>JABFTP020000144.1:1200000-1800000 GCA_013387265.2 Cryptolaemus montrouzieri | reverse complement strand
CAGGCCATGCCACTTCATGTTTTTGTTTGCCACCGAACCCGTAGCTAGGAATTTGTCAACCAAATATTTAACGTACTGGTGACTGACTCCTTTCTCTTTCAGGATGGTTCCTATCGAATATCCTTGCCGTTTCTTTGGCACAACTGTTATTTCGAAAATACGTCGATACAATTTCGACCCTTTCCTCAGTGGAATAAACCATTTTCAGATTAATTTCAACTGACGAACAACAACAATAATGAGGAACTGATCTGAATAATAATAATATTTCATTGCAAAATGAGAAATAACAGATGACTGCACGCCAGATGGAAATGAAAAAATGTGAACATTTTCAATGCAGAAATCAGCTTTATTTCTTCGTAATTGATGCTCAACACATCGTACCCCAATACTTTTAACAGTTTCGAATTAATTTTAGTTGATAATTTCAAATGACGATATTGAATTTTTCGAAAGCGACATCCTGTATGGAGAGCCGAACTGAATGAAATGCTTTAATCATTCTGGAATTCAAAAACCTTTCTGAAGATATGCCACTTGAATTATTAGTATGATTTTCAAGTTGGGGATGCTGAATGGAAGGGGTTGATTGCAAAATTCTATAACCACACAAGAAAGTCCTATTCTCGGATCAAACATGTTCTCGTATACCGAAATGAACCAGTTTCAAAAAGTTATTTGGATTTTCAATGTTCCTGCTTCGGGACACCCTGTATGATGATTCTGAATTTCGAAAATACCAAATTCGAAGAGAAAATTGCAGTACCTTTCCAACGAGGTGCCACTTGACCTATTATCGATCGAATGATTTTTGAGTTGGGGATGCTGGAAATAGGGGTTGATTGCACCAACTCCAAATTCACAAGTGTAGGTCGTTTTTCTAGACCGAGCATAAACCTGCGCTTGCATTATGCCAAAATAAATCTATTTCATTTAGTATTTGGGATTTCCAGGAATTCAACTTCACCCTTGGTTGGGACACACTGTATGTTAATTTAAAATTCTAAAAATGACAAATCAAAGTGGAGAAGTGACAGACCTTTTCAGTAAGGTGCCACTCGACCCTTATTCCCTATGATGAATTTCAAAGTTAGGGTTGCTGGGGGTAGGGGGTTGATCTGAGAAGTTTCGAATTATTTCGAAAAATGCTCCCCCTCGAAACAAAAATCGACGTGTCTTGGTGTTTTTCGCAAATGTTACTCATTTCGGAGTTAGAGGGGGGGTCAAATTTTCGTTGGAACACACTGTATACTTGCCTACTCATGTATCATATCGTTATTCACATGAAAATGACTATAGGGTCGAAAGCGATCGTGATTATTGAATAAATTGTGGAAAAGTTTGTCTCATTTGCTTTTACTCTAAAAATTAATTTCCATAAAATAAATAAATCATCAAAACTATCAATTAAAACATGGTAAACTATGTTTTTTCAAATTGTAACCGGTATTTTTTCTTCAATTCTTCAGATTCCCCATACATACCCTGTACCTGAGATTTCAAGTTTTCAAGTTAGGGAGAAAAAACGAATTTTACGTACCTACCTGAATAGCAGAGCATGATCTGAATTCACCTCATAGTAGTATTCACAGAATTATAAAAAAAATAAACCGCACCCTAATAAATTTTCATAGTTTCTTCGTTTCGAATTGTGAGGCGGAAAAAAGCACTCTGTATGCTGATCGAGATTCAGTCGGATATGAGTTATGTCCCGCATGGTTTCTTATTTGTAAAACACTTCATTTTGGTAGCTCTAGACGTTCTCGAGATATTTTAATTTTTTCAAAAAGCAAAAAATCGATAATTTTCGAGTAGAGCTAGGATATTTCATGAACAAAACAAGCTGGACAACAACAAATTCGAATAGTTAATTGACTCCGCCGTTACAGATAAATACTTTTCATTAACATATTTTGGCCCTATCAGCATGATGCGGTGGTATTACAGCAGGCGACGAGAGTGGGACCATATTCCACTTTTCGTATTACGGATTATCTATCCTCACTTCAGTTCATTCGAAAAGCGCGTTGCTTTATCATTTCTTCACTCGAAAACGGTTACGATTTCTAAAAAATGTCATGAGTCGATAAAAATCTAGAATTGGAAGATCTTTTCAATGAATATCCTTGAAAATACCTTTGGCGCACTACACTGTGATTTTGATGATGTTAAAGGTTGTATGACCCTGAGAAAAATTTTCTACAAATTAGAGATAGAGCCCTTGAAAACTACATTAGTTAAAAACAAAAAGATAGTGAAAAATCTGAACTTTATTTCTTATTTATATATGGGAATTTTTTCTATTTATTTTGATAATCTGTTTTTGATTGTTAGATTTAATTTCATTAAATTTGTGTAATCTGTATCTCTCACTAAATGTAATAGTATTTAGTGTTTAAGTCAACATATTATTCTATGGTTGCTAATGACAGTTGAGATAAGTCTATCTTCAGTATTGTATTTTTTGAAATGCGTTAATATAACGTTTTAAGTTTATGAAGGTTAACTTATAAAAACCTCATGCTAATTATAATATTTTGTTTCTTTCATACATTTAAATAAATCTTATTAAAGTCAGTTTTCATTATATTACTCAACATTCCGGCGTATTCTAACATTGATGACATTGCCTAAGTAATACCACGCTCTTGTCGACGACTCTGTAGGCTAACAGATAATTAGATTATCCTATAAGCTTATATGATAATTAAGAAATTATTCAATAATTCAAGATAACTTCAATGCGGTATATTCGAATTCATAAAGGGCGAAGGTATTATTTCCTAACACCGGTGTCGCCCTCTACCGGAGGTTATCATTAAAGAGTAAAAATCAATTTTCTTGAGATTCGAATATTTGTGAGTTACAAACAATCGTTCGATTTACATAAGTAGCCTACTACGACATTGATTCGTGACTACAAATAGTAACTGGTTTTGTTGAGAATTCAGTTTTCTATCTATCTAACGACCTGCCGCGTAGTACCGTTTTTCGTTTAGACCGTCATGTAAACCAAATAAATAGGAGAGTCCAGGTCACGATCTGAACTCGAGTACGTAGCAATAAATAACCTGTAACACACTTCATTATATTATACAAGTATTTGCCTCCCTCCAAAGCCCCTGCTCTCTCGTTACACTTGTTAGCTGTTCATAGATATTTGTAAGACTTGACATCTTTGTCGCGATTTCAAACTAGTATTTATTAAAGGTTCCATCATAAGTTCATTTTCAAAATAAATGCGCCAAATGTGAGTTGGAACCTCCTACTGAATGTTCCAATAGATGCTTGTTCATATAATACTGATGGTAAAAAGTAGATGGATTGTGTTATAAAAAGAAAAATCATACCCTCCAGATAAAACGCGCTCATGTCTTTTACTAATCGCTAATCGCATATGGACTCTCCGGAAATGCCTTGTTGGATTAGTAGCTTTCTCTTCAGTAGATCTATTCGAGTGGTAGTTGATGGTGTACCTAAAGAAACTTTTTGGGTTAAGGCAGGAGTACCCCAGGGCTCCATACTCCCGCTAATTATTTTTCTGTTGCAGATTGAAGATCTGCTCCAGAGTCAGAAAAGATATCAAATTGGGTCCTCGAATCATGCAAGTACATCGAATTTTCGTAGAGAGGAACATGCCATGTGACCATGTGCCATTCCTTGCCTGATCTGCTTTTGCTAAACTCAGTTTCCTTCCAGTGTTAGGCAGTATTTCATGCCATCACAGCTGATAATTTTATACGAAGCACATGTGCAACCTGGTCTGGTTTACTGTTCCCATGTACATCATATCACAGATGATGATTTTATTCAAAGCACAGGCGCGACTTGGTCTGGAATACTCTTTCCATTTGTTACATCTATTGGATAGTGTCCAGAAAAGAGCAGTGCACCTCATCGGTCAGTCAGAGATCATGCGTGATCTGTCGCTCATAGGCGGCATGTTGTTGATCTTTCTATTTCCTACAGGTACTCTCTGAAGTACTGCAAGCCTTGGTTCCAGAAAGAATCCAGTGCCAAAAGAAAACCAAGCTCGCGTGAAACTCTCATCAGCGGTCAGTCCAGCTAGCTACACCAGGAACCTCTCTCTATGAAAATTCTTTTATTTACATAGGTAGTGTGCTGTAGAACTCGCCTTTGAACATCTTTCCAATAGCCTACAAGTTGACCCTATTCAAGAAGCGAGTGAAAACACACATTAAATCATCTTGGGTGGCCACACTTGTGGTATAACTTAAGAATTGTAAATAAAAGCAATGCTGATGCATGATGATGCCACCTCTCATACTGCAAGAGTAGTGAGTGTTTGGACTTGAAATGTTGAGAAACGAATGGCCAGCAAGGAGCCGTAATCCCAATCCAATCGGATACGATGGGTAGAAGGTTAGGAAGAGAGTCCCTGCTCCGCGGAATCTGAACGCAGTAGGTCAGGCAAGAAGAGTGGACAAGAATAGACCAAGTGTACATCCGTAATCGCATCGACTATATGTCAAGACACATTCAAGCCGTGATAAAAGCTTGAAGTTCACCACTTCATTTTTTCTGTAAATTTAAACCTTGTGTTCTATTGTTCAGATAACCATTGTGAACTGAATGATAACTCCTCTTGAGTCGAATAACCCTAGCCACTCAACTCTACTCACTCATCGTTACGTGTACTACCCGTTCCAAAAACGCCATTCCATTACGGTCTACCCTTTGAGATGAAGTGTATGTTCAGAAGTTCTACAGTGCGTGAAGAATTAAGAATTTTTTCTTTACCTTCATATATCGTTATTTAAAATGCATTTTCACACATTACCAATGTCTATTACGGAGATTCAAACTTGTTGAGTTATCAATGCACCCTCGTATACCATGAATTTCCAATTATTATGTCGAGTAACTATTTCGCATACTGACAACAAACATATCGTGGCAGTGTCCGTATCCTAAATAGGTATCACTCTTTCATGAGATCTATTGGTAACAGTGGAAATACAGGTTTTAAGAATCATTCTGCCGGCTTCGGTTTCATAGAAGGACACCGAATACCTCACAAGCATGTCTGCTTACGCATGTGATGAATACCAATTGAAAACACCTACTAGTTCTATAAGAAAAATTGTCATTTCCGGAAAACGCGCAAGCTGTTTAGAATTATAAATTGAAGTTTCAATTTCTTCATTGAAGTGAAACTAACAGAAGTAATTGGACGAGTTTAATTTGAGCCGGGTTAATTTAAACAAATGCCGGGACCATTCACAGAAAAGAAGAAATTTTATGCGAACACAATTCAGTTCCCCTTCCTCAGAAGATCACAAAACAAAATTACCTTTCGAAGAAAATTCCTTCAGTTTATAATGACATACAATGGTCCTTATCATACACATCGGCATCTATGATAAGAGTTAGGGCGAGAGAAAAAAAACGAATATATTTTTCGCTTTCCAGACATTTCTAAGTATCAGGTCTTAATTTTAACGGAAAGGTCCTCCGCCTTACAGTTTTCTATTTTTTCTCATTATCGCATAGAAAATTGATATCTCGCTACTTGAAGAAATATATCGTTTTATAGATTTCGTTGGAAATTAAATGTTCCACAGAAAAAGCCTCTTACAATTCTTTCGTAGATCTAACCGTTTAAAACAGGGGTGCTCAAACGGTCGATCGCTTATTAATAAATAGGTAACTAAACTACAAAAATTTATCACGTAATAAAATAACTCTGCTACCGGCAAAAGGCGGATTCATCAAAGGAACGCGCGGTACTTGTCAAAGAAGAGCCGCTTTTCTCATTCTTGCCGCTTTTCTAGGAATTTCGGGCGGCGCGTTTGACGGGAACATTCGAGAATTACGTTCACGTCGATATAAATGTTGCACCTGCAGGAATTGGAGTCATTCTGAATTGTAAATTGAAGGCAATACTACGTCCATACAAAGTTTATTATTAAATAGAACAAAATGAGTGCAGCGAAGAAATCTAAAACGTATCATTTTAATAACGATTGGGAGGAAAAATTTTTCTTTTGTATGGTGAAAGATAAGTGCATTTGTCTAATTTGTCGTGCGTCAGTTGCAATACCCAAGCGTGGCAACTTAGAGAATTATCATGAAACGGTTCATAAAAACTATGAAAAGGATTTTGCGCCACAGAGTGAATTAAGTAAACGAAAAGTATGATATTTGATATCTTGTTTGGAAAAGAACAAACCATGTTCACAAAACCATCCAAACGATCAAAAGCTGCTACAATCGCGTCATTTGAAATATCCCATGTATTGGCGAAACACAAGAAACCATTCGAAGATGGATCGGTTGTAAAGGAAGCATTTATCGGAGCGGGTGAGACTTTATTTGGAGATTTTAAATATAAAACAGAAATCATGTCTGCTATTAGAGAACTTCAATTATCTCGTCCGACTGTCATAAGGCCTATTGAAGTCATGAGTCGGGACTCTCCCCAGCTGTGTATTTTTATTCGGATGGTATTCAATGACATGTTGGTTAAGAAAGAATTTTTGAGAATCATTCATCTGAAGAGGAAGACCTGTTGTGAAGATATATATGACGTTTTCTTCAATTTTGTAAAAAACTACAAGCTACCAATATATAAATTAGTGTACATTATAACCAGCAATGACTGGAAACAAAAACGGTTTTGTGGTATTGTGTCGAGCTAATTAAAAATTAACAAGTATTTTAGTACCCAGTGTACCACATAGTTGTGAACACAGATGATATGAGGTTTCAGGTACATTTCACTTTTTTCTACATAATTTCCTGCTGCCCGTGCATCTACCCAAGCCATGAATTTGCTCTTCCGCAGCTGTGTGCAACAGTGACCATGTGACCATCTTCAGCTGTATATTAATGGCGAACTATACGCCGGGAAAGCGATCTTGTTTCCTTCTTCGTTTACTATTTTCCTATATTTCATATTCAGACGCTACTCCATCTCTAAGCGTTCCAGATATTTTTTGTATATATATGTTCTTTAATTCTTCAATGCGAGAAAAAATTCTTGTAATATGAAACAGGGAATGATCGCTTCATCGTAAATTATGTTTGCACTCTAAAATATAGCACTATAAATAAGATACCAGCCTTTAATTGTTGGTTTAATATTTTGGAAGCATTTGTTTATCAGAATGAAAATAATTTGGATTGAAAAATTAGCAGGAATTATAAAATTTCTAGAAATTAAATATACTCTTTTAAGATTGAATAAAGTAATTTACATACACTATGACGAAATTAACTCTCTGAGATAAGTATAGCGCTTAAACTATGATCAACAACCATGTCCTCGGTAGTATAGTGGTAAGTATCCCCGCCTGTCACGCGGGAGACCGGGGTTCGATTCCCCGCCGGGGAGGATAAATTTTAATTCAATTATTTAAATCTCTATTTTTAGTATCAACAATGAAAATCATAAACACTTTCCTAAAGAAGTAGAAATGATAACTGTAGAAAATCATAGTTTTCAGGATTGAAAACGTGGAAGGGCCATTTTATTTAATTAATTAATCTGAAAAATAATAATTTTTCGAAAACGTAAACGCATTTATCATACTTGTGTTACATTAAATACAATAAACTTTTTAACTTCTTGAACAGTCTTAACGTAGTATATGTATATATTCTTCATGATGGCTCTATTTAGCTCAGACACCCCAACTTCTTTAATATTCTCTGTAGATTCATATGTTCTTCTGTTAGTATGACCTCACCCAGATTTCCTATAACCAGAATTCCCAGTTCCGCTGGACATTGGTGTGCTTTTTACATTCTGTTACAAGGTTAGTGTCTGTTGTTATAGTGTTGATGTAGCATTATCTACTCTTTGGGCCCCACTTACTTCATATCTGGTTAGGTTAGATTTTTTTTGTAGCCTAAAGTTTTGTATATGTGCTACAGACATTTCTATTATGTAGATATGTTTGGGGTTGGAGGTTCTTATGACTATGTCTGGTTTATTATGGTATGTTATTTTTTCGGTGAGGATTTTTCCACCAGCTCTGATCACAATGTTTTTATCTTGTTTTACGAAGTCTATATTTAATGAGGCTTTTCCAAATGGGAAGGTTGTTCTTATTTCATGTGGTGCCCTACTGCATCAATCAGTATTTTTAACACCCAATGATCAATAAAATCGTGTTTAGTTGCCACACTTAACGTAATGATATCAGTACATAACGTATCCTCGGTAGTATAGTGGTAAGTATCCCCGCCTGTCACGCGGGAGACCGGGGTTCGATTCCCCGCCGGGGAGGATAATTTTTATTTCTATCAGAACACATATTTTCGAAATTAGAATCGAAAAATAATCACATTTTCACAATGGACCAAATAATTGATGTGGAAAATTATAATTTTTTAGGTTGAAATAGAGGTTGAAACTACTTTTAATTTCTGGTTAATTAAACTGCCAAATTTTTCGTAATGACAGAAATAATCATAAAGCCTCTAAGAAATAGTAATAAAATATAGGAGCGAGTAATATGTTTGATTTTTTCAAAATCATTAATTGCAGTATTTATCTATAATTTAAAAAAATATTTTCGAAAATTCAACTGTATTCTGTAATTTTTAAATTTTTCGGAAATCTAACCTAACCTTCCGTCATGATATCTCGAAATAATATATCCTCGGTAGTATAGTGGTAAGTATCCCCGCCTGTCACGCGGGAGACCGGGGTTCGATTCCCCGCCGGGGAGGAAGATTTTTATATGATTTCAGTAAAAACATTCATAAATCTCGAAATTAAAAGACATACTTTGCGTGAATGTAATTTTCTATCAAACATTATTAGTGCCTCAGTATTTTCAAAATTGAAATGCATAGTTTTTCCTCAAATAGAAAACATCGTATATCTATAATTTTTTATTGATTATCCGTTTAGTTCAGAGCAATAACTTTCATTTGTCCATTTGACTTTTCAGAAATGCAAGAACATGTGGAAACAGTAATTGAATATTTATAGGATAAAATAATTTCTTATTTCGAAAACATACCGAAATGTTGGCTTCTTCACACATCAGAGATTCAGAACGTAGATGGTAGAAACTGAAAAAAAATCATTATATAAACATTTAAATGTGTAATGAAAATGTAGAAATTCATTCAAACAATTGTTATTTCAATGAAAAACTTGAATTTGAAAAACTTTCATAAGACAAGAAAACTGCTTCGAAAAAGATATAGATATTTCATCTTATCAAAGAAAAACATATGTCATATATTCTGTATCAATTTGTTTAACTTAATAAATACAATTTTTTTCTGTGACAGGAAAAAACTTTTGACATTTTATTTCTGTTGACAGGTAAGAATCTACTACTGTGTCCAAAAAGTAATTTTGAAAAACCTTTACTTTTCTTCCATAACAATTTCATCGTCTTCAAAGTAGTTTCCTCCAGATACAATGCCCTTATGCCAACGGATTTTTCCATCTTCAAAACAATAGTTGAAGTCAATCTCCGGGATGACCTTCAGCTCTCACTTCGATGCTACTTGATCTCTTCTATTGACTCAGAACGGTTTTTTCTGAGCGTCTTTTGAGTTTACTGAATAATCAGAAGTCACACGGTGCCAGATCAGGTGAATGAGGCGGTTGTGGAACAATATTCGTTCAGTTTTTGGAGAAATGATCACGAAGAATGTTGAAAATTCAGTGTTTTCGGTACTAATCGAGATTTGACGCGTCTGAGGCCCATAACATTCTTGAAAATGGTATTGACTGATCCTTCTGAAATGCCAACTTGATCAGCAAGATCTCTTATTGTTAATCGACGATTTACAGTGACGTGTGCTTCGCCGGTCGAGATTGATGGTCCACCGGGACACTTCATTTTCTACACGTTCTCTTTATACCACTTGTAAACATTTTTTTTCGACATAGCCTCATCACCAAAGGTTTTTTTGCACCATCTTCAATGAATCAGCAGAAAATTCTTTGCTAAACAAATGGAGACATTGCGAAAATCGCAAAATTGACTTCTAGGAGCCTAGCAAAGCATATTTCAAAAACTAATGAATACTTTGATGTGAATCTTAGCGCAGATATCAAAGACAGTCCTGCCAACCTAAAAGTGGGAGTACTGCCCCAAATCCATTTGCGCGCGCAGTTTAAATTCAAATACAGGGCCCCCGCATATGTGCAAAGTGTGCAATGCACACGGGCACCATCCTTTAGGGGCACCAAAACCCAGGGTCCAAAAAAAATTTCAAAATAAAAGTTGAGAAATAAAATAGGATTGGGTATAAATACACACGAAATTTTAATTGTATATCAACCAGTTACTGCCGATTCCTATGTTGCGAGAACATGTCAGGCGGCAGTTTCTTGATTTTTCCTGTTCAGACATGAATAACGCCTGGAGCGCTATAAAAGCGATGCATCGCCACAGGCGTTTTTAAATCAGTTAGTTCACTGGACCGTGCAACAAGTGAATAAAAACAAGTAATCCTATTAATTTTTACATATAAAGTTATTTTTATTTTGTCAAGTGTGGTGTTGTGTTGTGTAATATTTTGTTCACTAGTTTTTTTTTAAATTAGGTGCCGAATACCTGCTGACTGCAATTTCAACGGCTTGATTTTTTATAAAATGATAAGTGTTCCCTACTTTTTACTATCAACATTACCCTTTATAGGATATTGGTTATATTTAATTTTTTTAGCCAAATATCTTTTTATTAATTGAAATGTCATGTACGAGTTTGAAAAAGTAACTGGTTTTATCCATAACTAGCTTAGTTTTTATGCTATTGATCTTTTGAAAAACAATTCTGTTCTATAAAATATATATAATATAATATAAAATATAAATAATAAAACCAAATCAGGTAAAAAATAAATCAGGTGTTTATAGATTGAATTGCAATGACTGTGATAATTTCTACATTGGTAGAACACATAGAAATTTTAATATTAGAATATCGGAACATAAACGCAGTTTTTCTAATAAAAAATCAGATTCAAATTACGCGAATCATCTCTTAGAAAATAATCACTCTTTCGACCCACAGTTTGAAATTTTGCATACAGATAATAAATATTGGAAGGTAGATCTTTGGGAAACTTTAGAAATAAATAAATACAAACACTCAGGTAAACTCATCAATGAACAAGTCGATTTAAGCCCTTCACTTCTATTGAATCTCTTCGGGGAGCAATCAATTCCTAAATTTTATTGGATATACCTGTCATAAATAACCACTTAAGAAGAAGCGAAAATAAGTCCACTTAATGAGTACCCCTCCGCTTTTAACATAGGGCTGGGTTTGTTCTTTCCCTAGTTTCTTCAATAATATAATGATCAGTATTATTGAATTAATTTATACATCACATCATTTGAAAATGAGGAAATTAAATATGACAGATGTCTAAAGAGTACAATGGGATATCACGATGAATTTTGAAATTTTGTGACCAATATGCTTCGATTTAGTAGGAGTTCCCGTACTCGATTTACCGATGGTCGGTTCTTCATTATGGAATAATATAATTATTTTCGAAACGAACAATCTTCACTATTGGTGTGTATCACCTTATATTGACCCCCTTCTTCCCGCGACCCGCTGCTTCATCAACCAAGGATCAAATTATTATTTTCTAGAGAAAGTGGACCACGGTCATTCTAGTCGACATCGTTCGTACTATAACTTGACTTTCTTGAACATAAAATCATAGACGATTTCGTGATATATTCATTTTATTGTGAAAAGTAGTCCAGATATTGAACCAGGATATGAATCTTAGTGATTATGACACATCGGCGCACGCACGCTGACTTGATTCAAGAACATTTTGTCTTTCTATTAAATAAAAATGTTAAATTATTTCGATGCAATAAGAAATGTATAAATGAAGTTTTTTTTATATCTTGTGTATCTTTAACCTTTCATCCAGATTTTCTGAAATGAATGTGGAAAAAACTTATATACATTTTGTGAAAAAAATATTATTTGAAAAATCTGATTAAAACGATTTTTGCAGCAGCTAAGTTGACACAACTGTTTTCTATACTGACGCAGAGTTTGAAAGCGTCAAATCTGTCATTTAGTTTCTTTACAGTGCTCAAAAGTGTGTTCTGCGTTTTTTACAATCGATAAAATTATCGAACAAAGAATTTGTCTCAAATTTTGTATTGCAAATAGAGTTTCGTGTAACTGAATCGCTGAAAATGTTACAGAAGGCTTACGGCGAATAGACTTTATCAAAAACACTTGCATATGAGTGGCAAGTGCATTCAACAGCGGCCGAGATGTAGTGGAAGATTTGTTTGAATCTGCTCGGCCATCAACATCTTTAACATCTTCAATTAAAGTTAACATTTATAAGGTGAAGGTAATGGTAATAAAAATCGTCATTTAGGTTTGAGGGATAGGCAATAAACTTTCTATGTCCCATGAATCAATTCGTACCATTCTGAATGATTGTTTAGGCATGAAACTTTCTTACAGAATGTACCACGCTCTTTCAATGTTAACGGATTGATAAGAAATCCTTCGATAAAATAAGATCGTCTGTAGTGTCAACTTCACTGTCAGCGAAAATTGTTTGTGTTTCAGCAATAGAAAAAATTGAAGTTACATTGTCATTATGGAAGGATGTTCGCAACCAAAGAAGATGCCTCTGAGTGGTCCAATCAACCGGGAGAAGGCAAAGCGTCCTCACGCATTTTAAAGAACCTGGTGGTAATTCTGTTAGTGGAGGATTTCATGAGGTTGATTCAATAAATTTAAAGGCGACAAGCATAGCATTAGAATCGTTGGAGAAGCTGCAGCTGTAGACACTGCTGCAGCAGAAAGGTATCAAGAAGAATTTGAAAACCACTAGACTGAAAGAGGATACATATACTGCTGATATGTTCTAATGCATTTGGAGATTTTGTCATGAAACCAACGATCCTTTACAGATTGTTGAATCCTCGTGCTTTAAAAAATAAAAACAAGAACAACCTGCCAGTTTTTTGGCGTGCTAATAAGAAAGCGTGGGTTACAAGCACTATTTTTCGTGACTGGTACCGGAATTGTCTTGTTTCAGAAGTCGACACTTCTTTGAGAAATAAGAATTTAGACTTTAAAGTTTTTGCACCAGGTCATCCTGGTCATTGCTGTCAGCATGGTTTCCGGAAAAACAAATCTACAATAACAGCTGTGATTAAATTGGTTGACTTAATATTCGAGGTGTTTGATAATAGAGAGGAAGCTATCCTGACCTGTCTGGATCTGAATCACGAGAAGCTGTTGCGAAAGCTTGAGCACTGTATAGTGAGAAGACCCATTTTGGAGCTGTTCCAATCGTATCTACAAGATCGATACCAACTGGTCGAATCGGGTAATAGTACCTCTACTAGACGTAGAATGTGCGCGGAGTTCCCCATGGCTCCATATTGGGGCCAATCCTGATATATATGGATGACATTACATTTAATGTGAGGGCCGACGACACAAGCTTTATCAGTAGAACCAAACAGGATACCAGCCTTCTGGAAAGAGCAAAGGAATCGGTAAACGACGCGAAGAAGTGGTTAAGTTTCAATGAGCTGTCAATGAATGACGAAGACACATCGACTGCTTTTGTCAGCAAAGAAGAGGACCACTGAATCCGGATCTCTGATACTGCTGGGATTCACATTGGACTCATCACTAACCTGGGAACAAAACCTTATCCAACTTCGGAAAAGACTCGCAACCGCCTTGTTCACAATTAGAAGAATAAGGAATATTGGCGGCGAAAGAGAGGTCCTAATAACTTATCATGCCCATTTTCATAGCCTGACCACCTATGGCACAATCGTATGGGGGCTCAAGAGATGTAGCACTTGTCTTTCTACAACAAAAAAAGGTGATGCGAATACTGGCTGAGGTGCCGTCAACCAACAGTTGTAGAGATCTCTTTAGAAGGTACAATGTGATGACTTTACCCTGCATATACATAATAAAGTGCTTGCTAAATATATTTTACCACTACATCGATTTATGAAAACACAGCACTCCTTTAGATTTATGGGAACAAAAATGTACATCCTATCGCCTGATTACCTTACAAAACTGAACGCTGACAGCTTTAAAAAGAAATTGAATTCTTAAGAGAGGCCTTCTACAGTATCGACGAATTTTTTGTCCATAAATTTTAAAAGCCTAGATATATTTATACTCTGATTGTCATTACTGTGAAATTGTTCTTGTGTTATTTCTATCTTACTTATGTTGACGTATTTAAATGTTTGACATGCTTTGTGATTTGTTGAAGGTAAATAATATTAATATAATAATAATATAATCTGTCTCTATCAGATAGAGGACCTGAAAAATATTCCAAAAATAGTGAGGAATGCCGAGGTAGCACGTATGATACTAGGAGAAAAACTTCGAATTTGTGATAAATAGTAAGACTTGATTACGAAATGCTTACTCGAAATGTTAAATTACAATCTAAACTATAAGATTTCAAGAAAAAACATAAAGATTATAACAAAAATTAATATTTTCCTTTCTGTGAATTCGCCAGGTGGGTTAATGAAAAATGTTCACACTTGCACTGACTTTAAACTGTTCAATTTTGACAGCTAGAAAGTAAAGTAACGAGTGAAAAAACAAAAGAAAGTCTACGACATCTATTTATCAACGTCATTCTTCAGTAATCCGATAGATAACGTTAAAAAAAATTCTAACGAAAGGTATCAGTACTGATACCGAGGGTCTCAAGAGGTTATACAGATTTTTTAAAACATGAAACATTAGTGCATGATTTTTTCTTTTAATTTTAATTTTTTATGAACAATTAACTATTGCTTTTTTCCCGATAATCTGGAATAAATTTTCTTGAAGCCGCTATTTCAATTTAAAAAAAAGCACTAGATTATTTATTAACAAAACTAAATGTTTTCGTCTGATTGCTTTCAAATGAACCCCCAAGGCGATAAGTGATGACCACCGCAAGGAGCTTCGGTTGGAACTGGATCAACATAATCAATCAATCAATCATTTAAGGCGCCATCAAAAATATTACATGGTATTACAAAAAAGTAACTTAAATATTACAATTTCACAAACAATCATATAAAGGGTAAATTGATATAAAATACGAATAAGTGTAATTGCAAGCACAGTTAAAATTCAAAATTAAAAAATTCATCTATAAACTAAAACAGGTTATCCAATAAGATTTGAATATTTGAGGTACTCAGCTTCAGGCAAGGTTGTCAGCCTACTTGGAAGTTCATTGAAAATTTCATGCCCAGATGATTGACTCCGGTCTGTGTTCTGTTCATGCGATGATGGGGCAAGGGAATCTGTTGTTTGGGTCTGGTATTGTAGGAGTGGAAATTAGCATTCAGGGTGTATTTGTGATTTTTGTTTTCGTAGACGTACTTGAGGCAGGCGAGTATGTAAACTGCTACAACAGTAAGTATTCTCTGTGATATCAACAGACCTCTGCAACTTGTGGTTCGTGTAACACCACATATAACTCTCACTGCCTCTTTCTGTTCGAGTATTATTTGGCTGATCCCTGAGCTATGATCCCATAACTCTCCTATAGGAAGCTATGGTATGAAAGTTCGAGAAGAAGGCCAATCGAAATATATTTTGATCAGATATTTCCTTCACCCGCCGGGTCGAAAAGATAGCTGAGTACAATCTTGTAAAGACGGATGTAATACAGCTTTTCCAGGTAAGACTATTACCAATTTCGATCCCCAATAGACTGATGAATTTTGTTCACTTCCAGTTGAAATCTCAGTCTTTGAGTTTTATTCTTGTTCATCCTCAAACTATTCCTCTGCCGTATCCAAGGAATCCGATACTCCATCATTCAGTCCCGAACTTGAAGAACCAACACTCAGCAAATTCGTATCGTCAGCATAAAGACAGGTTACACGACATGGTAAGTTTGCCGGCAAGTCGTTAATGTATATACAGAACAGGACTGGGCCTAAAATTGAGCCTTGTGGAACTCCATGTTTTACATTTGTCTCACGCGAAGTGTTAACCTCCCTCGAAACCGACTGTGACCTGTCGCTCAGGTATGACGTGAAAGTCCCAAGGGCCCTTCATCTAACTCCATATCACTCCATTTTTTCCAGCAAGATATCTATAAATATGCAATCGAAAGCTTTACTGAGGTCGCAAGCTAATAGTTCAGCATGTTGCATTACTTTTAAAATTATTAATTTTTTTCTTTAATTTATGTGAAGTCAAGCCGAAACCTCATTTAATGATGTTGTTCTTACTTGTACTTGAAAATTTACATTTTTTCATGTATCTGACTACACCGCACCCCATAAAGAGCTTATTCTGTATAACAACACGGATTTTTATTTTTGTATGTAATTTTTAAAAAACAACAGATGAATTCACAACTGCCATTCATCAAAATTTAGCTTAATCGCTTACTTTGTTAAAGCAGTTTATTATGATTTTTAAAATTGAGGTACAAATTTTTTAAGTAATCAAACAACATGTTCGGATTACTATACCAATTTTTCATGCAGTTTGAAAATAGCATCAATAAAAATAAACATCAACAGCCTCGAGTCTATTTTTATTTATTCAAATCGGTAATGTCAATGACTACATCAGCATGCAACAAATACTAGACGGGATACAGAATGAATGGCTTCCATAAGCCGGAGGTCTAATATATTCACCAATTCAAAATACAACAATCACAAAGTGAGCGTAGATAGCCCTAAGGATCAATACCTCCGGATTGTACTGCGCGCGACTCTGGCAAAATCGTCATTTATCAAGTTCCCTTTTGCGGGGGTGTAGAACGTCTAAAGGGTGCTCATCCCTCCTATTCTTGTTTACAGTCTTCCCTTAATCGCACTGGATATCAAGTTATGAATTAAGTAAACAGATTTCACTAACTGATTTATCGAAAATTGAATCAATCTAGAACTCAATTTAATTTTTTTTCAAGAATACGAAGTTTCTTAAGAAAATGAAAGCAGTTTCTTTTTCTTGTAAAGAATATTTTCTGTATCTACTAGAATGATTTTTGAATTTCAGTTTCCGTTTTTCACAAAGTTATTCTCATAAACGTATTATCCATGAACGATAAGAAATTGTTGTAACTGCTATAAAAGGTGTTTTGAAATAGATGTCGAATTTTGTTGAGGTTCTTACCTCATTGTTTTTCTTATTTCAGATGGTATTTGGTGATTGCAGATGAAAACCAATTTTAATAGCTTCAATTGAAATGTATTACTAGATATTCATCTACTTATTTTCAATAAATTCTACTTATGTACACTACTCCTAGAAATTAGAGCAGTTAAAGCTCCACATTTGAACTGAATGCATAAGTACAAGTGAACAAGAATATCTGTGCGGTTGAGATTCTTGTAAGACGCGCGAAAAACAAAAGAGATAGCAAGCGGATGAAGTAAGATGAATAATACGTTCTGCAATGTAATGTCAAATAGCTATCAGGGTCGGCGTAAGGGGTGTTTGAGAAAATTATCCCTCCTAGGCATATGGCATTTCAAGGTACTCGATCATTTCAATTTCTATAACAAATAAGTGAGTCACAGACGCATCACCAGTTAAACTACAGGAAATTTTCGAGGCATAGGTTTTTTCTAACTGAACCTTCATAATAAGTATTATTGTTTTCTCCTTATAATTCAAAATTTCAAGAAAACATGGAATCTGTACAATAGAATAAAATACAAGGTATGTCAATTGAATTGACGAAAAGTGCCCGAACGGTCCGGAAAGTACATAAATAATTGAAAATACCTTATATTCCTTCGTAATAGTGTCCCTCAGGACACCCTGAACCCCTCGAAGATAGGTCCCTCAGAACCGCCGTCGTGATGCTTCGGAAACTCCGTCATGTTTCCTTTGAAGTACGACTTCAACTGTGGGAACAGAAGGAAGTCACAGGGGGCCAGATCTGGACTGTAGGCGGCCTTCAGACGTTTCAAAACTTCAATGTAGAATACTGCGTTGACTGTCTGACCTGCTGGAACGTTTTCGTGGTGTACAACTCCATTAATATCGAAAAATGAGATGAGTAAAGATTTCACTTTTGATTTTGACATTCTGGCTTTCGCGGGGCGCTTACTCCCCTTCTCTACCCACTGCATGCTCTGCCTTTTGGTCTCAGGGTCGTATTCGAACACCCACGACTCGTCACCAGTGATAACATTCGTCAATTTGAGAAATTATGTCTTGACAGATGGACAATCTGAGCTCTTTCTGCTCAACTGTGAGCACATCTTCGTGTAGCATCTGCCGGATCGTCTCCTTGTTGATGTCCAACTCGTCTTCCAATATCCTAAGGCTTACACGACGGTCTCCGAGCACTCGTGAGCGCAGCCGATAGAGGTTTTGTGCGTTTCGACAGGTGGAGGGAGCTCTCTGGTGCTTCTGAACCGCTTTGCCCAATCGTAGACAGCTGATTTTTTCAGACAATCTACGATGCAGATGATCCTTCTGTTTCCCTATGTTTAGTGTGGTTAGGTACTTGGAGTAGATTGGGTGGTTCATTTTGTGAGTTAGGCAACATTTTCATTTCAACAGTTGATTTGAGGTTCCTTGTGGCTCTGCCCATCACGTTGTGGAGGTGCTCATTTCAAGTGAGATTTTTATCCATTGGGGCTCTCTCGGTCAAACAGAGAGGGAATTTGATGAAATATCGCAGGTTATGAATTTTTTTATTATCTCCTTAGTCCTTTCCATGACCTTGCTTGCTATGTAAAATCTTTTCTAAGAATTGTTTAGACATATAAGAACGATGATTGTTGAAATATTTTTCTGCTGGTTTTCTTTTTCCATTGTTACAGATTTCTGACCCAAACCCCCTTCCTTTCACCCTTGTCTTCGATTGGAAATGGAATGCAAGAGAGAATGAAGACGCTAAGCAGAAGAATCTTTGGTACTCTTTATGTACACACGACACTAACACAACATAAACAGACAAGCTATTGCTAGTGCAATAGCGACAGGGAAACGAGTTATTTCCTCAGGTTTTTTCACTCGTTTATTGAATCATATACAAGATAGTATGGTTACCCTGTAACATTTCCTGAGCTCACACTTGTGTTTTTTCTGACACACCAAAATTATAGATACAAGCATTTATTGTAAATACAATTATTAAAATTTTGTAAATCCTTTCTTTTCAAAAGATATATATATATATATATATATATATATATATATATATATATATATATATATATATATATATATATATATATATATATATATATATATATCCAGGGTTTTCAAGATATTTGAGCTACGTTAGCAGTGGAATTATTTCTGTCAACAGACAAATTTTTCTCTCTTAGTAAAGAGAACTAGGGTTCTCTTTGAGGTATTTATTCCTTTCTTCCTGTTCTAAACAGAACTAAGGTATAGGGTATATAGGGCAGTCTGAATAATTTTTATTAATTAAGTATGACCGCTATGACTATGTTATCTGCACATTAAGAGGCGTCGAGGAATAAGACAATACCATCAATATAAAGGGACAAAAGCCCTATCTCCAATAGATGCAGTCTCTAACATTTTCAGCGATTCGACACACGAAATTCTATTTACAATGAAAAATTTGAGACGAATTCTTCAATTTTTATGACATTGATCATATTTTCAAAACGACTGTCGAAATTTTTTCGCAAATTTTTCTTTAAATTAAACAAGATCCACGAAGAAATAATATATGGGAGATGTCAACTCAAATTATTGAGTTCATAATGATTCTAGAACATCTATAGATCATAACAGGCATCACTTAGAAGACCGAACCTGGCCATCGGAGCTCTCTCGGTCAAACAGAGAGGGAATTGTTTTGTTGAGTTTGAATATTGAAGGGATTTTGCGATTTTACTTCAAAATTGGCAAGCAAGAGCAAGGAAGTGATTATGTTTCAGGAGGCTCACACTGCAACGGAAGAACATCTCCGCGAAAGAGGAAATATCGCAGGTTATGTACTTTTTGATTATCTCCTTAGTCCTTTTTATGGCCTTGTTTGCATGTAAAATCTTTTCTTAGATTCAAGTGAGTTTAGACATATAAGAGTCAGGTATGACTGTTGAAATATTTTTCTGCTGGTTTTCTTTTTCTATTGTTACAGATTCCTGTCCCAAACCCCCTTCCTTTCACCCTTGTCGTCTTGAAATAATGGAGTGCAAGATGAGAATGAAAGAATGAAGCTGCTAAGCAGAAAAATCTTTGGTACTCTTTATGTACACACGACACTAACACAATATAAACAAACAAGCTATTGCTAGTGCAATAGTGATAGGGAAACGAGTTTTTTCCTCAGGTTTTTTCACTCGTCTCGTTTATTGAATCATACGCAAGATAGTATGGTTCCCTGTTACATTTCTAGAGCTCACACATGTGTTTTTTGACACACCCCAAAATTATAGATATCAGCATTTATTGTAAATACAATTATTCGAATTTTGTAAATCCTCTCTTATTCAAAAGAATATATATATATATATATATATATATATATATATATATATATATATATATATATATATATATATATATATATATATATATATATATCCATTGTAAAAATCGCAACAAATTTGTGAGAACTAACAAAATCGAGCACTATAAACAAACTAAATGAAAGATGGCGTTCAAACTCCGCGTCAGTATAGAAAACAGTAGTACCAACTCAGCAACAACAAAAAAATGTGACAATCGTTTTAAGCAGATTTTTTGCAATAACCAATTCCCGCTACTCTTTTGGCTGAATATATATCACTCGGTGCTAAATCAGAGAATACGGTGGTTGTGCAACGATATGCGTTAAGTTTTAGATGAAATGGTTAATAAGAATGATTGCAGTGTAAGAGAAATTTCGCTTAAACGTCAATGGTACCAACATAAAGAAAGCCTGAATCGGTTAGCTCGCAATGTTTGAATCAAAAATGCACCTCAGTTTTTGGAATGAACTTATTTTGATGAGAGTTTTTTTAACATGAAATATCCTATTTTTGTTGAACAGTTATGTTAATGAGAACTCATAAATAAAGAAAGCGGTTTTTAATATTAACCATTCACTGTTGAAGAAGCAGAAGCTGCTCGTACCTATTTGGTTGTTTTGTTTCATAAATAATTCAGTAGTGTGTAGAACATAAAGGATTATTCGCAGATGTGAATGTTCCATAAAATATGCAATGAATTTGAATCTTCCATTATGAATCAAATTCGTATTAGCTAATCACGATTAAAGTTATCTGTTGTTCATCACAGATTTGATTACAGTGGAGAAAAAGAGCTGTTTGATTTTCCTGTAATTCCCCAAATTCCAAGAGAAGCAAGTATTTCCAGAATGGGGCGGTTATCAGCCGATAAAAGGCATGTACTCTAATTTTAGTAGTGACGCATAAATCCGGCTGTGAACCCGAACGTAAACTTATTATCTGCGTTTATAAACACTAGAGGTCGCAGAATACATCGTTGGTGCCTCTCACTGACGCTGAATCCGAGGAACCGAGGCCAATTAATCCGTCCCACGCGACTGGGAAATGCATCAACGAGGTATACAGCTCGATGCAAGTATAATATACTTGCGAACAGGTGTTCTTGACGATGACAACTAAGATAAGATACGATTGTAAGATATACAAGTAATTCTAAGAGTTTGAGTGTCTTATTTATGGTAGAAAAATTGAGTCTCATAAAGAAGTCAGAAACATAACCTCAAAAATTTGTCAGTAGAACTGTATACATTCAAATTATATCTCTTTTTCCGTCCTTTTTTCAAAAGTAAATAAAACCCTTTGTCCCTTTGTTTGAATCAGACAATTTGTATTTATTTTGTTGTATAATAATGTAGGCACATACATAAAGTTTTGTTTTACTTAGTTTTGAAGATTAAATCAGGTAGGTGACGGCCACCATTCTCCATACACTTAGTAAACCGATTTCTAGAGTTTGTCATGACTCCTGCCAGCATTGAAGGCGTTATGTAGGCAATTTCTTCTTCCATGTTGGTCTTCAAATTTTGTAGGGTCACATAAGCAAGCGATTTTAAAAAATCAAACAAATCGCAAGGAGTCAAATCGGTAGAGCGGGTCGGTCACTCCAAATCGCCCCTAATTGAGATGATGCGTACTGGGAAGTGTTCCCTCAAAACAGCCATCGAAGCTCTGGAAGTGTGAGGCGTTGCACCGTCTCGTTGGAACCAAATGTCCCCCAAGTCCAACTCACTTTACCGTGTGAAAAAAAATTCCTGTAACATGTTTACATACCGGTCCGAATTCACTATCGTTGTGACTTCTTTTTCCTCAAAAACCAGGGACCAATAATTCCACCTGAGGAAGTTATTACTATTATTATTACATAATCATTCAAGGCAGAGGACAGAGGTCCTATATAAGCCTAATATTAACTAATTTCAGATGAACAATAATGTAGCCAATGAATAGGAAAGACAAAAAGAACCATTACAAAAAAATACATCAGAAGGATTTGCTGTCAATTCTATTCTTGAAACTGTTAACTGAGTGACAATTCACAACCTCACCATTCACTAAAAACTCGATTAACCAAAAAATTCTCTCTGGCGGGTGAATAAATTCTCCCTCTTCAATTTCCCTGTGACCCTGAAGTCGAGAATCCTGATTCATTACAAAAAGTGTCCTGAGGTTAGCATAGTTGTGCTTGACCATCCGATATGTCAGAATTAGGTCTCCGCGAAGACGCCGTTGTTCAAAAGTTAACAAGTTGGCTGTAGTCAGCCTTTCGTCATAGGAGGGCCTGATATTTCCGGAGCAGATACGTGTGGCACCAAACCGAACCCGCATATTCAAGAATCGGACGGACACACGACTTGTACAAGTGTTATGCAGCTGAAGAACGAAAGGCGAGCATATCAGAGTGTTAGCACGTTTGCATATACTTATTATGTGCTCAGATCATGTGATATCAGATTTGATAATCACACCAAGATCGACATGAGAAGACTGAACACTGAGCGGACGTCCATCGATAAAATACGGAACAGAAGGATCACCAGTTGCGATATGCAAGACAACACACTTCGCGATATCACTTGTTAGTTGCATTGAGATCTTTTTGTAGTTTCATGGAGTCTGTGAGGGGGTTAGCGTATAACTTCGCGTCATCAGCGTAAAATGACCTACTCGATTTTATATGAAGAACAAGATCACTGACGAAAATTATGAAAAGAATAGGGCCAAGAATGGACCCCTGGGGCACACCACTTACGACAAGCCGTTCTGAAGACAGAGCGCCACCAACTCTCACGGAAAAAGTTCTACCCGATAGATAATCCCTGATGGCGAGAAAAAACTTCATGGTCCCGAATCTCGAACGAGACCACTAGCACTCTGCTGCGACATCAACTGACTGAATGGCGCGCACTGTCAAAAAGAAAGTTATGCTACCGCACTCTTTACTTTGTAAAGTCACTTCAACTTTAGTTAGCAATTGAAATTGATAACCTAACCTAGGCAGATGGAACCTTCTCAATTCCATATAATCGGTTCATGTCTATCGAAGATCCATGTTGTTCTTATAACCACATATTTTTTAGGTTCTGTCCAAGATCATGGTTAGATTAAATTTAGGCCATATTAATGATTATCTGGGGGTAAAGGATGATGGTAAAGGGAAAAGACCAATCTGAATGCCAACCTCACCGCAAGAGTTGTGCCTTTCAGACAACAGCATTGGCCTGTGTGGTTGGCTGAATGGCTAAAAACCTTGCAAACCATGAAATGTCATGAAATACAATAAGGCATCCAGTCCCCGCCAGCCAAATGGTCCCTGGCTTCGATAGCAGGCAGATCAGATCACATGCTGAGGGTGCTATGAATACCCGGTTTGGACCAGGCTACCATAGACATCGACTGATGCATTTTGTAACCTATAATGTCAGGACACATATCAGAAGAGAAAAAGGTAGAGTTGGAAGAAGGACTCAGCCACATCAAATGGGACATTCTGGAGCTCTGCGAAATAAAAAGAAAGGAGAACATCAGATAGTGTTGAAGTCTGACCACCTATTGCATTTCAAAGAGGAATAGACTGCAGTTGGTTGAGTGGGTTTCATCGTACATGAATAACATAAGGATTAAGCTCAGAAAATATAGAGCATAAGCCCTAGAGTCATATACTCGAAGCTGAAGATGAACGATAGATACAGTGTAAAAATAATACAAGTCTATGCACCAACGACAGATCATAGCTGTGAAGAGATCCAGAGCTTTTACGATTATATCAACAGAGCCATGCAGCACGACCCTAAATATTTTATAGCTATCATAGAAGAATTCAACGCCAAACTTGGATGCAAGACAGACGATACTCAATTTGCCATAGGCCTCCACGGGTACCGCTCCTGAAACAACATAGAAGAAATGCTTTTGGACTTTCTATCATCCAATGCACTGTATGATATGAATTCGTTTCTTAGAAAAGGAAACCAGCGTAAGTGGATTTGGACAAGTCCAGATGGTGTCACGAAAAATTAAATTGATTTCATAATCTCAGATGAAAAGAGTATTGAGTAAACTATCCATAGGCAGCGATCATCGTGCTGTAAGAGCAATAATGAAAATAAACCCGAAAAGTGGGAGAATTAAGATGACAGCAAAGAAAAAGAATAAAAAATGGACAGACATCAGGGACAACTTACCAACAGGTGATAAAAAAGAGTCTTGATATTCCGAAAGAAGATTTTAACATTAAAGTAGGTGACCTAAACACCAAAATTAACGAAGCTCTAACAGAAGCGCATGGGAAATTCAAAGGAAGCGAGAGTAAAATCAACGAAACATTCAGTCAGTCTTCGAAGGAACTGATGCACAGAAGAAGGGAAATGATTGTTGATGATACGACAACTTCCATGGCACTGAGACAAATGAATAGACAAATTTCCATAAGGAAATACAACACTGAACAAATTAGCCGAGTTATAGAAGAGAACAAAAGTTTGAAAGTGCTACAGAGAAAGTTGACCGAGGGTAAGAGGAATTTTTGCAAGTTGAGAGACGAGAACGGAAACGACGAAACGAACATGAAAAAGATTCTACAAATCACCGAGGTCTTCTATGGGGAACTCTATAAACAGAACTTGGGGAACATTGATTCTGTTCCACTAACCAAAATTCAAAATGTTGGCTCTGAAGACATCCCAGATATCTCTATGGATGAATTGACACTCGCCCTCTTGGCAATGAAAAACAATGATTTAGAGATTGAATCAATTAAAGAGGGAAGCGACAAACTGTTGCGCATTATTCAGAAACTGTTCAATGCGTGCTTGTTCCAAGGTACAACCTTCACAAATTGGCATAATGCACTTATTGTTGTGATACACAAAAGAGAGATATCACAGATATAAAAGACTATCGTCCTATGAGCCTGCTGTCTCACACTTATAAACTCTTAATGAAGATAATCACAAATAGGATCACTGAAAAATTAGAATACTACTTACCAAAGGATCAAGCTGATTTCCGCTCTGAGTACGGTACCAACAACCACTTACAACTTATCAAGTCCTTGATTGAAAAGTATGTGGAGTATAACAAGCCAGTTATTTTGATCTTTGTGGATTACGAGAAAGCATTCGACACCATCAACCATTAAAAATTGCTTCGAACTCTTGCAGACTGTCGAATCGATCTTCATTACACTACTCTACTGAAGAACACTCATGATACAGCCACAGCATGTATAAGACTTCACGAAGATTCCAATAACTTCGAAGTAAAGCGTGGAGTACGCCAAGGCGATACAATCTCGCCATATTATTTATACCCCTCCTCGAACATATGTTTAAACAATTGAATTGAGACCACCTATGAGTAAATATAAATGGAAAGAACTAAGTTCTTTAAGGTTCACAGACAACATTGTTCTCATATCAGATAGTGTAGATAAACCTGCTATGATGTTGGAAGAACTTCACCAAATTTCAAAAACGGTGGGACTAAAAATTAATATTTCTAAGACCCAGTTTGACCAATTTGGTAATTGGTGGGAACATCCCTTGAGGAAAAGAGGAAATTCATCAAGTAACCTTATAAAAACACTTGGGATAACCAAGAAATTTATAGACGAGTGGACTTTCTTGGGCAGCTTTAGGTAATTTAAAAGATGTTTTCAGTTCGAACATCCTCATTTAAACGGAAAGTGTTCAACCAGTGCGTTCTGGTAAATAAAAGTCGCCCCGAGAGCCATGTAGAGGTCTTTGCTGAGAATTTCCCTCATGGAAAGAATACCAAATGAAGAAATAAGAGAAGAAAGTATTCGAAAGGCATAATAGTATTTATCGATATTACTCGAAAGATAGTCAATATGCCTCGAATCAGTCGTGACCCTAAGAGAAACAACCTCAGCACTTTCTCTCACATTTTCACTGCCATACGGGAACTCCAAGGTATTATAGTTCTATGATATTTGAAATAGACACTTACTTTTCGCAATATTTATATTCAAATTGTTTGACACCAAGTTGCCAGTATGTGCTCTCTTCTTTAAGTCTTCAATTACCGATCCCGCAAGCACAATCGATGTATCATCAGCATACTGAGTGACAGAGTCTTTGATTTCATTCTTTTGTCGTTTGCGTATATTATGTATAAAAGGGGATCCAAAATGGAATCTTGTGGCATACCTCTAAGTATCAGAGACAACCTCTCTGCTTTCCCCATCCAGTCTTCATACAAACTGCAATCTATTTGACAGAAAATATTCCAGTAGCTTCAGACAGTCATATTTTTCAAACAACTTGTGCCATGTCTAGGTCAGGTCACTTGTATACTAGACAAATTTTTTTATTATAAAGTAATGTGCTTATGTTAATTCCATTTACTTTCGGGTATTGTAATATTTATTGACTTTTCGTAAGATAATTCTCTGATTAAGATGACTGACGTCAATAGTTTCAGCAGCGTATTTGGTATAATAGAGATTGTTCAACTAGACGTTTTCGTTCCAGTTGACCTGAACGTGGAACATCGTCGCATTTGTATAAATCTCATTAAAAGTACCGTTCAGTTGCATCGAGTTAATCTATTATTGTAGTATGTATGATACTGTTAAACGGAAGTATATTTTGCTATGCGTTCCCAACTTCGTGGTTATGGACTAAAAATGTTTGTGTTTCAAGTCTTCAGTGACTTGTATTTCATTCTCATATTTTACGTGATAGAAACGAGGTTATACTAATTCAGTTCACACGATTTTCTATCTTACACCACCTCTTTCATCTTGCGATATATCGTTATAATGGCATTGAATTGCGAATAAGAATATTTAACGAAAATTCCAAAACAGCTGAGAAGCATTATTGAAAGATAATTGAAACAAGATTACTAACTCGTTAGAATAAATATTCTACATTGTGTCCAAAAAGTTAATGGATCATTCCATGAGATCTATATGGATTACTAACATGCTAAATGACAGAATGATCAACACTTCACTGAAAGGGGAAGTAGTGACTTTTGTGGCTGGCAGGAGGTGCTCACAGGGAGGAGTATTATCCCCTCTGTTGTGGATGTTTATGTACAAGCATACGCTGATGTTATAGTCATTCTGGCTGTCGGAGATGATAGCGATGTTTCCGACAGACTACATGAGGTTATGTCTGCAATATAGGGGTGGTAAGAAGGAAAGAAACTTAGCATAAACCCTTACAAAACCGTTATGGTTCCATTTACCAGGAAGAGGAGGATATTTGTTTCCCCCCGACCCTGGGCGGGGTGTTCATTTCGGTTGTGGAAGAAGCAAGATATCTGGGGATTACCCTGGATAGCAAACTCACTTGGAATTCGGTCCTGGAAAACACAGTACACAAGACTAGACATTTCTCATGGGCATGATAAACGAACTGTGGAAAAGAGTGGGGTATTGCCCCGAAGCAACTTCAGTAGCTATAAGTGATGGTGGTTATACCACGTATTACGTACAGCTGCATTGCTTGGTAGGAGTGCAGTCTTAAGAAGCAATGTCAACTCAAGCTCTCTAAATTACAGAGAACAGCCTGTATGATGATTACGGGAGCCTTTCGCTCTACACCCACTGCGGCCATGGAACTGATATTGGGCCTTGTCCCACTTCATCTGATTATAAGAGGAGTAGCGGGTATTTTCAGCTTTGTGTCTGGCGCATTACAGTCTGAAATCGAGGACAATGAAGTGCTGAGTATGAGGTCGGACATAGCAACACCTAAGATTAACATGGAGAGGCCATTCCAGATCATCATTCCCGATAGACAGAAATGGATCAGTTTCAAGGACCGTCTACTTGAGTGTCCCTGTTGGTACACGGATTGCTCAAAACCTGCAAAAGGTGTTGAAGCTGGTGTCTACGGTCGATGTGCCGCCAAGGAACAGTTGATCTGTCTTGGTGGGTATGCGACTGTCTTTCAAGCAGAAATATTCGCCATTGACCACGGTGATAACCTCTTGCTTGCGAAGGGATTAACAAATAGGTCAATCAAAATCCAGAATCCCAAAGAAGAAGAATTTCCATTATGTCCAAAGTAATGAAGAGAGCCATAAACGATGAACTCATCAAATATCTTGAGTTGCAGGGAATTATTTACGACCGTCAGTATGGTTTTCGCAGGCAAAGATCGACAGGAGATCTGCTCGCCTACGTCACTCATGTTAGTACATCAACAATGGAAAAGCATGGGAAATCTAGAGCAATAGCCCTCGACATCTCTGAAGCCTTCGATAGGGTTTGGCATGCAATCTTGTTGGATAAACTTGCTGCATATTTGCTTCCC
Source organism: Cryptolaemus montrouzieri (assembly GCA_013387265.2). Lineage (NCBI taxonomy): Eukaryota > Metazoa > Arthropoda > Insecta > Coleoptera > Coccinellidae > Cryptolaemus > Cryptolaemus montrouzieri. The sequence continues at coordinate 1,771,251 of JABFTP020000144.1, read as the reverse complement.
GAAAAATTGCGGGGTTGGATAAGTAGATTTCTTTCAAATAGATCAATACAAGTTCGATGGTATAACATTTGATTGTTTCCAGTTGCGAGCAGGAGTACCTCAGGGATCCATTCTTTCGCCAACCTTATTTCTGCTACAGATAAACGATCTACAGAGAACAAGATCTTCGGTTTTGTAGACGATTGTATCCTGGTTTCGTCTTTCAGTCTGTGGCCGATTAATGCGGAATCTCTTCGTCAGAGATGTCAAAAAATTACAAACTTAAACTTTGACTTACAGAGGATATCTGAGTGGGGTCAGTTGAACCTGGTGAGCTTCAACGCGTGCAAGACTCAAGCAACTACTCTTTCTAGAAAGGTCCCCGCTGGAGAACCTCCTCTAATGATGCAAGGCCAACAAATTGCATTCAAAGATTAGATGCACCTTCTCGGAATCACGGTCAACTCCGGGTTTTGCTGGCATGAACATGTATCAGCAATAGATTAGTCTGCATCAGCTAAACATAGTTTCCTTTCAGAGCCAAGTGATACTTCACGTCATCTCAACTGTTGCTCCTATATAAGGCACATATTCCACCTGCTTTGGTATATTGTTCCCATGTATTGGGATCTGCGCCTAAACATTCGTTGTAGATGTTGGAAAGTGTGCAGAGATCACCCGCGATCTCCAACCGCTGGCTCTCAGAAGACAAGTTGCTGACATTTCTCTGTTTTACAGATACTTCCACAGAAGATGCTCTAAGGAGTTAAAATACCTTGTTCCGAGAAAACTTATGTTTTTCCGCTACACTAGGCTGGCAAGGAGTTCTCATCATATGGCGGTACATATAAAGACTCCTCGACCCTCTCTCTATAAGAATTCCTTTGTTTACAGGACCGGTGAGCTGTGGAACTCGCTTCCGTCCAACATCTTCCCAACACCTACAATTTGGCTCTCTTCAAGAAACGAGTATCTAACCTCAATTTTTCCCAGGTGCCCACTGGTGTGGTGTAACAGTGTACTTTCTTAGTTATCCATTTGATTGTATCATTATTTCCAGAAATTGAAGATTTATAGTAAAATGCGTAGAAAGTGACTTAGACAATTCCTCGTATTACTCTGAGTTTTCTAACATGATCTTCAGTTTTCACATTTCTAAACTTAACTCGAAAGATTCTTGCTGAGAGAATATTTCAAAAGTAACAAAATGTTAATTTATATTGGAGCGATCTTATGAAGTGTGGTCGATAAAGCTACACTGCATAAAACCAACGTGATAAAACAATTTCACAACGAGCAATGAGCAAGTCATGCTTTCTTTCATCTAACAAAGTTCACAGGTCAGATTGAAAGTATCGGCAAATAAACACTTTCATGGCCGAATCGTGGTTCAAGATCAATTTACATATAAAATCATAAGTTTCGCGATCTGATTGTTGTATTTCTTCCTAGGGGTCAACATGCCCGACCAAAAATAATGATAGACTCTCTATGTTCTCTATTCGACAAAATATATGTAATTTAGGTATGGATAAGTAAAATATTATCGATCCTATAACTGGGAAAGAAATTTTTATAACGCGGAAGTGAACTGTGGTATGGGAAATGAGAATTTGTATTCAGCATCAGAAAGGATTTAACGTGACTCTGGGTTATTTGTTTGTGTAAACACTTTTTCTTCGCCAACATCGGATATTTGCGTCCTCACATTTGGCAATGTGGATCAAGCCAATTCAAAACTATGTTTGGCATAATTTTGACACTAACATATGAATCAACATAACAGCTTCTCCTTGTTTGACAGATCCACATGCTTAATAGAATCTAGCCTTTGATTCACGAAGCAGTCGTAACTAGGTGGGGTAAAAAGTAACCTCCTTGACCGCCAGAATGCGCTGATACTGTAAAAAGGTTATGATGCCTTGTAGTCCGTTCATATATAGGCAGACATACCAAATTTCAGTGCGATACTGGCCTTAGTTTTGTTTGGACACCTAATTGTTGTTGAAGTGTTTCCCATCATGTTGAGTGTGGACAAAAACAATTTTCGTTCTCTGGTAAAACATTATTTTTTGACCGATAAAACGGCGAAGGAAACAAGAAGTTGGATAAATATTATGTAGAGGCCGCAACTCCACTACCGATGAAGCCCGCAGCGGCAGACCTTCCAATGGGGTAACAGAGGACAATGTCAAAAAATACATGAAGTGATGTTGGCTGACCGAAAAGTGAAGGTACACGAGCTAGCAGATGCCACAAAGGTTAGTACTGAGCGCACATGCCATATTTTGGGCGAGATTCAAAAACACGTACGCGTGAGCACTTTGAAAGAGTGTTTACGCTGATGCGTAATCGGGCGAACTTTTGGCGTCGATTGGTAACTGTTGATGAAACTTGGATCCACTATTACATATCAGAAAACAGAATGAGTGCCCGGCAATGGATTGAAGCCGGCACGAGTGCTCTGAAGCGGTCGAGGGAGGCTCAATGGGTCGGAAAGGTTATGGCGTCGGTTTTCTGGGATTATCATGGCATCCTCTTAGTGGACTACCTCAAAAAAGGAAAAACCATCAACATCCAGTATTACTGTGCGCTATTGGGGCGATTGAAGGCTGGAAAAGGGCTTCACAGAAAGCGTGTGTTGGTTCACGAAAGCATCGCAACCACGGCTAAAATCAATGGTTTAGGGCTCCAATTGTTTCCGAAACCACCGTATTCGCGCGATTTGGCACCCTCGGACTATTATCTCTTCCTGATCCTCAAAAGATGACTCATCAATAAAAATTGAGCTCACGTGGGGAAATCAACGACGATTCGGAGAGGAGGATTGTAGACCTTTCGGAAAATTACTTCTCGGACGGGATCAAGAAGTTGGAAAATCGCTAGAATAAGTGTATCGAGCTTGAGGGGGACTACATTGAATAAAATAAAAAAACATCTGAAAGAAACTTCTTTCATTCCCAATTACTTACTTTTCACCCCATCATTGATGGAAAAAATTCTTTGAGAGACTCCGTTTTTCGACATGATTCCTAAGCCTCGAAGTCAAATGAACCCTGGAGATCTGATGACAGACACATTCAATTCACTATTGAGCCTAGGCATAGACCTGTGGTCCTGTAGATAAATCCAGAAACGACGAACTGGGACGGTTATATAATCTCCTTAATGCTCATTTGGGAGGTATTCCGACAACAACAAACAGTCGTTAAGACGTTAAGCGTATTGCTGAGGAGGTAAACCGGTTGATCGGGTCAGTGTATCACAATAATTGTCCACTAAGGAGAACGACACAACTTCATGGTGGAATCTTTGCCCTCGGAAAAAGCAGAAAAGAAGTTTGAAAACTATTGAACCGAGCTAAAAATACCGGCAAATGGGACCATTATTCTTCTTCTCTAATATCGTATAATAAAGAAATCAGAAGGGCAGAAAAGGCGTCCTGGCGCAAGTTCTACAAGGAGGTAAACAGTACTCGCCAGAGGATTGGTACAGCACATTTGATCTGTAAAGGGCCTGGATGAACTGTACACAGATTCTGGCAGAGAGACGTTGGAGATTCTTGCGAGAGAACACTCCCCAGATTATCGATTTCTTGATATGAGTGATAGCTGTGACACCTTCGCCCTGAAGGGTCTTACTAAAATGCCAAAAATGTACGATTGGAAGAACGTAAGAACGATCATCAAACCCGAAGTTTGATATAGATATAAGCCATTTGAGTCTCCTGGGGGAGATGGCATAATGTCTGTCTTGCTACAGCAAGGGATGGACGTCTTTCTTCCAACCTATCTGTCTGGCCTGTGTCCTGTCGACCTGCTGACGAAAGTAAGAGTTTACCAACCCTAAGGTGGGTAAATTGAACTTGCAGCATAAATCCCTGACTAGTCCCATGTCTTTTGTTCTGAAAAACCTGGAGAAGATGTTAGACGGATTCATTAGGACCGAGGTGTTATCGCTAGAGCTTCTGGGAGGACATCAATGCGCCTTTCAAAAAGGTGAATGCACTACTGATTTGGTATTTAACTTAGTCGGAAGGATCACTCCATCTCTGGACCGCAAGGAGGTTGCAGCTGCAGCCTTCATGGACATTTATGGTACATTTGATGGTAAATGATTGGAAAACTTCCTGAGAGATTACATGGAATCACACTGTGTTTTTTCAATAAAAAAATGAAGATTAATTTGCGGTATACGTCCCTGTAATTCTTCCCCGATTTCATTTTGTGTGGAGGGGATCAGCTGAAGTATTACCAGGACAAAAATGATAAATACCCAATGCTGAATTGTTGTTGGGAGGTAGGTTACATTTGGTGATCGCGAAGTTTTTCCAAAATATTGAAAATAAGATATCCTCTTATTCATACCTCAATAGAAATTTTAGTGGAATGCAATAGTTTTCGTAGTTGTACAGGTTGTTTGTTTAGTTATTTTGAGGAAAAACTAATTTTTTCAGTCTGATCCTGGAGTTTGTATCAATAATATAATCCATGTTATTTGTGGTACGAAATATCGGGGAAATCGGTCTATGCGTTCAAGAGTTACTGCGATTAGAAAATTCCAATCAAATCCATAAAACAGCCTGTATATCGAAAACGAATAATGATACCTTGTATTCTAAGTGCCGATTCGAACTCCCCTTTGTGCACTCTTATTACAGTCAAGCTATTTACGATCACTCGTGAATCACCTTATACAGGGTGTTACATAAAAGTATGTCACAACTTAAGGGGATAAATCTACTTGCAATTTTAAGAAAAAAAGTTCATATAAACATAGGTCGGCAAAAGCTTTGTTATAGAGCTACAAGGTGTTGAAATTTCCGGAAAAATTGGTTTTTTCTTCAAAACTCCTGCAGTTTTTGAGATATTCAGCCCAAAATTGGAATGCAAGCTATTTGTTACAGCCTCCATCATTATACGTCCTAGATTTTAACTGAAATCCATAAGGTGCTTTCTTTTCCGAGGTCATGTCTCTTTTGCCCTTTCAAACTTTTTTACAGTACGCCACTGATCAGCGTACAATCAATTTTCGTAATCTTCGTTCAATGTAGAAACTTTTTTGACACTTGTAATTTTTTTGTATCTCCGACCGTTCTCGAGCAAAAAATTATTAAACGATAGTATGCATTCGCTGAATCGAAGCACCTTTAATTAAAAAAATGACTAGTAGGCTTTGTTTTTTTTCATTTATTTATTTATTCATTTTGATAGTTTCAAAAGTTGAACCAGTGTCTGCTCGAATTGTTTATTGAATTAACGATTAGTTTTAAGACTTTTGAAGTTATTGCTGTAAGGAAAAATGGCTAATTTTACTAACGCCGAATTGGCTGATATCCATTACATGTATAGTCTGGCTGAAGGAAACAACAGAAGGTAGGCAATTATATCAGGTGCGCTTTCCAAATCGAGTACCACCAGACAGGCGAAAATTTCCAATTATCCAGGTTGAGGAAACTGGTACTTTTACTGCAAATAATCATTTAAAAAGTGCCAAACAATGAGAACTCCAGATATTGAGAAAGCAGTTTTGAGTTGTATTGATTTGAATCCTCATGTGAGTACAAGAAAAATTGGAAAACAGTTGAATATTTCAATGTTCTTGTTTGGAGGATTCTCCACGACTTTTTATTGTACCAGTTTCATACTCGACGCGTCCAAACTCTACTTCCTCGAGATTTTCCTTCAAAACTGAATTTCTGCCGATGGTTCTTAGAAAAAATTAGAGAAAATGCTCATTTTGATAGTGAAATAATGTTCACAGACGAAGCTAACTTTTCGAGAACTGCTATCACGAATTTTCACAATATTCATTATTGGGCTGAGGAAAACCCACATTTGATTGAAGAATCTCATCATCAAGAACAATTCTTACAAAATGGTAATGGTCGGAATAATTGAAAATTATTCGATTGGGCCATTTTTTTTTTGCGTAACTGACTAAACGGTCTCGCTTATCGACAATTTCTTGAAGAGGAGTTACCTTTATTGTTCGAGGATGTGCCACTTTTGGCGAGAAACATAATGTGGTTCATGCATGACGGGGCACCAGCACATTTCAGTGGAGAAGCTAGGGAATTCTGGAATAACACATTCAACAACCGATGAATAGGTCGGATTGGGCCAGAACCATGGCCTCCTAGGTCCCAGACTTAAATAGTTTAGACTTTTTCTTATGGGGATATCTCGAAAGTTTAGTTTATACCACTCCAGTGAACACTGTAGAAGAATTGAGAAATCGAATGACAACCTCTTGTGACACGATAAGAAATACTCCAGGAATATTTCAAAGAGTGGGTGATAATATGCGAAGAAGGACAGAGGCTTGTATTCTTGCAGGTGGAGGAAATTTCCAGCAGTTAATGTAGTTTTTAATCGTTCTTTTTTTAGTTTGATATTGAATAAGTATAAGTTGAGTCTCAGAAAACGAACTATCAAAACAAAAGTAAATCATACCTATCGAGTATTTCTATTATTTTTTTTTACTAAGCGAATAACATACAATTCAAATAATTCAAATTCAATAATTTTTTCCTCGAAAATGGTTGGAGATACGAAAAACTTACAGGTATAAAAAAAGTTTCTAAATTGAACAAAGATGACGAAAATTGATTGTAAGCAGAACAGTGGCGTACTGCAAAAAGTTTGAAAGGCCAAAAGGAGACATGGCCTCGGAAAAGAAAACATCTTGTGAATTTCAGTTGAAATCTAGAACGTGTAATGATGGAGGCTGTAAAAAATAGCTTGCATTCCAAATTTGGGCTGATTATCTCAAAAACTGCAGGAGTTTTGAAGAAAAAACTAATTTTTTCCGGAAATTTCAACACCCTGTAGCTCCGTAACGAAGCTTTTGCGGACCTATGTTTATATGAACTTTTTTTCTCAAAATTGCACGTTGATTTACTCCCTCAAGTTATGACATACTATTATATAACACCCTGTATATGTAAAACTTGCAAGACATCCCTCGTATAGTTATAAAATCATTTTATTCGAAATGAATTGATTTCTAGTATTTCTTTCTATAATCGCCAATTTTGAGGTCTTCACTATACCTTTCAAGGTCGTGTTTAAATTATAAGCGTTAAGAATTTATTCAGAATACTAGGAAGAATGCCAATCGTGTAACTATTCTTTTCGCGATAACTAAAAGCTTATGTAACTATAACTCCAAAATATCTCTGAATAATTTTCACTAACAACTTCAACAATTCTTTAGTATTTGAATAAAAGCGGAAGGACTCATATATGATGTTGAAATATTATGATATTATTCAGATAATACTAGTTCTGTCTTCTAGAAGTGATAGAGTTAATATAATTTAAATAACCGCGAATAGATGACTGCATCTGTTCACGTCGGACTATATAGTTTAGAGTGAAAGAGAACGATATATCACCGTTTTGTGTGTGAAATTTCGGTTCTATAGAATCGATGATCTTAATGATTTTATGCAAATGACTATACGGAATCTAAGAAAATACATTAAACATCCATTTAAAATGGAAATGAACATCTGTTGCTCAAACATTTCACTAATTAACTAAGACGGTCCAACGGGTTTTTTGAACTTCAATATTCCAAACGAGAATAAATCGCAAATGTAATTTACCGAAGAAGAAAACATGTACATTTTCGAAACGAATCAAACCTTCTAATCTCCGAATATTATACTTTCTATATATTCCTCTATTGCCTTGATCGATGCGATATACAAAATTTTAGCAATAGTAATCAGAAATAAATTAGGCGAAAAAAATAGAAGAAGAAATAAGAAGATATTAAAGCGGGTTTCAGAAATATATGGATCAAATATTTGTTCTCAAACAAATAATCGATAATAGTATAAATCAGAATTTATCACTTTTATATATATATATATATATATATATATATATATATATATATATATATATATATATATATATATAAAGCTTTACTTCTGCTGTTTCATTCCATCGCTAGAAGACTTTTCTAGTTCTATTCTATTCTACTCTATTCTACTTGTGTAGAATGAAATTTTTGTTCTAAAAATTGGATAGTATAATAAGAAATGTTGAATTATCACCACATCTTCGGGATATTGTACTCAGTCGTCACTAAGATTTGAAACTGTGAATTTCAAAATTTGAAAAATTCCATAATTATAATTGAAAATGCCTTACTTTGGATTATTCGATGTGTAGAAGGGTCGATTAATTGCTCTCGTTGAAGAAGGGGTTACACAGAGGGATACAGCGGCGACAATGGGGGTATCATTGGGGGTGATTTCAAGCACCTACGCCCGATAAGTGAAGGTACAATATCTGAAAAGTAGGCCTAGAAGAAGTCGTAGTAAGAAGAAGAACCAGACCGCTCTTTGTGCGAAATTGCAAGAAGAGACCCTAGTGCGTCGCACCCCATACTCCGAAGACAATTTCTGGAAGCAACAGGCATCAGTGTATCAGTCGACACGATACGTCAAAGACTTCATTCAAGGGGTTTATTTAGCAGAAGATCCTTAAGAGTATTTATATGTTTATGGGATACTCCATATGCCGGCGACCAATATGCCAATAAAAGCTGGCCTATGACACAAGGGTTAAGATTGCGTCGAGAAAACGTCGTTGAAATTCCACTTGTGCCATTGGAAAAAGTGTTGCTTCCACCTCTGCATATCAAGCTTGGGATTGTTACAAATTTCATCAAGGCCCTAGATCCTGAAGGCAATGCATTCAATGAGTTGAAGCGAATTTTCCCAAGATTAAGTGGAATGAAAATAATAGAAGGTTTGTGTGAAACTATATACGTACCAATCAACCTAACTTATTCAATATTTAACACATATTTTTTCGAAATATTTTATTACAGGCATACTCAATGGACCTGATATTCGACGCTTGATGAGAGACCAACAATTTAAAAACAGTTTGTCGAATTTGCAGCTCGTTGCTTGAGCACTGGTATAGTGGAAAAAAACTTGATTCTCTATTAGGAGACATTTGCTGGAATTCACAGCAAGATGAAGATGGAGAAGAAGAAGAATGAACATGAATTTATATTTGAATTGTGGAGGCCGTTACTTCATGTAGATCCATGATATAAATGAGATAAAAAGCACAAGGTTTAACTTCAATCTACACTTTATTTGAAAAAATTCGATGACGTTTCTGTTTTTCATTCTTGATAAAGCTGCTGTGTCAGCGAAACGTCGTCGAATTTTTTCAAATAAAGTGTAAATTAAAGTTAAACCTTGTGTTTTTATTTCATTTATGAATTTATATGTTTATTTGTTGAAAATTGTTGGAATTGGAATAAAATTTGAGTTAAAATCATGATTGTGCGTTTAAATTTTTGATTTAACTATTAGAAATGTGTTTTCTTTTTTGAGATTTTAAAGCGAAATTCACTTGATTTCTCTATTATTATTCAGAAGAAAATTAACGAAAAAATGGCAAAGAAATGCAATTTTTTGGACATTTTGTTAAGAAACGGTGTTTGAATGAGGTTTTTTCATGTTGGTATATTCAGAAAAGTTGTTGGCCATGACAATAGCTAAAATTTTTCCGAAGACAGTAAAGCGATATTCCGAACGGTTTGGAAATTACAAGCATATACTGTACTGAAGTCATAAGCGACGAACCCTACTAAAATCAGCTAACTTCAAAGGCGAATATCTCCTAAACAAGAGCTAACTTTCAAAAACGGTGGTTACCACTGAATTCAGCGTACCCGATTTAGGTTTACTTGGTATGTCTCCCGCGTGTTAGAATTGTGAACTAGCAGTGTTATCGAAATTTTTTTGACAGAATACATAACTCAAAGCATATTGTGAAATCGTACTATACGTGAGGTGCAAAAAATTACATAACCATGGCTTGCGTTGGTGAAATGCTGGAGTTTAGTATAAGGTGGTGAGATGGTTTCTTGCAGTAGTATTCATAGAGTACATTCAATTATTTTATACTTTTTAAATGAGTGTTTTACAAGTTGTAATTCTTGGACAATAATAAATAAAATAATAATTAAAATTCTACGAGACATAATATTGAGAAATTAATTTGCATATAACAAATAAATTCACTTCAGTTTATTCTATTAATATATGAGACTGTATTATTATTGACCAATTTATTACGTATCCGAATATTACACAATTCCAACGAAAAGTACCATCACGTGACGATGGCCTAAATAAATGAATAAGAACCAGATGAAGTTGGTTGTCCGTATATTATTCATCTAAGACACTTGTTGACCCCACTATTGAAGGTAAAGTCGTATGCAGTTTACCAAACTTTCACCTACATGTAGAAAACCAAGTCGCGGAGAGACAAAATGAAATTAGAAATTAAACGAAATGACCCATCGCCCTAGTTCTTCGGTTCGATAATTCCATAAATTGAATTTCCTTTGTTTTGCCAAGTAAATCAGATAATCGGCTAAATGATTTCGAAAATGATTAAACTGCATAATGAGATTCTCTTTGAAGAACGCATATACAGGGTGTTATTCAATTGGTTGCTAATACTTAATTAGTAAGATATTCTTCACCTTTTTACTTCAGTTTCATGACTTATCAATAAATCACCTTTGAAACAAAAATAGTACCAAGGGAAGCAAAACAATTCTCACAATAAGGCAGAGCATGAAATTTTCTATTTATTTTAATGGAATTTTGCGGAACACCATACACCAGGGGTGCTCAAACGGTAGATCGCGAGTGCTTTTTGAGTAGATCTCCAGAAGAACAAAATTTCTAATAAGTAGATAATTAAACTACAAAAATTTATTAGGTAATAAAATAACACTCTGCTTGCGGCAAAGAGCGGTTTCATCAAAGGAACGCGCGGTACTTGTCAAAGAAATGCCGTGTTTTTATTTTTGCAGCTTTTCTAGAAATTTCGGGCGGCGCGTTTGACGGAAACATTCCAGACTTTCGTCCACACCGATATAAATGTTGCACCTGCAGGAATTGGAGTAATTCTGAATTATAACTTGAAAGCAATACTACATCGATACAAAGTTTATTATTAAACAGTACCTACAAAATGAGTGAATTAATAACGATTGGGAGGAAGAATTTTCCTTTTGTATGGTGAAGGATAAGTGCATTCGTTTTATTTGTCGGGCGTCAGTTGGAATACCTAAGCGTGGTAACTTAGAGAGGCATCATAAAACGGTTCATAAAACGATGAGAAAAGTATGTGATTTGATATCTTGTTTGAAAAAAGAACAAACCATGTTCACAAGACCAGCCAAACAATCAAAAGCTGCTACGATCGCTTCATTTGAAATATCTCATGTATTAGGGAACACAAGAAACCATTCGAAGATGGATCGGTTGTGAAGGAAGCATTTATTGGAGCGAGTGAGACTTTATTTGGAGATTTTGAAAATAAAACAGAAATCATGTCTGCTATTAGAGAACTTCAGTTATCTCGTCCGACTGTCACAAGGCGTATCGAAGTCATGAGTCAGGAGATGGCAGATAAACTAAAACATGATATCATGAAATGTACATACTTTTCTTTACAGTTCGACGAATCCACCGATATGACAGACACTGCCCAGCTGTGTATTTTTATTCGAATGGTATTCAATGACATGGTGGCTAAGGAAGAGTTTTGACAATCATTCCTCTGAAGGTGAAGACCCGTGGCAAAGATATATATGACGTTTTCTTCAATTTTGTAAAAAACTATAAGCTACCAATATATAAATTAGTGTGCATTACAACTGATGGAGCACCAGCAATGACTGGAAACAAAAACGGTTTTGTGGCATTGTGTCAGTTTTTCATTCCATTGCATTATACATCAACAAGTTTTGTGATCAAAAAATTTAAACACGGAGGAAATTATGGGCATTGCAACAAAAATTGTGAATTCCATCCATGCACGTAGCTTGTAACGGCGGCTCTTTAAGTTAGTGTTGGAAGATAGGGAGCCAGTTGAACACTGATTTAGTTCTTCACACGGACGTCAGATGGTTGAGTCGCGCAAAATTCCTAGAAAGTTTTCAAGAATTATTGCCCGAAATAAAAGCTTCTCTAGACGAAAGAGGTGATGTTGAAAAACGAAAGATGGCTGACTGATTCGGCATTTTTGCCTGACATCACAATGCACTTAACCACCATTAACTTGGAGCTTCATGGTAAAGGAAAAACTACCATCATACAATAACAGACTTAGACTCCTGGAAATGGACAGTGTTGAGGATATACTTGTGAGAGGTGACCTAATATTTGTTTATAGATTACTGAGCGGAGATCTGCAAGATTTTGAATATATGACCAGCGTCTTCGAGGGCATTCTTATAAATTGAAGAAGGAAAAATTTCACACAAGAGTTCGGCAAAATTTTTAGTGAATCGCGTTTTCGACAAGTGGAATAACCTTCCAGCTTTAACTGTACACTCACCTTCCATGACCACGTTTAAGCAATCACTTTGTATCTAACATTTTGAGCTTCAGTTTGTAATATTTTCCTATCCTATTGCTTTGGTTTATCACCCAATTTTTCAATAACTAGACAATCAGTTCGCATCATTATTTTCAGTCTCTATTTGTTATATTTTGCTATTCCAACATTTTAGTGCTTCTTTGTATTTTCAATTACTTTTAGGAAATTTATTCTTTATTCTCTTCATTTATGTAACCATGTTATAAATTTAATTTTCAAATGGGCTTTATAGAAGTTCTTCGCCCATATTACAATGTTATAATAATAATAATTAGCGCAGTAAACGCATTCAAAAGAAATTGCAACTTATGATAGATCAACTGAAAAGAAAGGATCTGAAAACATTTTTCGTCTTTAAAAGCAAGGATTTTTCAATTGAATTATGATACGTATGAGGCTGAATTATCAAATATTTTGGGACAATTCGAAAAGCGTTTTTATGTAAAAACATTGAGGAATTAGCTACTGAAATAGCAAGTCAGTTTAATATGAACTCATGTTCTGTTGAAAATAAGTTGGTGCAGATTATATCAGATATACATCTACAAGCTACCTCATCTGATACAAATTTCTAGTGTTTTATATCTGAGGATATATATCCGACCCTAAGGCAAATCACCCTTCAACCGAAAGGCAATGTTTGGGTCAACTTACTTGTGCGAGTCTGCATTTTCTGAAATCTAACTGACGATCATATGCCATCATGCTTGCGATTAGCACTCAGTGGTTACGTACCATCTTATGAAAAATATGTTGAGGACATGCAGTGCCACGCTTCAACATCCAAAGTCACTCCTTAGTTAACTTTAACACCATATGTAACTTTTTTGTTCGGTAACAACCAATAAACTCGCAATTTTGAATAACTATGAGTTTTTTCATTAATATTATAGAGAAGAACCTAACTTAACCTTACCTAAACCTGGACAAAAATATTGTGCGGAAAGCTAATACCTATATATGCAGCGGTACACCCTACTTAGGTAGGTAGGTAGATAGATAGATAGGGTGTATAGTGTATGTACGACAACCCTGCATCACACATACTTGCAGCCTCTCAGAGTCGATCGTAAGTAGTGTAAAAATATTGAGGTAGTCAACAGGTCCAAAAATATGGAAAAAATGTGTAAGAGAAGAAAGGGGAAGTTTACTCAAGCTTCACTCTTCTTCTAGGAGTCGAAACTGTTCTTGAAGTGGTTGATACTAGTGACATTTACAACTTCCAGGAGCAAAGCATTCCATGCTCTCTATTGGACCAAAAATTCTGCCAGCCGGTGCTCTTGAACGTATCTTTGAGGAGTTTAAAATTGTGACCTCTTAAATTATTAGAATTTGGCGAAAGCAGGTGGGTTTGATCACATCCAAAGAGGTCATGATTTTCATTTACTTCGTAAAGAATATCACAAAATGGAAAATATTTAATTAACAAACGTGATAGTTATTTTGATATTTCTATCATAATCAGACGTTTATAAATTGTGAGTTAAAACTAAGATATAGTTGTACAATTTGTCTCAAAAACAGAAAAACAGGTATGAATTATAAAGAGACAGAAAAACAAATTTCTACTATTGGAATATAGATAGAAATTTAATAACATAGGTCTGTGCTGTCGTTAAGAAGGGTAAGATTGTTTATATTGTGTGAAAATTTCCAGAGATTCTAAATTTTTGAGTTTATTGCTTTGTGGGGCACGATGAATAATATTAAGATGTGCTGGTTGTCATCTAGACAATGCTGTGCGATGATGGAGTCACTTTCGCCATCAAAAAACTAAGAGTGATGTTCTATGCATCTAATGCGAAAAGATCTTCCTGTCTGCCCTATGTACTTCACAACCAAATTTATATGGAATCACTCTATATTTTGAATATTATCGTAGGGATTTCGGAAATTTCGAAGGATTGTTAGAGTTGATCCTTCTTGAAATATTTCAATTGAAAAAAGAAATAAATTAAGGTCTATTTCAAGAAAGAAACAAATAAAAGAAAATAAGAGACTCTTTCCACATGTAATGAAAATTGTTTTCTCATGAAGTAGGTTAGTTTTTCCTAGACCTCAGTCTATTTGTATTACCTCCTCTTGTTCTGATACTAGCCTGAATCCTTCTAGGCATACTTTGGATTAGGTTTTCGACCTCCTCTGGGGTGATATTCTGCCACTCTTCTGTGGCGGCTTGGATGAGCTGTTGTGGAGTTCTTGGATTATCCTGGCGCGATTTAATTTTCCTTTTGAGATTATCCAATAAATGTTCAATGGGTTTTAGGTCTGGAGAGCAAGCTGGCCAGTCCAAATAGCGATTCACACTGTTCCAAGATAATGTCGCGAGAGGTTGCTGGTATGTGGAGGAGCATTATCTTCCATAAAAGTAAAATTCTCGCCAGAGTCTCACTATGGGCTGCAGCACTAGGTCCACGTTATTTTCAGCCGTCAAATCTGTTATTACTAGAAAATTCTGAATGTTTTGTGAGGTGGTTACCAGTGTTCATGAATTTTTTCATATTTTCTAAGCGATCAGAATCCGCGGAAAAAAGTGAAAAACGCGTTTTTTAATGCTGGGGGAGAGGGGGCTGAAATTATGATGAAAGCTTTTCTATTGATCTCCCTAACGATGTAATCAAGCAAAAAAAGGAAATCTGACCTAACATAAATGGGGTACCATTTCATTCACTCATTTATAGGAAAATTAACCAGGGATGGAACTCTTCGAAAGGTAACCCTGTATGAGGCAAAATTTCCTTGTTCACGTTATCATAAAGCATGTTCGCCAGCTGCAAAAGGTTGTGAGTTTATGATAATTTCGAATATGGAAACGCTTCCTCGCTATACGATGAGGTGGGGACTGAGAAGTGCAAGGTTCAGTGTCGAATAGCAGCATCGAAGTTATTTTTACGGATGGACCATTCTAACAATAAAATTTGTAATTTTGTACATGTCCTCGGTAGTATAGTGGTAAGTATCCCCGCCTGTCACGCGGGAGACCGGGGTTCGATTCCCCGCCGGGGAGGATAACTTTTTAATTCCATCAGTTGCATTATCTATTTTCAGAATTAAGAACGAAAATTATTCACAATTTCATAATGAAGTAGAAATAATTACTATAGAAAATCATAGTTTTAGGATCGAAAAGCGGGAATTTTTTATTACTCAATGTGCCTTTTTTCAGAATAAAACATTTTGGAAATTGCATAAAATGTTAATAAGAACCACATTTTCCAAGTTATTTATCGTCGTACCTATAAACTGAAAAATATTAACCTTTCGAAAACGTAAACACAAATGTCATAGTTGTGTTCGTTAAGTACAATAAACTTTCAAATTTTTGAACAGTCTTAACGACATGAAACTTTGTTGAAATGTATCCTCGGTAGTATAGTGGTAAGTATCCCCGCCTGTCACGCGGGAGACCGGGGTTCGATTCCCCGCCGGGGAGGATACTTTTTTAATTGAATCAATTACATTCTCTATTTTCAGAATTAAGAACGAAAATTATTCACAATTTCATAACGAAGTGGAAATAATTACTGTTGAATTTCAGGTACATTAGTTTTTTGTACATAATTTCCTCCTGACCGTGCATCTATCTAAGCCATGAATTTGCTCTTACGCATTGTGTGCAACAATAACCATGTGATCATCTCTAGTTGTACATTAATGGCGAAGTACAGGGTGTTACATGATAGTATGTCACAACTTGAGGAAGTAAATCTACGTGCAATTTTAAGAAAAAAATTCATATAAACATAGGTCCGCAAAAGCTTCGTTACGGAGCTACAAAGTGTTGAAATTTCCGGAAAAAAATGGTTTTTTCTTCAAAACTCCTACAGTTTTTGAGATATTAAGCCCAAATAGGGTACGCAAGCTATTTTTTACAGCATCCATCATTACATTAGATTCTAACTGAAATTCGCAGTGTTTTCTTTTCCGAGGTCATGTCTCCTTTTGCCCTTTTAAACTTTTTTGCAGTAAGCTACTGATCAGCGTACAATCAATTTTCGTCATCTTCGTTCAATTTTGAAACTTTTTTGAAACCTGTGATTTTTTCGTATCTCCAACCGTTTTAGAGTGAAAAATTATTGAATTTGAATTATTTGACTTGTATGTTATTCGCTCAATAAAAAAATAATAGAAATACTCGATATGTATGCCCAGAATTTGCTTTAATTTGATAGCTTGTCTTCTTAGACTCAACTTATACTTATTCAATATCAGACTAAAAAAAACAATTAAAAACTGAATAAATTGCTGGAAGTGTCCTCCACCTGCAAGAATACAGAGGCATCTGTCCTTCTTATCATCACGCACTCTTTGAAATTTTCCTGGAATATTTTTCATCGTGTCACAAGAGGTTATTATTTGATTTCTCAATTCTCTACAGTGTTCACTGGAGTGGTATAAACTAAACTTTTGAGATATCCCCATAAGAAAAAGTCTAAACTATTCAAGTCTGGGGACCTAGGTGGTCATGGTTCTGGCCCACCCCGACCTATGCATGGGTTATTGAATGTATTATTCGAGAATTCCCTAGCTTCTCCACTGAATGTGCTGGTGCCCCGTCATGCATGAATCACATTATGTTTCTCGCCAAAAGTGGCATATCCTCGAGCAATAAAGGTAACTCCTCCTCAAGAAATTGCCGTAAAGCACGACCGTTTAGTCTGCTAGGCAAAAAAAATGGCCCAATCAATTAATTTCCAATTATCCCGACCCAGACATTTAGTGAGAATTGTTCTTGATAATGAGATTCTTCAATCAAATGGGGGTTTTCCTCAGCCCAATAATAATTATTGCGATATTTGTGATAGTAGTTCTCGAAAAGTTTGTGAACATTATTTCACTATCAAAGTGAGCATTTTCTTTGATTTCATCTAAGAACCATCGGCAGATACTCATGAAGGAAAATCTCGTGGAAGTAGAGTTTGGACGCGTTGAATATGAAACGGGTGTAATAAAAAGTTGTGGATAATCCTTCAAACGAGAATATGTGAAACATTCAACGGATTTTTTCCAATTATTCTTGTACTCACATGAGGATTCAAATCAACAATTCAAAACTACTCCCTCAATATCTGGAGTTCTCATAGTTTGAGTTGCACCTTTTAAATGATTATTTGCAGTAAAAGTACCAGTTTCCATTTACCTTCTGTGGGTTTTTGAAAATGTTCGCCTGTCTGGTGTTACTCGATTTGAAAAGCGCATCTGATATAATCGCCTAGCTTCTGTTGTGTTTCCGTCAGCCAGACAGTACATGTAATGGATATCAGCCGATTCGGAGTTAGTAAAATTAGCCATTTTTCCTTACAGCAATAACTTCAATAGTCTTAAAACTAATCGTTAATTTGATAATCAGCAGTCGAGCAGACACTGGTTCAACTTTAGCAACTGTCAAACTAAATAAATAAATAAATAAAAGAAAAAAATCAAAGCCTACTGGTCATTTTTTTAATTAGAAGTGCTTTCAACTCAGCGACTGCACACAATTATTTAATAATTTTTCGCTCGAGAACGGTCGGAGATACGAAGAAATTACAAGTGTCAAAAAAGTTTCTAAATAGAACGAAGATGATGAAAATTGATTGTACACTGATAAGTGGCGTATTTGAAAAAAGTTTGAAAGGGCAAAAAAGATATGACTCCGAAAAAAAAACACCTAGTAGATTCTAGTTCAAACTTAGGACGTGTAATGATGGAGACTATAAAAAATAGCTTGCATTCCAAATTTTGGCTGAATATCTAGAGAACTGCAGAGTTTTGAAGAAAAACCCAATTTTTTCCGGAAATTTCAACACCCTGTAGCTCCGTATCGAAGCTTTTGCGGACGGAAATTGCACGTATATTTATTCCCTCAAGTTGCGACATACTATTATGTAACACCCTGTATATGCCGGGAAAGTGATCTTATTTTCTTCTTCGTTTACTATTTTTCCATATTTTTCATTCAGACGCCACACCATCTCTAACCGATCCAAAAATTTTGTGTATATATACAAAAAAAATTCTTCTTTGATACTTTTGATACGCAGACGACACGAATCGCAAATCCTTTGTTGCAGTGTCTCAACAGTAATTGACAAATTTAAGGTTCGAAGCTGGCTTTCGTTTATTTTTCGCAAATTCGACACAATTTTTTTTTGGATGATTAATTTTTTTCAAATGGATTAAAACATACATCAGTACGAATGTTTATAGATGATGATTTTTTTAACACTTTCTTAGGCATTGTTGTAAGTTTTAATCTACAATTTGCCTTTAATTTCTTGCTGTACTCAAAAAACGAAATGCCACTTTCACTAATGGAGAAAGAACAAGATGGTGCAAACTGTTGAAAGCAGTAAAATTGGAAATGTTAAGAAGAAGCTGTTAAGAAGCACGTGGAGCACTGAATGCGTAAGCGACAAACGGTCACTCCACAGCTGATTCACATAATAATAGTCTACTGCTACCAACAGTATTTACCAAACGCGTGGGAAATTCAAAATCTTTAAGGAACATCAGGTAATATTTTGATTGCTTACATTAATATTTAACATTAAAATTTCATACTATTTTATTAAAATTATTTTGTCGTTATTCATTAATTTATTTTTATTCATTTATTTTTTCTATTTTTTCCCATCTTCTTGGCTAATAAAATATGTTTTTTAATTAAAAATATGAAACAATTATTCGTATTCAAGAGATGAACGGTGTAAAACAAGAATATGCGCCGTAGAACGTGACCACGTGTCGATGTGACGTACAACGTTAAATTAATTAATTTCTTCTTATAGTACAAATGACTTCTCCATCGTTTTGAAAAGCGTTTTCGATAGAAAATTTAACGCTAAATTCGAAAAAAACAGTAAAAAGTTGATTTATAGGTGGCTCCACTGTTGAAAACCGATTTGAACATTTAAATTGTTGATAACGATTTGAATTTCTCGACAATTTGTTTTTTGTTTCAAAATTGAAAAGAATGGATTTTTATCTCAAATAGAACTGGAGTTATGAATTTTTGAAAAATAGGCTATTATGGAAAAACCATCAAGTTATTACGAATTTTC
Organism: Cryptolaemus montrouzieri; assembly: GCA_013387265.2. Classification (NCBI taxonomy): domain Eukaryota; kingdom Metazoa; phylum Arthropoda; class Insecta; order Coleoptera; family Coccinellidae; genus Cryptolaemus; species Cryptolaemus montrouzieri. The sequence goes on along the minus strand of JABFTP020000144.1, from coordinate 1,751,786 downwards.
TATCTTGTTTATTTTTCAAAATATCGAAAATAAAAAAATCCTCTTACACGTATCTCTTTTTTTCGATATAGAACCCGTAAAAAAAGTTTCAGTTAAATATATATTCATTAATTCTTGGATGCAAGAAAAAATTCTTGCACCAGCCATAACCAGCGCCCTACGGATTCAATAGCAGGTAAGTCTTACGCCCTTCGTCTGATCAGCTCATTGGTAGATTTTCAAACTGCATTGGTTTCATACTATGCAAATAATGAACCACGAATACGCTATGATGCCATCTTTTGGGGCAACTCTGGGGAGGCGTTTCCAATTTTCAAATGCAGAAGAGATGTTTGAGGTCCATATTGAGCTTGAGAGGCAGAGAAATCTGTAGAGATCATTTCGTCAAAAAGAAATTTCGCACTTAGACATTCACAACCTGTATATCAATTCATCAATCAAGAAAATCTTGACGATTGAAACTGCCAATTGCAAGTGATTTTTATTGAATATACATTCACAGTGATGCAACGTTTCGAATAGATGGAATATTTCCTGGGTAATAAAATGAAAATATAGTAAACTGGAATTGAACTGATCACTTTTGAAGGGGATAGTAATTTTAGCTGTAGGCAGGTACTTATTTTCGACTTCTACGAAGATTGTTTAAAAATAAAAGATCTCATTAATCTAAAAATAAAGCATACGTATTTTACTTGGATATCGGTATGTATTAGACTTTCAACCAATTTATAAATACTTGATACAATTTGTTTCAAAGTTGAAAAATTCCCGACGAGACGGGGGACACGGGAAATCACGAAAGAACTCGAAACTATATTTGTATGCTTACTGCAATTCATCAGCATTTAAACGGATATTCCAATAATAGAGGAGCAAATATTCAATACAGTAAATATGCCGCGAAAAGAGAAAGAGCGAATATGAATTTATATGGGATTGAAGGGGATATGTTGATAGGTGACAAAATAAGAAATAAATATATGATAAAATCAAAGTTTGGACATACTGATTAATTATTATCTTCAGGCTTTGGCAAAGTAGGGGTGTAAAGCTAGTTCGACTCCGCATGGTGCATTTGGATAGCGCTCTGTCTCTTCTTCAATAAAGGTATGATACCAGATGAATCAAACGGCCATTCTAAGGACCATTTGACTAGAGATGTCGGGCCTTCAGTTCGGATCTGTCACATAAACATAGAAACCATAAGTTACAGTAAGAGCCAGTATCTATCAAAAATTTTGAAATATGACAACGTCGATCTTGTTTCCATACAAGAGACTCACTGCGGAACAGAAGAACAACTGCAGAAGAGGGGAAATATACCAAGTTATGAATTACTGGGAGCAACATATGACCGCTCATATGGCGTAGCCACGTATGTTAAACGCGATATCACCTTTCTCGTCTCCACCTCTACTGATGATGATGTCCATAGCGTAGTCACTAAAATCGCCACTTGCTGTATCTTGGCCAGACCAAGTTATTCAAACGCAACCCCATCCTGCTGTGTATGTAGGCGATTATAATAGTCATCATGAGCAGTGGAGGTACAGAGATGACGCGAACGGCAACGCACTGGTTAGATGGGCCGAGGATAAACATCTTCACCCCATTTTCGACGCCAAGGATCGTCGTACGTTCAAGTCTGCTGCTTGGAGGCAGGAGTACAACCCGGATCTAGGTTTCGTCCGTAGCAGCTTCACGAATAGTTCTTCCGGATATCCCACACAGCCAGCACAGACCAATAATAATAGAAATAGGTATCAAAATCCCTCTAATCTCATGTCTCCCTCGCCCAAGGTGGAACTTCAGAAAGGCTGACTGGAGAGGGTTAGAAGACCGTTTTGTTGGTGCCTTAATAAGCACCGCGAAGAAGCATATACCGAGGGGGTATCGGAATGATTATATTCTAGGCTGGTCGCAGAACAGCGATGAACTGTACCAGCGGTTTCTTGAGGCTGGCGGTCAGGATATTGCAGATGAGCTACTTGATTCCCTGAACACCACAAGAAAGGAACGATGGACTGAAGAAGTTGAAAATCTTAACTTCCAGTCATCGAGCAGGAAAGCGTGGTCGTTGCTGAGGAAACTTGGGGGTGGCACTCTGGCACAGCGTCGTGGGTTAGCCATTAATCCAGATCAGGTGGCTTCCCATAGTAGCCACATCGAGAGCAGTGAAGATATTTCAGCATCTCTTAAGGACGTCAAGCCGGACAAGGCTTCAGGGTTTGAACATACATCCTGCGTTCTTGGCGAATTGTGGCAGATATGCTAGAGTTTGGTTTGCTCGTTTTCTTACTGACGTCATGCAGTCCGGCAGCATTCCTCAAGAATTCAAGAGCACTGAGATAATAGCCATATTTAAACCAGGCGAGCCTGCCGACTACCCAAAGAGCTACAGACCAATCGCCTTGCTGTCTGCGGTCTACAAGCTGTTGGAGAGACTGATATATAATAGAATCAGTCCAAGACTGCTTGAGCTGATTCCAGTGGAGCAAGCGCGATTCAGACCAGGCCCTATCACTGACCACTTTCATTGAAGCTGGGTTTCACAGAAAACTTAAAACCTCTGCTACATTCATCGACCTGTCGGCTGCTTACGATACCTTATGAAGAGAGGGTATGATTTACAAGTTCCTACGTGCAATACTTTGTTCATTGACAGCACGCCTACTGGACAACATGCTAAGTGATCGGGTGTTTCGAGTAGTCATGGGAACTGATATAAGCTCTCAGAGAAAACTAAAAAAGGGCCTTCCACAGGGATCAGTGCTTGCTCGACTTCTCTTTAATCTGAATATCGCGGATATGCCAGAGATGAGATCCAAGAAGTTCGCTTACGCTGACGATTGGGCTCTCGCCACGAGGTGTACATCACTCGAACTGTCTGAAGAAATTCTTATAACGGATCTCGAGATTGTTGGAAAATGTTTTGAAAGGTGGAGGCTCCAAACTAATGCCTCCAAGACAGAGGTGACCTGTTTTCACCTGAATAACAAACTCGCTGGAAAAGAACTCATCATCCGCTTTGAAGGAACAGTACTCACCCCCAATAAAACACCCAAAGTATCTGGATATAGCTCTCGATAGGACTTTGTCTTTCAAGTCGCATCTGTCAAACACTGTGGAGAAGCTTAAAACAAGAAACAATATTCTCCAAAAACTCCTGTAGAGCATCGGCATCTACCCTCTGCTCCTTTGCTCTGAGTCTTGTTTTCTCCACTGTCGAGTATTGTGCCTGGCTGAATAGTCGTCATGTGAGGAAGGTGGATACTCAACTTAATGATTCTATGAGAATGATTGCAGGCGTAATCAAATCGACTCCCAATGCTAAGCCATATTCCACCTCCTTATTTGCGTAGAACACATGCCCTCGTACGCGAGTACAACAAGATAATGAATAATACAGGCTTATCAATCCACCAAGATATTACAGAAGCCAACAACAACCAACTTTGGTCAAGAAAACCACCTACAAGATCAGCGAGGAGGGCTGTACACGAGGGATTTGATATTAGTAGAGCTTGGACACTGGAATGGACTGCGCATCAAATTAATAACATGCCGTGCATAACTGAAATACCATCCGGTTTTGATCTTCCCCGTGAAACTTTGTCCAAACTCAATAGAATCAGAGTTGGGCATGGTAGGTGCGCAAATTTTCTGCACAAATGGCGCAAACTACCGTCTGCCCAGTGTGATTGCGGGGAAATACAGACGATTGAGCACATAGTCGAGGAATGCCCAACAAGATCTTATAGTGGTAACCCTTTAGACTTTCTGTTGGCAACTGACAGATCGCTAGAATATATCAATGGACTTGATGTTTGTTTGTAGTCTCCTTAATTTGCTCCTATGAGTCTTTTGCCATTCGATAAATAATAAAAAATAAATTTGGCAATGTAGTTTTTTCTTGCTTGGCAGTTTCTATAAGCTCTTTCAATTCAGACTGTAACGTGCATAACTGCACTTTACATGTTGCTTCTATCGTTCTTGAATTCCTACCTTTCACTTCCTTCCTCCGATCAAACTATACTGTGATCTCATTCTCGACTCCGTTGTCTTTTCGTTCTCCATAATTTCCCAAGTATTGTACAGGGTGGGCCATTAAGTTCTTCGAATTTGAAAACTCAATAAAAAAACTGAAATAAATACGCCAATAAAAAATCATTTATTTAATAGTAAGAACATTGGAAAGTCAATTTTAAAAATTACATCATCAAGGTGTGATCCATCTCGACGCAGACACTCCAACCTGAAGCTTCAATTATTATCTGGCACAATGAACGAGAAAGTCCAATGATTCTGTTGGACGACATCGCTGCTGAAACTGTCACTTTTGGTGATGAATGTAGGGTGAGTTGGTGATTTGACCTTGGGTTCTCCTCTGTCCAGTAACAGCAATTTTGTTTAGTTCAAAAGTTAGCAATGAGTGTACGGTAGCTCATGTTGAGTAAACACGTATAAATTTCGAAACCAGATTTGAAGAACACTTATTCTTCTAGCTTCTCCATTTCCACAAATTCCGGTTCCACCAATATCCTTCTTCCAAATTCCTTGACCGCATGGCTTCCTCAATTTCCATTTTTCATGTTCTAAGTGGGCGTCCTCTCTTCCTTCGTTCTGCTGGAGTCCAATTCCAGATCTTTTTTGGCCATATTGATTCTTCCATCCTCTTCAAGCGACCGTACCAATTTAACTCTTCACAGTTTCCAAGATATTTCCTTCTACATTCATTATCTCTTTAATCCTTTCATTTCTCACGTGTTCCAATCTTGATACTCCACTGTTTCGTCTCCAAAAGTCCATCTCTAAAGCTTTCAGTCTATCTTTTTTTCTTTGTGTGAGCTCCCACGTTTCTGCCTTATAGGTTGTGATAGTTTCAAATATTATATCGTAAATGAGATGTTTAGTTCTTTTTGTTAGTTTTTTGTTCCACAGCATTGAATTTAATTGACGAATCACCCTCTTTCTTTGAGCTATCTTGTTGGAGACGTCGTTCGAACTTTTTCCATTTGCCGCAAGAGTAACGCCCAGGTACTTGAAGGAGTCACTGTGCTTTGTCGTTTGGCCAGATCCTATTTCCAAGTCTCTCTTATCATCAGAGCATACTGTCATGTATTACCTTTTCCTTGTATCCAGCACTAAACCAAATTCTTCGAAGCACTCCTTCCGTGTCACCAGCAATCACCACCTGGTCGTCAGCAAAAAAGGGTGTACAGAGGAAGTCGTCAGCAATTAGTAGCCATATACCATAACATCTTCTTTTCCACGCTCTCAGTGTTTCGTCAAGATATATTCCAAATAGTAGTGGGGCTAGAGAGCAACCTCTTGACACATCAAATTCTCTTCTGAGAGCTTTCCTTTCATTTTAATCCTACTTATACAGTCACTACAAAGATTTTTTACAGCTTGTATGTAGGTCTGGTTGATGCCGCTCTGTTTCATCGTGTACCATAACTTATTTAATGGTACAGTATCATACGCTCTTTGCAGATCTACAAATATTAAATGTGCCTCACCACTCCTCACTACTCTTTTCTCTATAAGCATTTTCAAAGTAAAAATACCGTCAGTACAAGAGCGACCAGCTCTGGAGCCATTCTGCTCCTCAGACTCCTCGAATTCGACCTCAATTCTGTACTGAAGAACCCTGTCGCATATTCTTGCAAAAGAACTCATCATACTTATACCTCTATAATTAGAGCAATTTCGTTTATCTCCTTTTTTATACATGGGTGGAGTGATGGCCTTTCCTCACTCTTCAGGCAGTTTTTAACCTTTTAGGCACTTATTGAAAAGTACCACAATCCATTCGATGAGAGCATCGGGTGCTGCCCTGATGAGTTCAATGTTCAAGTTGACAGGTCCAGAAGATTTGACATTTTTCATGAATTGCACAGCCTCTTTCACCTCCATAGATGAAATATTCTCAATCTCTTGGGTCTCTTCGGTACTTCTGAAATTTTACTCTTGTTGATTGAGGTCGGTCTTCTGTTAGAAGACCTATATAGTATTTTACCCAATCGTTCATTCCAATGAGGTTGATGTTCCCGGAATCACTGTTATTCGTGCGTAAACCTTTGATGATTATTATTAATTTCTTCACAGGTTTATCCCAGTATTCGTTTTGTGATCTTTTAATTGCATCGGCTGTGTCTCGTCTTTCTTTTTGGTAGTTCTTTCTATCTTCTTGCGTTTTTGTTGAAAGCCATCTATGGTAAACTATTTTCTTCTTCTGTATTTGTTCTTCTAGATTTTCTGTCCACCATGGAGGGTTATGTGTCTTGGCGTTTGAATGTGATTTTTCTCCCAATGCTTCATATGCTTCTTCGTGAATTTTTCTTTTCAGAACACTTATCCTCTGATAATAATTCTCCAATATGTGAACATATAAAAGCCAGAAAACATTCAATATCATTAGAAAATATCAAAATTCTTCATAATTACGATGAAAGAAAGAAATTGAATCTGTTGGAATGTTTGAAAATCAATAAACTTTGTAAAAACCCAAGTGAAATCACTCTTACTAGTCAGCATAGACATAAATATCAAATTTATAATTACGCTAGTATATATATAAGTAGGTTCCTTTCCTGTTGTTGACCACTTGAAAATTACTTGCAAAAAAAATAGTGGAAAGTATAAAATATATTTTACTTTATCATCGTTGAAGATGAATTTTTATAAAATAAATAAAGCATCAATATTATTCATTGATTTTTCATTTCCGTTCCTCGAATTTTTCTACCAACCTTGTACAGCCTACAATAAGTCTGCATGAAAAATGTCAATTTCAGATACTTACTAATTTGTAAAAGTATAAAGGATATAAACTTCTTCGATAACAAATTAATTAATCGATTTTACAAATTCAATCGAATTTATTGGTATTTCCTTCCATAACACCTTTTTGACGAGATATTTTTCTCATTCAACACAATTTAATCTTGTCGAACACAAGAGCTCGAGCCTGACACAAAGACAGGGAAATTAAAATACTTGTTTTGCCATTGTAATGAAATTAATTGGTAAGTTCATCAGTTCTACATGAAGCAATTACGGAAAGAAAGATTGATACGAATTTTTTTATGAATATGGAACTTGTAAAACTCGTTTCCAAGACCGATATTTGAAGGTTACACTCGAAGGCAATCACGAGTCACCAGTTAGGTTGTGTTTCCAAGATTCATGATTTTTTATTATTTTCGTTATAATCTCAAGCAGAAATTATTAGAAAGACGCCTTTGATGCTTGGAAAATAAATATATGTATTTCAGAATCCGCCCATCTAATTCTAGTATTAGTATAATCGTTTTCCTTTCACAATTTCATGGACTGAAAATTGAATATCATGTAGAATTGATATTGTTTTCAATCAATTAAGTTTTATCAGAAAAGTTAATATTTTATATAAAATCAAGTCAGTTATTTAAGTTAGTAATAATGATAGCTCCTATTCAATATTTGGTTATAAATTATTATCTAATTAATTATCTACTAACACTTATAGTGACCGTATTAAAATTATACATGTTTATTTCTATAACCGATCTAATGACTTAACAAGGCAATATAATCATATTAGGAATATCATATATTTAATTGACGAGGCTTTTACGTGATAGAAATCCATTTTCACAAATACAAGTAAGTAAACGATGATTTCTACTAAAATATATTATTAAATGCTATACGCGTTTCGATACACAGTATCTTTATCAAGAGCTAATGAATACTACTAATATATTTAACTAACAAATTTATATCCCCAGATCCAACTAATAAATTCAATAAGGAAGTGAAGACAGTCATGGAGAATTCAAAATCCATCATTACAGATAGCGAAACATTCAAACTTATCTTACCGAATCCTTTACCACCTCAACTTTATTCTTTAGTTTAATTGCACAAAAATGGTTATCCAATAAGACGAGTGGTATCATTCACACATGCCCCTGCATTCAAGATTTCCAAATTTTCAATACATCTTCTGGAAAAATTTTGTAATTTTAAACTTTTTCTATTCGTAATTCAAATGATTTGATAAGAAAAATAGAAAATATTGTCATTCCAAGTAATGCAAAGTTAATCTCTTTTGATGTCAAGAATTCGTTCCCAAGTATTCCACCGAAATATCCGTATAATATAATCAATAATTTGTTAACACAAAATATGACGAACCCACGAATTAAATACGACATTATGGCTTTATTAGATGTTTGTGTATCTAAAAATTATTTTTATTTAACGATTGTTTTTATGAAAGTGATGAGGGACTTATAATGGGAAACCCTTTAAGCCCTTTTTTAACAGAAATCTTCATGGATAACATAGAAAAAACTATTCACAAACACCCGCTTGTTCCACAGGAACAAACAGACAGTTCACTGTATTCGAAAATTTCATCAACAACCTGCACCCAAAAATAAAATTCAGTTTTAAAATAGAACAGAACAATTCGATCAATTTTCTAGACCTAACAATAACAAGATCAAATAATAAATAGCAGTTTTCAATTTATAATAAGCCTTCTCATACAGATATCACAATTCCTTTTACATCGGCACATCCTTTTATAGCTATATACATAGACTCTTGAGCACACCGAAGTGTAATGATAATTATTTCAAAGAATTGAATTTGATAAAACAGATCGCAATAAATAATGGATATGATGCAAATTTAGTTAGCAGCATATTATATAAGAAAAAAACAAAAATTAGCTTTACAACAAATATATCCAATAGGTGAACACCAAGACAAGAAATTCAATAGTTTAACATATATAGGCAATATAAGCAATAATGTGAAATCCTTCTTAAAAATTCAAATTTAAATATAGTGTTCAAAACATCAACAAATTTATATTCATTTATCAGGAATTATAAATCTCCAATTAATAAAGAGAATAAATCAGGTGTTTATAGATTGAATTGTGCAGATTGCAATTGTTCTTATATAGGTAGAACAGGAAGAAATTGTAATGTTAGAATCTCCGAACATAAACGCAGTTTCATCAATGGAAAAACCGATTCAAATTATTCAAATCATCTTAGGAAAAATAGTCACTCTTTCAATTCAGAATTCGAAATCCTACATTCTGAGAATAGAGGTATGAAACTCAATCTTCTGGAAGTAATTGAAATTAACAGATTTAGGTATTCACCGGAAATTATTAATGATCAGGTAGACATAAATAACTCGCCCTTATTAAATTTATTTCCTAAACATTCGTTCAAATACGGATAGCTCTGAGTGGATTGCCTCTTTAGCATATATAAAAATTTGTTAGTAAGATATATTTGTAGTATTTATTCGCTCTTGGCAAAGAAACTGTGTATCGAAACGCGTCGAGCATTTAATAATATATTTAAGTAAAAATCATCGTTTACTTGTATTAATAACATATATACCGATTGCAAAGAAACGCTAAACATGGCACTTAATAATTTGTTTTTAAATCGTCATGCGACTGCAAAGTCATAATATTCATTATAGGAATAAAGATGTCTGTCATCATGAATGTTTTCACGAGGATTGTAGCAAAAGTATCTGATCAAACCGATATTTCTACCTAGTGTTGATCTACATCGTCTGGCTTGTGGTACAAAAGTCGTAGGGAGCAATATCAGGACTGTACGGAGGCTGAAGATGCTGTAAGACTCCAAATATTGCTAAACGTGGGTTCGGTAATTCTGTTGGCGTGTTATCGTGAAAAACAGGTAAACACCGTTTTTTCTTAATACGATAGCAATATTTCCAGAACTTCGACACAATATTCCTTGTTGATTTTCTGACCTTCAGCAGAAAACTGTACATTCATGAAATATTAGGTATTCTATCAGGAGAATGTGCTGGATGAGGTAGCAATTCATGTTGTAACTTAACCAGCTTGGGTGTTGCAATAGCAAAAGTTCTGTCGTCGTGTCGTGGTAAAATAGATTTTTTTTTCGTGGCAAGATGTGACTGATTTGTTTTGATTTAGTCGTTCAATTATTCAACAATGATGCTAACTACTTTCCATTTATGTTGAAAATAGATGAAGATAATGCTCTGTACGTCCCAAAAGATGGTAAATATCATTTTTTTTATTAGCACCTTTTATTAACTGTTTTTCGTTCTAATATAAAAGGAGTGATTCCTCCGCTTTGATTGGCTGTCGAATCGATAGAAATTACTACGATAGAATGGAATTTTATGTTTGCGCTTTGAAGCCATGAGTGAATTTTTTCTGTTCATAGTCATTTGAAAAATTCAACTTGTACAAAAATGGAATAAACACGTGAACATGATCGTGCGATGACCATTTCAGCACTGTGTAACGCTGGTATAACGAATTCTATCGGAGTCGTGCTTCACTCAGTTTCAAACTTCATGAATGTGTCCAGAATCAGTTGTTTTGCATCAAACGAGACACGATGATCGCGTTGGATTCCACACAACTTAACAATTGCTCAAAAGAAGGCTCGTGTCGTTTGGTGTAAACAAATAATGAAAAAATTAGACTGCGTTGCTTCTAAAGACGTTTACATCATAGTTACGAGTGCCGAATGTTGGATATATGCGTACGAGCCCGAAACTAACTAACAGTCGATAGTATGGGCCTTTAAGATGAGCCAAACCCAACAGAAATTGTTCGTGCACGAAGCTCTTCGAAACAAATGATCACCTGTTTTTTCAGGAAAACCAAACATGTCGCCATTTTAGCATTAGAGCAACGTAGAACAGTCAATTCTGAATGGTATACAACTAATTGTTTGTCGCAAGTGTTCGATGAGTTGAGGAAATCAAATCAAAGAAGTGAAATTATTCTGCAACACGACAATGCAAGCTCACACACATACGATGGAATATTTGAACACCCAAAACATTGAATTAATGGGTCATCCAGTCCATTTGATTTGGCAACTAACGACTTCTTTTTGTTTGTGCACATCAAAAAAAAACTGCATGGTCAACGATTTTCGACGACAGAAGATGCAATTGAAGCATTCCAAAACAATGTTTTGGAGGTATCTCATTCAGAGTGGCAAAAGTGGTTCAAGCGCATGCAAAAGTGTATCGATTCGACTAAAAATAAAGCTATTTTTATCTAAATTATTTGCTTTTTGTCAGGCGCGAAATTTAAAAGACAACTACGTATTGTTCACACATTTCATTCGTTTTTACTTCACTTATAAATACGCCCCCGTACGAAGGTAGGTCGGATACTTTTTGGTCAATCCTCGTACATTTCACCGTAACCTGTGTATTTGAATATCCTACAAATATCTGTCATTTCAGTTGATTCATTTATTCTTCATTTATCTAACACGCACGCAAAGCGAAGATAAGATCTATCCAATTATTATTACAGATTTTCCTTCGAGAAATTCAGCACCTAACTTGTTAACCATGAAAACAATAGAATTGGGAAGTGACGGTTCAGTTACATATTCTGGACAACATCCTGTTGTTGACCTGTAGCATGGGATTCACACAAACATCATCAATTGATGTCATGATTAATAATCTCAATTATTAAACTGTGAAATAATTCTTTTTGAAAATATTCTTGATTATTTCATCGCAGACTCATTGAAATATTTACATTAAGCTTAGTCACATTTGTAGTCACGTTAATTGGAGTAGGGGAAGTTTTGAAAGGATAAGGAGATTATACGACTCCCCCTTAAGAACACTGAATAATAAGATTGAAATAGGATAGAAGAAAAATTTCAAGTAAATAAGTCCTAATCGAATAATCATCTAATATTGGTAACCCACATTTTAAAGATTTTCTTCAGACGCCACACCTACAATATTACTCATACAATGAACGTATCAATCTTGGGAACAATATCAACTCACAAAATACCTATTGCTCAACAATTATCTCAAATTACAGATCAGTGAATAAACAAAGAACCGTTTATTTTTAGTTCGAAGTGCAAACGTTAGGTTCAGGTGTTCAGTTCTTTCCAAGTACTAATGTCATAAAATATAGCATGAATGTTAAACATCTGAAGATCGTGGGTAAACCACTCGACTATTAAGTTAGTTATCCATTGAAAATAATATATAAAGGCAATTAAGAAATAATGTACAGTGTACCAAGTTCGATATACCTGTGTACAAAATGAAAGGTTACTCAGTTATTTTGAAAAATCTTCAATTTTCATCCAAATCATTTCATCGCCTCCAAAGTAATCCCTTCCAGATACAATGCATTTATGCTAAAGGATTCTTCAATCTTCAAAACAGTTGAAAGTCGATTTCCGAGATGGCCTTCGCCTCTCTGTTCGATACGGTTTCATCTCTTCTATTGACTGAAAACGGTGTCCTCGAGGTAGTCTTTTGAATTTGCTGAATGACCAGAAGTCACACTATACCAAATCAGGTGACTAAGGCGGTTGTAGAACAATATGGGTCGAGTTTTTTGCGAAATGGTGAATTCGGTTCATTTCATTATTTCATTATTTATTAAAATCCCAATTTTTACAAGGAATTGTCATGATAAAAGTAGGTAAGTTAATGTTCATAAATATAAAATATCCAAAATTGATATGCACATTGACAAATTTTTTAAAAGTTAATTTTTTTATATATTTAAAACTTAATCACCAACAGGACAGCAAGACACCGTACGATTTATTTACAGACGATACATTTCACGAATATTCTGAATTCAGAAACTCTTCGACAGAATAAAACACTTTAGAGGTTAGTATTTTTTTGGTTTCAAGTTTCTCAGACATTCTTGAGTATGAGGTTTTTTTGAGTTTCACGTGAAATCATGGTTTGATTCTATAACAGTTCCTGGGTATGTTTCAACGCTTTTTACCGCATTACGATAGCGACGACGGTAAAAAAAATATCAGTAAAAAAAGTTCGAATATGAATCGATAAAGGCTTACAAACTCGCCTATCCAGAATACGCCAAAATTTTCGAGCAAACCATATCAAGGAAATTAGAAAATATAGAAGATGCAACACATGATGAGCAAAGAAGACTTATGGAAGTATTTCAGAAACACTCTTCTGGATTCTGCCAAAGAAGTATGTGAAAGAAGCAGAAAGAGAAATAACGCAAAACAAACGGCATGATACACAGATGCAAGTAGAGAGGAAGTGAGAATTGAGAAGAGACATGGGCAAATTATCTCAACTGTAAAACTATAGGGAAATATGAGTTATACAAACAAGCAAGAAAACGAGTGAAAGGTCTAGTCTTGGCATCTAAAAGAAGAAAATGGGTTAAATTCAGGGAAAAAATAGAAGCCGAGAGCAAAGCAAACCAAAGGTTATTCTATAAAATAGTTACATCATGTAGAAAGAAAAAGAACTCTGACATTTATAGCATCAAGGACAAAATGGAGAAATACTCATAGATGACAGGAAAGTAATACAAAGATGGAAGCAATATTTTCAAGAGCTACTTGGGAGAGGAGGAAACGCATAAGAGGATAGTGAAGTTTGCATAGAAGAAGATAGAGACCAAGAAAAGATAACAAAACAGGAATTACAGGAAGCTATAAAACGCTCGAAAAATGGAAAAGCCCCAGGCTATGACAAGATTACGACCGAAATGACCAAGAATATGGAGAAGACGTGCTTTTGAAAATATATAAGGGTATGGCAAGAAGAACAAATCCCGGAAGACTGGCAGATTTCAAGGGTAATCCCAATTTACAAATCAGGTGACAAACACGAATGTAGCAACTACAGATGAATCACGTTACTATGCACAGCTATGAAAATATATGAACGAATAATAGATATAAAGCTGAGGCCAATTATTGAAAGAACATTGGCAGAGACACAAAGTGGATGTCGAAAAGGAGAAGTCTTGAAGATCATATATTCAGCTTGAAGATATTGATGGAAAAATCTAGCAGGATGAAGAAGAAAATTGACCTAGAAAAAGCTTTTGATAGGGTGCCTAGACGAAGATTATGAGAAATACTACGTAGAAGATGAATCCAAGCAAAAATTATAAGACTGATAATAAATATATATGAAAGTAATAGAAATTGCATTATAAGCGGAAACAGGAGATCGGAGTATTTCAAGACAACGGAGGGGTGGGCTTAGTCGTCTGTTGTTGATAATCTTTATGGATAAATATGAAAACGATCTTCAGAAAAACTTGAGTGTATGGAACAGAGAATTAGAGAAGAGTGGTATGAAAATGAACAAAGAAAAAACTACGGTAATGGTGATTGGAACAGAAAACTAAGACAAAAATACACAGATAGAGGGGACAAAAATAGAACAAGTGGAAAAATATAAGTACTTAGGAGTTGAACTCGAAGAATGAGGAAAGCAAGATGCTGAAATCAATACAAAGATCGAAAAGACCATGAAGTCAAGAAAGAAGAAGAGCCACAAAACTGAAAGTATTCACATCTATCTATAGGCCAAAATGACATTTGGATATGAGTCTTGGGTTCTAGGTAAAAAACAAAAAAGTAAAATTCAAGCTGTCGAAATGAAATATCATAGGAGGGTAAGGGGAGTCACGAAGAGAGATAAGCTAAAGAACATTGACATACGAAAGGAATTAGGAGTTGAATCAACTTTGAAATGCATAGAGAAAAGGCAGCTCAGCTGGTGGGGACATCTTCAGAGAATAGATAATACACGGCAAGTCAAACGTATATGAAAGACAGAGACTAATAATATAATAATATGGGATGGAGTAATAGCGGAAATATTGGGACAACAGGGCAAAAATTGGACAGAGGCTTAAACAATCGTAAGACAGAAAATTGAATGGAGAAATTTCATATATGAACAATATTGTTGATATATCGAATTTTCATGAAATGTTAATATATATTGTAGACCCTACACCATTTCAGATGGTAAAAGGGATTTTGATACCGTCAAGTGTGACACCTTCTTTGAGATTTGAATTTGGGATGCTTTTACTTGGTAAAATTCCATTATCAATAATAAAAAACAAGTACTGTGTTTTAAGGAATTTTACTTAATGATTGCAATTCGTAACGCGTTTCACTACACCGTAGCTTCTTCAAACGAATGAATATACAGAAAAATATGAATGAGAATATAACTATAAATGTTCATGAGTAATTTAAAGCTTATTGGGTTGCTTCTTCTTAAGTGGTTATTTATGACAGGTATATCCAATAAAATTAAGGAATAGATGGCTCCCCGAAAAGATTCAATAGAGGTGAAGGGCTTAATTCGACTTGTTCATTGATGAGTCTACCTGAGTGTTTGTATTTATTGATTTCTAAAGTTTCCCAAAGATCTACCTTCCAAATTATTATTATTTGTATGCAAAATTTCGAACTGTGGGTCGAAAGAATGATTATTTTCTAAGAGATGATTCGCGTAATTTGAATCTGATTTTTTATTTGAAAAACTGCGTTTATGTTCCGATATTCTAATATTAAAATTTCTGTGTTCTACCAATGTAGAAATTATCACAGTCATTGCAATTCAATCTATAAACACCTGATTTATTGTTTTTACCTGGTTTGGTTTTATTATCTTTTATATATTTGCCTAAATTATTATTAGTTTGGAAAGCTATGTTGAAATTATTGCTACTTAAGAATGATTTCAGTTTCTCACTTGTAATGCCAACGTAGGTTAAGGTGTTGAATTTTTGTTCCAATTTATCGATAGGGTAAACTTCATTCAATGCGATTCTACTTTGTTTTTATTTAAAATATTATTTATAAGTTTGGGATTGTAACCATTATTTTTGGCTATTTGTTTAATCAAATTTAGTTCTTTGTTGAAATTTTCTGGTGATAACGGGATGTTAATTAATCTATGGATAAAACTATTGAATGCTGACGTTTTATGTTGATATGGATGACACGACGAGTTATGTATTATAATATCTGTATGTACGGCTTATGGTAAATTGCGAAAACATGTTTTCCATTTTCATTCGAAATTGTTACGTCTAAGAAATTTATCGAATTATTGCTTTCT
This sequence comes from Cryptolaemus montrouzieri, assembly GCA_013387265.2. Taxonomy (NCBI): domain Eukaryota; kingdom Metazoa; phylum Arthropoda; class Insecta; order Coleoptera; family Coccinellidae; genus Cryptolaemus; species Cryptolaemus montrouzieri. The sequence goes on along the minus strand of JABFTP020000144.1, from coordinate 1,735,826 downwards.
ATTTCGGTTGTGAATGCAATTTTTGGATGTAATGAATTTATATGATTTTCGAAAATTTTCAACTGTCTATCTGTTCCTGTGAAGCAAATAATGATATCGTCTACATAGCGATACCAGTATAAACAATATTTACTAAGTGGATGATTATGAATTAATTTCTAAGTTATTCATGAATATTTCTGCTAAAAAGGACTTAACGGATTGCCCATAATCAAGCCGTCTTCAATAGTATAATATTTGTTATTGAAATGGAAATAATTTAACGTAACAATTTCGAATGAAAATGGAAAACATGTTTTCGCAATTTACCATAAGCCGTCACATACTGATATTATAATACATAACTCGTCGTGTCATCCATATCAACATAAAATGTCAGCATTCAATAGTTTTATCCATAGATTAATTAACATCCCGTTATCACCAGAAAATTTCAACAAAGAACTAAATTTGATTAAACAAATAGCCAAAAATAATGGTTACAATCCCAAACTAATAAATAATATTTTAAATAAAAACAAAGTAGAATTGCATTGAATGAAGTTTACCCTGTCGATAAATTGAAACAAAAATTCAACACCTTAACCTACGCTGGCATTACAAGTGAGAAACTGAAATCATTCTTAAGTAGCAATAATTTCAACATAGCTTTCCAAACTAATAATAATTTAGGCAAATATATAGAAAATAATAACAACAAACCAGGTAAAAACAATAAATCAGGTGTTTATAGATTGAATTGCAATGACTGTGATAATTTCTACATTGGTAGAACACATAGAAATTTTAATATTAGAATATCGGAACATAAACGCAGTTTTTCAAATAAAAAATCAGATTCAAATTACGCGAATCATCTCTTAGAAAATAATCATTCTTTCGACCCACAGTTTGAAATTTTGCATACAGATAATAAATATTGGAAGGTAGATCTTTGGGAAACTTTAGAAATCAATAAATACAAACACTCAGGTAGACTCATCAATGAACAAGTCGATTTAAGCCCTTCACCTCTATTGAATCTTTTCGGGGAGCAATCTATTCCTTAATTTTATTGGATATACCTGTCATAAATAACCACTTAAGAAGAAGCAACCCAATAAGCTTTAAATTACTCAAGAACAGTTATAGTTATATTCTCATTTATATTTTTCTGTACATTTATTCGTCTGAAGAAGCTACGGTGTAGTGAAACGCGTTACGAATCGCAATCATTAGGTAAAATTCCTTAAAACACAGTACTTGTTTTTCACTATTGACCTTCTTTGAGGCTGCTGAAACATGTTCGTCAATATTAAGTTCCTTTCTTGATAGCACTGTACAAGTCGGTCACCTCTAGCATACCTCGTGCCTAATCCATAGTATACAACAACATTTCCTGATCTTCCCTTTACAATCGTTGCACTGAAATCTCCTTATATGATAGTTATGTCCCGATTCTTCGTAATGGATAGTTTCCTGATAAAATTTGTCAATTTTCTCTTCGTCACTCTCTGAAATAGGTGCGTGGACCTGGACGAGATTTATTTTAAATGATTGGGTAGTCAGTTGAAAAGCTAACTATTTCGTTTCTTATTAGTATGGCTACTCCGTGACTATGGTGTTTATCATCTGCGGGAGATCTTGAGTAGTAATATGTCGCGCCATCAGTTCTGCACTAGCCATTTCCTGGCCATCTTATTTCGCTTATTCCCATGATATCGATCCCCAATCTGTTCAGCTCCAGAGCAGCATTTCTTAACTTTCCTGACTGGAATAGGACACGCACATTCCATGTTGCTATTTCCAATGGCTGTTTATTTTACTTGTTATCCAGTCTCTCATTTTCCACGCAGGCCTGGTACCACCCGATCGTGACCGGTAGCACATTTTACACCCCACGTCATTCCAAACTGTCCGTTTCTTACAGGCTTTGGCTATAGGCAGTACGGTTTGCCTGAAGTGCCGTAGCAGATATGCTCAACCTGGCCTGACATGCTTAGAAAGGCTAGATTTGTGGATAGAAAACTCATGGATGTTGCACCACAATAATGCACTATCTCACAAGGCTATGATTGTGAAACAATTTCTGATCAAAAACTCAACAAATACCATCGAACAACCACCGTATTCACCTGATATGGCTCCAGCCGACTTCTTTTTTCAAAAATTAAATTACCACTTCGAGGTACCCGTTTTGAATCAATAAAAGACATAAAAGAGAATTCGCGTCGATAACTCGTCGATTACGCAAAAACGCTTGAAATATGTTTAGATGATTGAATTATTCGTAAATATTCATGAAAAATAAATATTTTGTGGTGCATTGACTATTTCCCATATATGTATAGTTTTCGAAGGAGATCTTGCTGAAAAATAAATGACACCCAGAAGCTAGTTATTCTCCAAAAAAATTTCATCTGTACTTCAAGAATGAAAATTGTATCGAAAGAAAGCACAACTCACTCAACTTCAATGTTGAATCTGATTCCATTTTGCGTTACCTCATTTTTAAACCGTTTATAAATGATTCAATTTGTATTTCGCATTTATACATTCAAATCAATATCTTCCGAAGTTTCGAACTTCGAAAAAAAATGTCTGCTCTAGAAATTGCAGCATATGCAACTCATTTCGATTGATTACCTGAATCATCGATTGTCGACCAGTTTGTATAGTCACAATATAGCAACAACCCGAGGTTCTTTAGCTGAATGCTATGTGCTTCGGCTCATTTATTAAACACCAGTTTACCTTGAGTGAGCTCACTGTTGAGATATGCAGACGGGACAGACAACCAGAGTCACATCGGCTGAACCTGATTAAAACCATCGGGTACAGCGATTTGATAACGTTTTCGTTGAGAGGAAGACGTTTCTTACACTTTTCACGGAACAAGGTTGTCGACAAGAATCGATATTTATATTTTTAATAACTTTTATTTAATATATCGTATAATGGTATCCCAGCGTCAAGAAATTAACGCCCAATTTTTAAATTTCTTTTTGGTAGGCAAATAATTACACAGAATATCGAAATTGTTTTAGTCTGATGGAATGACTTATGTCACTGTTTTCTAATTTGACTTCGCTGATTCTAAATATATCCTCATTTGTTTTCTAACAGCTCTTGTTTACGAGTTATAGCTTTCATTAATTCAAAAAACACTTAATTACCATAATACACTCCCCACAAAAATTGTCGCATCACCTTACTTTTACGACAATACTATATATTTGGTCATTCAAGAGTCGCTTGGTAATTTTCAGAAGTGTACAATGAGAAGATATCATTCAAAAGAGATGAGTTTATGATGGAAAATATCAACAATTTTCGAGTTAATGAAAAGTTAAAAAATTCTACCATCTTCAAACATTCAATCAACCATTGAATGGTTACTAATCATTTTCAAAATCGAGTGTTCCCTCCGCGGGCCCTAATTACTGCCAGTATATGTCTCGGAAACCCCTCAAACAAATTTTGGATTTACTCTTGAGTCACAGAGTCCCAAATATCAGGAAGCAGATATTCTAGTTGTTGGAGTGTTCTACAAGGCATCCTACTGAATTTGCCACCTCATGTTGTCCCAAACATGTTCTATGGGATTCAAGTCGGGACTTCTGGCTGGCCATCTTAAAATATCAATTTCGGCATTTTGCAGAAATTCTGTAACTACTCTAGCTGCATGAGGCCGAGCATTATCATGCATATAAATGAAGTTTTCGCTAATCAATGGGCTAAAGGGTACAACAAGGATATCTGCGATGTATCTGGCCTCCGTCATTCTTCCATTATTCACTAGGACTAACTCAGTTCGACAATGGAAAGAAATGCCTCCCCATACCATTACTGAGCCCCCTCCGAAGTTTTCGGTTTGCCGGATATTGCATTGTTGATACAGTTCCCCAGGTCGTCTGTATACAGGCATGCGTCTATCATTTGATACTAGACAGAACCTGGACTCTTCGGAAAAGAGAACATTCGACCATTCTGGAATACCACAATTTGCATGTTCCCTCGCAAACTGAAGTCTTGCAACTCGATGCTCTCTGGTGAGACGCGGGCCGGTAGAAGCCACCCTTGGTCTGATATCGTCTTCTCTGAGCCAGTTCCTAACAGTTTGCAATGAAATATGCACATTTCTGGAAAGTGTAAGTTCATTTTGTAGCATTCTAGCCGTACAGTGCCGAACTCTTAGTGCAGTTAAACGAAGCCAACGAAACAACTGGTGTTGTTATCCGAATTCTATTTTTTCTCTTTACAAAAGTGGATCAGCCAGAATAAAAATCGGAAACACTCTCTCTGCACCCTTCTCACCATCAAAGAGCCCAAAACAAGTTGCTTGTCTCCTACTCTATTCAAAATATATTTAAACGCCGCTCTAGAAAATTGGATCAGGAAATGTGCCGCAATGGGGACACAACAATTCATACGATATTATTTGCGAATATATTCTCCTAGCAGAAGACAAACAAGACATGACTTACATGATGAACAAACTGATAGAGGAGTACGACATGGTGATAGGCGAGGAGGGAGAAGATTTGGATACAGATAAAGGAAACATTAAGAACGTTGAGCAATACAACTACCTTGGAGTGACGATAACAGATGATGGAAAAGATGAAAAAGACATACTACGAAAGATAGGAAAAGTAAGGAGTATGACTGAGGCGCTACATTCAATTCTGTGAACCAAGAATTTGAGTAAAATGACGAAAAGGAATATTTATAAGACCTTGATAGAATCAACAATAACGTATGGCTCAGAAGTGTGGGTGCTGAATGACAAGCTGAAGATTGCCGAGAAGAATTTGGGAATGGGTTCCAGCCAGGAGAAGAAGAGGAAGACCTAGAAAAGAATGGATGAAAGACATTGAAAAAGAAATAACGAACAGAAGGATACAATCAGATGATTGGAGAGATCGGAGGCTATCGTCTTTAATATGCGGCAACCATAAAGCCATAAAGTTGCAAACACTTACATATATATATATATATATATATATATATATATATATATATATATATATATATATATATAACTCGTCGGTAAAACCCCTATATATATATATATATAGGGGTTTTACCCCGACGAGTTGCCTATATATCTGTTCATGCAATCAAACTGATTTCATGAAAGAATATAAATCCACCACCCGGTAATTAATACCATTGCCAGGCAATGATTATAATCAAAACATATCCTGGAATAATTATATATTAGGATAACGTTAAATGTTATGAGAATATATCAATCTACCAGAATATATACATACTATAGCATCATCAGACAATGATATCAATGTACCAACGAGTAGTGTCAGAGGCTTTCTCCCCGGAAAAATCCAGTGTACGGACCTTAGTCAAGTAACACTGAATGTTACTCATTAATAGTTTCCTTTTTGTGAAGTGGTGAACGATTGAATAGAATACTGCTCTGAATATAAATATGACAAAATTGTCAGTTAAACTCGCGAAGTTTGTCGGGATTATTTCGCTCGTTTTGTACCGTTGATGTGATTCACGGATCGGCGAAAGATGTCTTCCAGTGTTGGAATTTCTAACGTTCTCACATCTATTTGCTACTGTTCGTATCTTTCCCGAAGTCTGATAGCGAGCTGACCGATTCGATCCAAAGAGGGCGACTCTCGTACTTATGTACGAGGTACGTCCTTTCTGGAATCGATAGGGTACCCCAATGTAGCTTGATAGGATGCTGAGAAGCTATATGCGACACTGATGAGCTCCTGCCGCATCGTCTCTCGGCATCCTGCTTAGTTGCACTATTGTGGCTTTTGGGGGCTGCGTGCATGGTGGGCAGATTTGGGAACTAGCTCTTATCAGGAAGGATTACTCATTGATATACGGATTTTGAATAATTATTTTTGTCTCAAGCATATGTAGACTCCTCATGAAGTTTGTCCCATCATATATATATATATATATATATATATATATATATATATATATATATATATATATATATATATACCTTTAGGTATTCTCTGATCTATGGGTGGAAAATGATGGCCATCTCCTATACAATGTGAAGCGAAAGTAGGTTTGTCCGTTCTCTAGTTGTTGTAATCTGATTGTTGCACTTTATATCTAGTTTTGAATGAACGAGCAGTCTGACCTATATAAACGCCTTCACAATTCATACAGGACAACTTATAAACTTCAGTATTGTCAAATCTATCAGTTTTATGTTAACTATTCAAAATTCTTGGGATAGTTACATGTGGGTTTTGAAAGGTAATTTTTTATGCTGCTTTGAATTGACATTTGCAATTTTTCGCTGATACGGCCAGAATATGTCAATGAAATATATAAGTTGATTTTATACGTGGAAAAACACTCGATAAATATCATCGAGCAACCGCCTCATTCGCCTGATCTAACTCCATGTGACTTTTTTTCTCCACACTGAAATTGCCGCCCCGGGGAACCAGATTCAATTCTTCAGACGTCATAAAAGAAAATTCGCAGGAGGAGCTGAAGGCCGTCCCTGAAAGCGCCTATAAAATGTTTCGATGATTGGAAAAAACATTGTCACAAGCGTTTCGCTTCAAATGGTGCATATTTTGAGGGAGATTCAATGAATATTGAAGTAGATTAAGATTTTTGCGATTCATTTTTTTTGTCACAGTATATCAGAGTTTTTCAATATTCCTTTCATATGGTAAACATACATACAAATGGACACAGTATATAATATTACATTTCAGTATTTAATTGAAATAATTTCGCTCAGAAATCATCATGACCACTGAAGAAAAAAGCCTTCCTCAATTTATATTGAATTCTCATTTTAGGTAACAGAATAAAAGTAACGTTACACTGATAGAAATTATACTTTCATTTCCCTTTCTAGACAATTAGATCGAACAAACGCTTCTTCTACTTTCTTCCTCTGTTTATGTTTAGATTTCTCCAAATAAGGATCGAAATACGTGTGAGTATTTACGGTTATTAAAAATCAGACGTAAATTCATCTTGTTCTGGGTGTATAGAATTGATGAAACTGGAAAGTTTTTAAGGAATGGCTTTCATAAAAGGCATTCGTTGAATTGAAACTTGAACAATTACATTGAAAATGAAATGTGTCAGATCAATTTTCGACACATTCTTCTAATTCTTCAACATATATAAACTTCCTCTGAATAGATTTGAGTTTTTGATTTCATGGCTTATTTCTTGGTGCAATGTGAACTGTGGGGAATGAATTATATCTCGTTAACTTTCAAAGGTGATTTTGGAAGACTCGATAAATTCCATAAATTTGGGGACAAAATTCAAAGCAACATCGCCATCGAGTGATGCCGAGAAACAATTATTTACCACCTCTCTTTGAGTGTTTGAACTACAGGTACAAGGTTGTTATATGTCCCCATTAAGAACGTTTATTTCGTGATATAATTTATTCTTGATTCATGTGTGAGAGTATAATTATCGAAACAATTAAAATCAACCTTCCAAAAGAAACGAGAAGATTGAGAGCGTTCTTGAGAATTTGATATTCACTATTCAACTTTGATTCGCTGGATCTAGTAGCATAAGAATGATTCTATTCTTTCTTGATGACACTACATTTACATCATGAATAAGGGTTCACCTAAGGAAAATACTGGAAATCTTAAGTACCAAAAAATAATAATAAATACCACCATTCTAAATTTTTGCTTTCTTGACAATTACTTCCTTAATTGAAGTTTTTCAATTCAGAAAAAATGATAATATTGCATTTGAGTTACAAGAAATCATTTGCAAATAAAAAAAAAATAATTCCTCAAGCCATTTCATGACGAAAAGTTCCCAAGAATACCGGGTGTCCAGCGATCTGGATATACATATATATATATAAGGACTGAGCAAGATGATAATATATGAAAAACTGTTTCTGAAGAACAGAAACATCTACGGCAAGAATCATCTATATTTTGTTTGATGATATGTTTTCTATAATTCCTTGTGAAAACAACCTGGTCCTGGATCGCAATTGCCAAGCCTTCTGTGTCAGCAAACAATTCTCCAGATACTACCCATTTATTCGATGCAATTTCATCAATATAATCATTTTTCAATTCTTTAGGGTGTTTTCCGTGTAATTCCTTCTGCATCCAACTTTCTCTTTTAGAATTATCATCAAATATATCAAAATCTACCTAAAAAAAAAAAAAAAAAAAAAAAACAAAAAGTCTAGGAACTCTTCTCTCGAAAAACTTAAATAGAATATGCTCTAGAAAATTAGGTTGTTGTTTCATCATATCCAGCATTCAAAGCGAAAATGCAAAACGGTTAGGAAGATCAGGAGTTCATAGTTCCTGGACTAGTTGTTTTAAGATGGCAAATACCGTCATATGATTTACAAGATGCAGTAAAGCAATTTTCTTAGTGCTGGTATAGGATTGCATTCGATGACATAGAAGAAACTATCAGAGAGCAAGCATTCACAACATTTTATAAGAAAGCAAATATAGCAAGGAAAAGTTATAAGTCCCAAACGAGCAAATGTAGAAACAAGAAAGGAGACTTACTCTCCTCCAAAGTGGACGTCTTACATATTTGGCTCGAGGTAGCCAACCACCAGTGATGAAGAGAAAGGCAGGGCAGAAGGAAATCATGAAGAGGGGGATCAATTGGAGCTTCCTACTCTGCAAGAAGTGAGAGAGGCCATAAAAAATTTGCCAAACATAAAAACCCAGGAAGCGACAGCCTACCTTCAGAAGTGTTCAAGTCTGGAGAAGAGGAACTGATTCAGTCAGTGCACAAGCAGATAGTGAAAATTTGGAAGAAAGAAGAACTGCCCGATGAATGAAGCCTAGGAATCATTTGCACCATACATAAAAAAAGAGATATATGGGAGTGCACAAACTACCGTGGTATCACACTTCTCAACACAGCATATAAGATCTTTGCCAAAATCCTGTGTGACCGCTTACGACCGCATGCCGAGAGAATAGTAGGAAAGTACCAAACTGGCTTCACAGGTGGGAAATCGACAATAGATCAAATCTTTACCCTACGACAAATTCTTGAAAATCACTGGAGTATGGTGTTGAAACACACCATTTTTGTGGATTTTGAAACGGCCTACGAGTCCATAAAGAGGCAGCCATGAGAGAGTTTCAGATACCATCACACTTGGTGAAACTGATAGAGCTTGCCATGGGCAGGGTAGAGTGCAGAGTCAGGGTAGGTAACGAGCTGTCAGAAACATCTGTGACGTATAATGGCCTCAGGCAGGGTGACTTTCTTTCCTGCATGCTATTCAATATTGCACTTGAGAAGGTCGTCAGATTGTCAGGTATACTCGCATATGCCGATAACATTGATATTATAAGCAGGAGGGAGAGAGGTGTTAAGGAGGCATACAGAGCCCTGGAAAATGCTGCCCTAACAATGGGTGTACAAATAAATACTGAAAAAACCAAATACATGGTTGCAGCTCCTACTCCTAGACCTCGTGGATTACAACATATAAATATAAATATAGATATTGACATGATTGAAAGCGTAAAGAAATTCACTCAACTTGGTTCCGTTGTTATAAGCGATAACAACACGTCAGCCGAAATAAAACGTAGAATTCTATCAGCCTCTAGATGCTACTTTTCTCTTATGCCACAACTAAGATCTAGGAACATTTCCAGGCCGACCAAATGCAATCTATCTAAAACACTCATTAGGCCTGTATTAACTTACGGGTCAGAGACGTGGACTCTCACCAAAAAAGATCAGCAAGCATTGGAAAGCTTTGAGAGAAAAGTTCTAAGGCGAATCTATGGGCAGTAAAGCACAACGGCGTGTGGCGACGAAGATTCAACCACGAAATCTACGAAATACACCGGGAACCAGATATCGTGAAGGTGATCAAAATCGGTAGGTTGAGATGGAGTCACGTGCTTAGAATGGCTGAACCCGATCCAACCAAAGCGGCACTATTGAGCAGACCAGTTGGGAAGCTCAAACGAGGACGACCTAAGATCCGATTTTTGGACAACGTCGAAGGGGATGCTGAGGAGTTGGGAGTGAGAGGTTGGCGGCGCAGGGAGTGAGAGGTTGGTGGCGCACGGCTTCTTCTAATTCTGGTGTTCTAATATCCTGGTGGCGACTACAATCATGTTTTCTAGTTTTGAAGCTACCTATTTCTCGAAATCGTTCAAACAAAGTATGGTGTATTGAAACAGTATTGCTGTATTGAACAGCTGCTTAGCCAACGTTCCTAATATATATATATATATATATATATATATATATATATATATATATATATATATATATATATATATATATATATATATATTATAATTTCAATCTAAAAGCATGGCGAATCAAGAGCTATTGCTCTTGATGTCTCAAAGGCATTCAATAGCGCTTGGAATGCATCCTTCAAGAATAAACTAATCGCATAAGGACAAAAAAATGCGGGATTGGATTAATAGCTCTCTGATGTCTTCATTTTCTAGTCAGCGTCTTATAACTGCAGAGGAGTCACACCGATGAGATACCAACAAAGCATGTCAATGAATTCAGGCTTGCAGATAATATCAGAGGAGGGTAGGTTGAACTTGGTCTATTTTAACGCGAACAAGACTCTATCAACAACGTTCCTCAGAAAAGTAACAGCTAGAGAACTACTCTAAATCATGCAAGGACGTCGAATTTCCTCAGAAATGAGCACGCATCTACTCGCCTTCACAGTCAACAACGAAGTAGGCTGGCAGGACCATGTGTCAGCCAGTGCCAAATCTGCTTCTGCAAAACTCTTTTTTCTTTTCTAGGCAAAGCAGTACTTCATGCCATCACAGTTGATGCCCTTGTACAAAGCATTGGCGAAACCTGGTCTGGAAATACCCACCCAAACATTCATTACATCTATTGGATAGTGTTCAAAAGAGAGTCCCAGTCGATTACCCGGAGATCACACATGATCTCCAGCTTCTCGCTCAAAGGCGACAGGTCACTAATTTTTCTCATTTTTACGGATACTTCCATGGTAAATGCTCTGAAAACTGAAAAGTTTAGTTTCGGAGACAATTCAATTCCAAAGAAAAACCAGACTCGTGTAATGTATCTGTACTGCGCTAAACACCACCTATCACTTTTTCAATTCTATGTTAGGTCATGATTTGGCATAGGAAGCAAACAAACAACAAATCTCCATTATCACTTCGGACTTGGACCATCTATCTACTAAGTAATGAAAAGAAATCTTTCTTTCATTGAATTTTTCCGGGTTATCATACTACGTGGCATAATTTGCATTGCACTTAATAATAATAATAACATGTAAAATCGAGCCAGTCACAATATTGTAACGATGTCCAATCGTCCCTGAAGCCGACCCTGTCACGGCCCGGCGGAATGACGAGTACGGAGCACATTCGGGAGACTTCGAGAAAGATTTAAAGATTTAAGCGCGCCGTATTACGAAGAAATCAGTGTTGCCGTTTCCGGAAGATTCTCGAACGAAGATCTGGAACAGAGCCGAAGTTACGCAAATGTTCTAGAACAATTCGTACTTGCATATAAGAGAAGAGCGCGAAGCGCAGAGGATTAGGTTTGAATACAAAGCGTGAATAAGTGGACAAAATGTTAGAGCTAAATTAAGCAATAACGATTGTGTTTTATAAATTAGTCCCTAGTTAGAGTTTTGTAACGTTGAAGTGTTCGATTTGAACCCACAAATAATTTCAAGAACTAAGAAACGTTACAATATTTTAATGGTCGCTTGTTAGAATAAGGAAACATAAAATCCAGAACTTTCAAAAAATATAGAATTCTTGTCTACTCAATCATGAATTATGTGGCTCCTGTTCATCCCACACTTTGCGAAAACCATATGTATTTCGAAAGATACTTGGTCCAGGTCAATTAAGTCAGTGGTATCTATAGGTGACATTTTACAAAGGAGAAAGATTCGCTCAGACTCCATTATTCAGTTCTCATTCTTTCAACATTCATTGTACAGTCAAGTTCAGTTCTTGATTCTTCCTCAAATCTAACTATTCTGTCACTTAGTAATTTATGAATAAAGTATACTTAAATTAAAAGTGTTGTGAAGTTAATCTGATCCATTATACTCGCGACAAACTCTCACCCTTGCAGGGTCCAGCTGGCAACGCCATGTACCTACCTTCTCTTTACACACTCAGAATCCCTGAGAGCAAATTTTCAGAGACGTCGTGTCGTTTCAGTGCTAATTTTCACCTAACTGTTCCGTTATATGTATATTTCTAAATTTTAAATTGTAGCCTATAATTAACTGTAAAGGTTCAAGCTCAAAGAAAAATTATAGAGTATGATTTAACAAAAACCGTCCTGAAACTCATAATTCATCCTGTATATCAGTTGTTTGCAAGCACAAAACATTCATGGCGAACAAACGATTGCCCATTCATTCCACAATCAACAGCGATTATCACCTAGAAAGAAAGCATCATAGCGTGTTACATAAACCATAAAAACATATCTGATATCAACCTGAATGTTTTGTCGGAGTTATACATTTTCCAAGCTGTTGAGTTGATAAACTGAGAACGGAACGGCTACCGCATATGAGTGTCCAGTTAAATTGAACGATTTCTGTGGAAGAATTGTTTAACTTCGTTACGGTGAAAGCTGAACAGTCTACCTTATAAGGTTGCATCTGTCAGATTTATTTATAACCCGCCCATGGCAATATCTTTGGTTCAACCGGGTACAGTCACTCTGTAATGTAAACTGGTCTTTCAATAAATGCGTATGCATTTCTGTATGTGTATTCATTTATTGTCATCCTGATATCATTTACTGAAATTTTACTTCAATATACGAGGGTATTTCGAATGTATTAGACATTAAGATCAGGTACGATAGATTTAATCAATGGATAAAACAGTTCCTTCTGATATTTAATTGTGCTTTATTTCAACAGCACAAGGTCTGTCTTTACACGAAGCCAATTCTACGAAAACTAATTACTAACAGTGTTAAACATTATTTTCTACATTTCAGTCTATCATGCAGGAAAGCATATTCTTGGTGCAACCAGACGCCAGACTTATTATCAACTTTATAGCACTTAATAATGTTCAACACCCTGTATTACGGGAACGAAACGTTTGCCCACATATGTTGATGCGTACTTTTAGTCATAAAATGGCTTAAGGAATACTTCGCAAAATCAAAACCTATTTAATTACATCCTGTATAGGTGAACATAGGTGAAGGTTGACATTCAATTTAAGAATATTCTAATGCAGAAAAATTTCACTTCAATTTTTAAATGTGTGTTGCATGAGTGGCGTGTTCCTTGAACTATTCGGTATAACAAATAAATGTTTCCGTGTTAAAATTAGTTTTTTCCTGACATGAACACATTGTTCAGAGTTTTCTAATTTCGATGTCCGTCCTGTTTGAATACGTCGTTGCATTATATTCAAAAAAGTGCCCGTAGATTGCCTAAATAGTTTCTACTTGTTATTAGCCGAATTCCCGGAAAATCGAGAAATCTGCGATAACAAAAGAAGACAGCTGCGATCTATTTCCACCAATGGATTTTCCTCGAAATTCAAGGATTTTATCCTTTTCTTTTCCTTTTCCTTAGCCGTAGTCGCTTCTTTTTTTCCCATCCTTAATCCCTCCTCCTCCGATATCAGTTTTTGAGGGTGCAAATTCCTTAAGCCTTTGTTCTTTCTCGTTCCATTTCCATATTTTACCGTCGATTTCTAGTTTTGATGAAGTATTTTCACCTTCCTCTTTGATCTGTCCTGCTTTTGGCTTCTTCCTTATATGAGCCTGGATTTCCCATTCATTTCTCGTCATATCGCTATTGATGAATATTTTTCTATCCGGTTCAAGCGATCTTAGTTGCTTTTTTTTTCATCACGAGCAGTTTATCTTCAAAAGGAGATGGGGGTCAGTTTTCTATATTTGTGGTATTTCATATACTGGGTGATTCACCAGTGGCGCGGTGCTCTGTAGCTCGTACACTCATGAAGATTTCATTTAAGTTCGAACGGTATTGTATTTAGAAAGTAAGAATCTACTTCGGCAATTTATTTTGAAGTAAACAGGGTGTCCCAATTTTCTATGAAAAAAGCTTGGGAGGTTTTTTCATATTGAAAGACAACTTTTTTGTCGAAGATTCAAGAGCGTCCTAAACTCTGCTATACTGTCTTTAAGTAATAAGTTTTTTTTTGTGAGTAGTTTCGTCACAATATTTTTATTCCGTAAAAATTCATGAAAATAGACTTTCACATCATTGCATGCTCCTTCGACCAGAAAGGATGAATACTTTTTCCTTTCGTTTTCTTATTGCCCAAAGATAACTTTATTGATGAATTGAAATAGATTATCCTCATTTTATACAGGAATGACTCAAAAAATTATTGAATATTGTAATTTTAATATCATATCTTGATTTTTTCAAATGGAACATCCTGTATTTTATTATTCATGTCGACGCATAAAATATTGTGCCATATTTTTGCAGAAGTAACCTCATCTTCATTTTCGACCATTTTCAAAATAAAAAAAAAAACTAAAATAATAAAATCAGAGGTTGCGAAAGAAGAGTTTATTAGTACATATTATTATACTTGATCAGAGAAATGGAGATATTTTAAGGTAGTCGTGTATGAAATACGTAATAGATTGGTTTTTGGTGAGATGATCTACAAGGTGTTGAACTATTTCAATAAGTGTTCGAAATGTTGCCCGTTTCTTTGTAGACACAACTCAATCCTTCTGAGGGAAGACCGTTGAACTCTCGACAACATTTGCGGATTGACTGACTGAAAGGCGTCGACTATTCCCTGTCTCATATCCAACTGTGTTGTAGAAGGAATCTGGTAAACGATGCCCTTAATATAACCCTACAAGAAAAAATCTGGACTTGTAATGTCCGGAGACCTATCTGTCCATCTAACAGGACCACATCCTATCCATTTGTTTGGAAATACATGATTCAAATGCTCCCTAACCTGATTTGAGTAATGTGCCGCTGCTCCATCCTGTTGAAACCACAAGTCTTGTCTTATATGCTCTGGTACATCGGCAAGTTACATTGGTAGATAATTTTTCAGAAAATCTAAATATATTTCACAATTGAGGTGCCCGTCAAAAATGTGCGGCCCAATTAGATATCCATCTACTATAGCAGCCCATACATTCAAGGACCAACGATGCTGGTGATCTATTTGTCTCATGAAGTGTGAATTTTCCGTAGCGTAATAATGAAAGTTGTGCCTGTTAACAAGCCCATTCTTGTGGAAAGTTGCCTCGTCCGAGAAAAGAACTCTGCTAAACATATTTGGATTTTCCGCTACTTTATCACTTGCCCAATTGCGAAAATTGATACGATTTTCATAGTCTTGATTGTTCAGTTCCTGGTGCAGCTGTAGATGATATGCATGAAATTTATTAACTTTCAAGATTCTCTGGATGGAAGTTTGAATTATATCTGTTAACTGAGAAATCTCTCTTTGGCTTTTATATAGATCCTGTGTCACTGTCAACAAAACTGATAACTGGTTGTCTTCAGATGTAGCAGTTTTTGGTTTTTCATGTATTTTGAAAGCGAAATGAGCCGTTCCGATAAATCTAATTAGAAGTTTTTCAAAGCATCTTGCATCAGGATGCCTCTTATCAGAAAACCTTTGTGCATAAACTCTACTTGCCAACAAAGAATTTCTATCACACCCGCCCAGAATAAAAATTATATCAACCATTTCTTCTTTGGAGAACTTCATGGCAGTCAACTGAGAAAATTGGGTTCAAACCTCACTTTAACAATGTTCAATAACGAAACACTGATAAGTTCACCATGTAAAATGCAGAATATGATATGTCCGGACACCTGATAGGAGGCACAAATAAAAAAAATGTCAACTCATACCTCGATTTACGTTTTAATCGTCTTGATTTTATCATTCGTTAAAAGAGTTCTTGTTTAGGTTTCTTTTTTTCCTACTTGAAACATAAGAGAAAAAAAACTTCTGTGTGTATAATGATGCATGTTGATGAGTTTGATACGGTTTGTAGAATTTTCATCAAAATTTTTGCAACTAATCGAACATTTCGAAAATGATCGAAGATAAAGATAAGCTTACTTCTGCAAAAATATAGCACAATATTTTATGCGTTGATATGAATAATAAAATACAGGGTGTTCCATTTGAAAAAAATTGAGATATGATATTTTTAAAATTACAATATTCAATAATTTTTTTGAGCCACTCCTGTATAAAATGAGGGTCATCTATTTCAATTCATCAATGAAGCTATCATTGGGCAATAAGAAAACGAAAGGAAAAAAGTATTTATTCTCTCTGGCCGAAGAAGAATGCGATGATGTTGAGAGCCTATTTTCATGAATTTTTACTGAAAAAAAAATATTGTGACGAAACTTCTCACCAAAAAAACTTATTACTTGAAGACATTATAGAAGAGTTAAGGCCGCTCCTGAATCTTGAACAAAAAAAGTGGCCTTCCAATCTGAAAAAACCACCCAAGATTTTTTTATAGAAAATTGGGACACCTGTTTACTGCAAAATAAATTGCTGAAGTAGATTTTTACTTTCTAAATAAAATACCGTTCGAACAAAACGAAATCTTCAAGAGTGTACGAGCTACAGAGCATCGCGCCATCTGTGAATCACCCAGTATATGCAAATTGTTAGGGATATTGAAAACGATGATTGTCATATCGCATTATCATTTTTTATAAGAACAAGGATATATGTTTTCCATTTTTCAAGTCCTAGAAACCAGATTCATAATAAAAATAATTAGAAACCCCCTAGAATATGCTAATTAAGCATCAATGCGAAATTCGAATCTTCCAATTTCATGAGTTTAAGTGTCCCTGTATATATTACTTAAGTCAACAAAAATTAACTCCTCTGTAGCATGGATTATAATCATGAGAATAATGATACGTCCACATAACAAAATCATAAAATCAGAAATTTTATGTTCATAATATTCACGCAAAATATCGAAAATATAATAACATAAAGCAAATATTTAACTGCTGAAAATACGTGAGTACTGTTAATTTGCGTACGTTAACTTCGATGGCAATGATGCAATCCTGTGAAAGAACAAACGAAGCTGAACTCGATTCGTAAGAAGGTGCAGATACATTGTTTACAAACACTCTTTTCATTATGGCTGACAAAATTCGAAAATAATGAATTCAAGTAAATCTGTTTTTAAATTCCAGTAGTTCATGAATCTCTTGATCCGAATGTTGAATGTGATCGGCGAAAAAAACCCATCCACGGCCACATCACACATCGGGAATTGATTATTTGAAACGATTGTCAAAATTTTTGTTGTTTCTGAGTTGGTACAACTGTTTTCCATACTAACGCGAGCTTGCAATTTTTTCAATGGATAAAAATATCGAACGAACAATTCGTCTCAAACTTTGTATTACAAATGGAATTTCGTGTAATGAATCGCTGAAAATGTTACAGAAGGCTTACGGAGAATCGACTTTATCAAAAACATGTTCATATGAGTGGTACAGTACATTCCACAGCGATCGAGATGTGGTGGAAGTTTTTTCTCGCTCTGGTCGGCAATCAACACCTTCAACTGAAGTTAAGATCGATAAAGTGAAGGCAATTGTAATTGAGAATCGTCATTTAAGTTAAAGAGTAATAGGTAATGAACTTTTTGTGTCTCACGAATCAATTCGTGACATTTCAAACGATCGTTTGGGCATGAAACGCGTTGCCGCTAGACTAGTTCCAAACGACCTGAATCTTTCTTCGAAAATTGAATTAATTTATTCATTCGAATTTGTAAAAATTATGCCTAAGGCGTAGAACATGTCAAAAAAATGTAAACAATCACGTTATAAATGATTTGAACTCGCAATCAAAGGAAGAAGAAACTCGATTTACAGGAATTTAATAGATAAATATATACAGGGTACTTCAACGATAACTTAACAGAGACTATATCTACCAAGATATTCATTTCTGATCAAAACGCAAAAACAGGTCGATTTTTGTTTCAAGGGGCACATCTTTTGGGGTACAAAACTTGCCTGAAATATCAACCCCCTAAGCGGGGGTTACAATCCTTAAACATTTTGAATAGGGAAGATTGGTCGAGCGATGACTCAAAAGAAAGGTGGTATCTTTGTCTACATTGCCTTGAACGAATTTCCGTTTTTAATTAAAAACTGTAAAAGATACAGGGTGAGCAACTGAAAGATAGGGAAGACTATCTCCCTGAGACTATTCAAGTTTCAGTGTAGTAAAATGGAACAGATCCATGCTGATCAATGGCAGATGGATGAACGAGTCATAAGCAGCATCAGGGTCCATTTGATTGTATATTATCCCAACTCTCAGAGTCAAGATACTGTGAGAACATCATTTTGGACTTCGAATAACATTTGCTATAATATGGAATGAACTTGGATGATTCAACACCCAGATCCAACTTCAAAAGCTGACCATGATGATCCGAAACAGCTGTTTCAATTATTTCACCTCTAGGTTGATCTATTTCATTTACAAATATATGAACTGATCCAGTGTCTAAATCTCATCTCCACCAGAGAAAACCTTGTTGTTGTTTGTGATTTCGACCTTCCTGGAATCACTTGGCCGATCCTGAAAATTCCTGACTGTATTTCCAACAGCGCTACTCGTTTCTTTGCTGATTCGAATCTTTTCCAGCCGATATGTAAGCCTACTCGATTTCGAACTGGCAACGAGCCTTCTATCCTTGATCTTATCTTCACCAACGACGAACAACTCATGACTACTCCGGATATTCACTCGCCAACAGGTATCTCTGATCATGTGGTCATTACCTGAAATTCAAATCCTTTCACTTCCCTCACACTCCA
Source organism: Cryptolaemus montrouzieri (assembly GCA_013387265.2). NCBI lineage: Eukaryota > Metazoa > Arthropoda > Insecta > Coleoptera > Coccinellidae > Cryptolaemus > Cryptolaemus montrouzieri. The sequence goes on along the minus strand of JABFTP020000144.1, from coordinate 1,716,985 downwards.
TTTCTAAATCGATGTTCACAGTAACTTCCATGCAGTAAGAAGAGAGCTGTCTGAAGTTGACTGGCCTACTATTCTTGGACCCAGAGATGACCTCAGCGAGGTGTAGCAAAATTTTCTTGTAGCCGTCACCTCAAGAATCGATGGGAATTCGAGAAAAAAGGTTCTTCTCACTAATCCCTTAAAACCTTGGCTCAATGCTCTGTCATAAGAGAAACCTCTGGAATAAATATATGAGAACGAAGAGTGCTACTGATTATGCAATTTCTAGAATTATCTCACGAACTCCATTTGCTCTTCCAGACGTGATTACGAGACTTCAATAGCGAACTCTGAAAGCCAAAAACGCCTATATAAATATATTGGAGTTGGTTTTCAAAGTAATGTGGGGACCCCCCTTCTACGTCGTTGGGTGGGAGCATCTGGTCGACGGATGCTGAGTCAGCAGAGGTTCTCGCTGAATCCTTTGCTGAGGCTTTCACTAATAAACCTACAGATGGCATCCTTCCCCAGCGGCTGTCACCTCGAGTCGAGGACACAATATCAAATATATCGTTCACAGTCGAAAAGGTGGAAAATTATATTTCTAAACTTAAAGGTTCCTCATCTCCGGGACTGGAAGGAATTACTGCTGATCTACTTAAAAGCTCTACCCACTGTCTCAGATTATGACTCCTGTTTTCCTTCTTCATGGAAGGTTGCTTCCATCACTACTATTTACAAAAGAGCGATAAACTAAACCCTTGCAACTATCGACGTACCAGTCTACTTTCTATACCTTCGAAGATAATGGAATCAATTATTGCGGACGAAATTAGTATATTTCTGAATCGTCATAATGTCACACCCGAAGAACAGAACTCTAGAATGCCCAATGATGTGGTCTTCCTGAACTTTGCAAGAGCTTTTGATCGCACAAAATTCTTAACAAGATTGATCACTGTGGTGGTAGAGGGAGGCTGTTGCTTTGGGTTGAGGGATATCTGATCGATAGGCGATTCGTGGTTAGAGTTGGGAGTTCATATTCTGCTCCAAGGGCCGTTACTAGAGGTGTACCTCAGGGCTCTGTGCTCGGTCCTCTTCTCTTTCTCTTGTATGTGATTGATCTAACTTTACATATCAAGAGCAAAAAACCCTTCTATGCCGAAGATGCCAAGCTTTATGCGTTTAAGCAGCATAGCATCCATCAGAAAGACTTAAACTCCGTTGGCAGGTGGTGTATTGATTGGCTGCTTTATTTCGAATGATTAAAGTTAACTACGCACACTTAGAAGGCTTGTTCATACTCAGCTCTGATACCCGTCTACGAGGCCATCAAACGAAATTGAAAAATGAGCTCTTCAAAACAACGCAACGCCAATATTTCTTCGGTAATAGGGTATTCGATGTCTGGAATAGTTTAAGGGATGAGGTGGTTGACGCGTCGTCGACCAATATTTTTAAAAATGGTCTCAATCGAACTGTTTTCTCGTGAACTCTCCGCTACTTACTTTAGTGTTGTGCAGTTGGATTTCTTGCCAGAAGGTCAGGCGGTAAATGAAGAATATTAGAGAAGCGTTATGGGCATTTGGGAGAGCAAATTTGTCGAAAAAGATCAGATTTGATGAATGAATTTCTGAGAAAAACTCAATAGATACCATTGAACAACCACCGTATTCACCTGATATGCCTCCAGCAAACTTTTTCTCTCTCCAAGACTTGAATTATCACTTAGAGGTACCCGTTTTGAATCGATAGAACATGAAAGAGAATTCGCTGCGAGAACTGAAGTCAGAGTGTACCATTTGAACAAGATTAGAAGGTATGTTCGTGGACAAAGTTATCAAAGTTGATGCATAGAGATTATTGAGAAATAAACAGGCTAACTTTCTGCCAGCCGCCACGGAATAATGCTTTTGTGCGCACTGAACCTTGTCCTGTATGTTCTGTTTTTGTTTTGTTTCTATGGATTATATTATTTATTATTATTATTATTTATATATATTATAAGGTGTAGTCCCGGCTTTATCGCTTCAGATCGAGTGTTTCATGGCATGGCCATGTCTTCGTTGCACAATAAGATCACGACATAACGGATTTCTTGCAAAATTAACAACAATTTCCTCCCACCTGTGTGATTAGCGCAATACCGTGATAATTGATTTGTTACTGCAGACTTCATCTGCGCTTTACGTATTTATTTGAATTAATTTCAAAAGACCATTTTAAGAAAATAAGGAAATGAATATCAAATATGAATAGGCAAAGCATGCCTAGACGTATTCAGGCTTGTATCAGGGCAAGAGGAGGCAATACAAGCTACTGAGGTCGAAAAAAAAACACCTACTCCGTGAGAAAACAATTTTCAATTTTTGCACAACATGCGGAAAGAGTCTCTTATTTTTTTTATTTGTTTCTTTCTTTAAATAAACCTTAATTTTTCTTTTTTCAATTGAAATATCTCAAAAAGGATCAATTCTAACAATCCTTCGAAATTTCCAAAATCCCTGAGGTAATATTCAAAATGTCTGATACTGAAGCTAAATTTTCCAGTTTGTGGGGGTTAGAACACCTTTTTCGCAATGTCTCGAAAACTATACGTCCAACAGAAAATTTGTCACAACATATTTTGTAGCAAATCGCTTTTCCTACAAATATGCCCTGATAACTAGTTGCCCTAAATTCAAAATTAAAGAAGTTATAAGCAAAAAAGTGAGAAAATTTCTATGAAAATTTTCTTTTTTGCTCTATAACTTTACAATTTATAAAAGGATTACCTTAGACCAATCTTGTGAATAGTCTTTTGAGGAAAATTTTTCTCCTTATCTTTTCAGTTTCATCCATTTCAAACACTGTTACAGCGCTCCAAAGTTGACCGGGTTCGTCAATGATCATGAGAATCTGGTCAAAACAAAATGTTTAACTTAGTTTTATGATCTTTTTTTTATTGTAAATTCATTCTCAAAAATTTTTGTTAAATCCCTACCTTCAATTTTATTTATTCATTGCTCTTTTCTCTGCATCTATGAGGTAGAGTCTTTTTTTCACGTGGTATCCCCAGTACCAGGTTGTTCAATAAGTTTTGTTTTGTCGTTCGATAAGAGAGGGGGCTACTAGTCCAAATTGTTTTCGTTTTCTTGGTACACTCTTCATATGTACGTATGTTAAGGTTCATTTCAATCTGTCAATTCATTCTTTGTTTACAAGTCATTTAGTATCACCGTGTCATAGTATTTTTGTACAATGGAAAAAATTGAAGATCGTGGAGTGATAAAATTCTTATTTTTGGAAGTGTAGCACCAAAAGAAATTCATGAACGAATGTTAAGAGTGTATAATAATTGTTCACCTACAATTAGAAGAGTAGAAAGATGGGTTGCTGAATTTAAACGTGGTCGTATAGGCCTTGAAGACGATCCACGTGAAGGACGTCCAAAAAGCGCATCAACACCAGAAATCATAGCCAGAATACAAGAAATGGTTTTGGAAGATCGTCGATTGACTGAGAGGGATTTAGTGGAGGCTCTACACATCTCATTAGGCAGTGTGAGCTATATTTTAATTGAAATTTTGGGTTTTAGAAAGCTGTGTGCACAATGGGTGCCGCATTCTCAACAATGGAATAAAAACACATTCGATTGCGACTTTCTCAGCAATATTTGGAGCATTTTAAAAAGGATAAAGTGGATTTTGTGCGTCGATTCTTCACTATGGATGAGACTTGGGTCTATCACCATGATCCTGAATCAAAACAAGAGGCTAAAGAGTGGTGTGAACCTGGTTGTTCGCCTTCGAAACGAGTTAAAACAATTAATTCTGGATATTATTGCAACTTTTTAGACCAGTTGAATGAAAAAATTCGTGAAAAAAGACCCGGTTTGCAGAAGAAAAAAAATCCTCTTTCATCAGGACAATGCACTGTGTCCTAAGAGCATTTCGCAATGGCTAAAATCCATGAATTAAAGTTCGAATTGTTGGAGCATCCACCGTATTCACCAGATTTGGCCCCCAGCGACTTTGTTTCCAGATCTCAAAAAATTTATGCGTGGCAAGCGTTTTTCATCAAATGAAGAGGTCATAACGGCTGTTGAAGCGTATTTTGTAGACTTTCCGGATTCTCACTTCAGGGATGGGACCAACAGATTGGAGGATCGTTGGAGCAAGTATATTAAAGTTCCAGGAGATTACACTGAATAATAAAGTGTATTTCGAACCATAATATTATGTTTTTCTTACTTATCGAACGACAAAACTTATTGAACAACCCTGTAGGCCTACTCCACAGACATCTTAACATAATCATATTTTCATCCAGTTATTAGCTAGCTATTCTATTCTACTTTTCTTCGATGGTCCAGGCTGTGGCTCAGAATGTAATTCAACGTCGAATGTGTAGCTTTGGGGAATGACAGGAGTTAAAATTGGAGTCATAGTTCGAAGTTCATCTTCGAATTCATTTTCTTCCTTCAACTTTGATATTTCCATGATGTTGCTGCATGTTTCACCACAACAGGCATATGTTACTGTAAAGCGTTTGAGGCCTGCTTTTCTGCAGCAACACATGCTCCCTCAATTCCCTTTGCATCTGCAGAAAGAGGATCGGGGGGTGCTGGAGGCTTAGAAGCTTGTATTGGCATCCAAATGTTTGCCTGCTTTTTCCAGCCCCAATCTTCAGGATTTTGATATCTTCCGAGCCACAACTGGGCCTGGTGATATACTCGGAGACTGTGAAAACGAGCTGCATCTTGTGTTGGAGGCAGCAATGGTTAACTAAATGAATTTTTAGTCACTGTCTTGGCAAATCGTTTGTATCGCATGAGTCGTCTTTATTACCGCCGTATAGAGCTACGAAAAAACATTCGCCAACAAGAGAGATCAAAGATGGATCGATTCGAATAGCATGGTACCATCAGCTTATTCAGGATGTTTCTCCATAATTTTCATGAATTTTAGTTTCCCTATATTATAGACTGCTGATGTTATATCACATCCTGAGAAAGCATGAAGAAACCGCAAATTCTGTGGTATAAGATCTCCATACATAAAACTATGGCTATATAACTGACCAGGTGTACGCCCTTTCGAAGGTTTTGAAAAGTAAATGTTGGACCTTCTTATACCTAATTCCATGAGCAATAAAAGAATGTGAATATCCTCTGCCACAATAATCACAGAATCATGAGATTGGGATTCACTAAGCGCAGCAGAGACGATGATTGAATCTGCATCTGATTCAGCTTAACATTCTCGAAAATGTACACTACTGTAAGAAGCAATAATTTGGTAAATTTTATAATAAAGAAAACAGTTAGCAATGAATGAGTGAAGTTATAGGTATCTTGAAAATGTATTTACAAAAAAAAAGATTATAAAGCTAAAGTAAACATTTTGTTTAAACCGGATTCTCACGAGTATTGCGAACCCAATCAACTCTGTGCGCCGTAACAGCATTATAAAGAATGAAACTAAAAAAATAAAGAGAAAAATTTTCCTCAAAAGACCATCTACAAGATTGGTCAAGGTATTTTTTTGTAAAATGTATAAAAAAAGTTATAGAGCATAAAAGAAAATTTTTATAGAAATTTTCTCACTTTTTTGCTTATAACTACTCTAATTTTGAATTTAGGGCAACAAGTTATGAGAGCATATTTGTAGGAAAAGCGATTTGCTACAAAATATGTTGTCACAAATTTTCTGTAGGATGTATAGTTTCCGAGATATCGCGAAAACGGTATTTACACCCCTTTTTCCAATATTATGGCCGGGGGGGAAGCGAAACCTCACAAACTCGGGGTGAAGCTTCTACTGACACCCCCCACATGTCCAAAGAAAAAATTGCGTCCCCTAAAAAATGCAATATTCGGACTGAATCGTGATATTTCAATGCACTATTTAGGCAAATTTTCATTTCGATTGTTCTTAAGCATTCCTCATTTCTGGTGGTTTATTGAAAAATTAAATTTAACATATCTAAACTTCTTTCAAATAATATAAATTTGTACTTTCGATGTTATGCGTTAATTACTCCGCGCAGTGTATTTCATTCTACAATATACGTAGAAGAGTTTAGCCTTTCAGAACACAGTGGATACAATAATTTTAACTTTCCGTGAAACGCTAAACACTCTGGTAATTTTCCGCGTTCAATTACGAGGAACTTGACGCATTTCATTTCATTACTGAATATACGATTATCTAATGTAAATATTTTCGTACGTTTTTTCACGGCGTATGTGAATGGATCGGAAAATTATTCAATTAAAAATAGATCTGACGTTTCTTTGCGTCGGGACGCGTACCATTGTACTAATATAGATTCACGTGCCGACATATTTCCTGTATGATTCGACGTTTCACAGCTAATCTGAACGTGAATGGCCAAATTGGTCATTTACAAATTTGTCCAACCATACTTGAGATGATGACTAAGTTATATTTAAGGCGAATTAATAATTACTTGACTCAGGTTAAAGCGTTTTTAAAATGCCAAGACGCAAACGGAAGTTATGGGATACTAGTGAAAAGGTCATCTCATATAAATTGAATTAAATTGATAGTTCCTTTTATGTACTCAAGTAAAAGTGATCCTTTTAACGTTGTTTAACTTGACATAATTTGCAATGAATATTTATTTGCTTGTGCTTTAAGAATTCCGGATTCATCATCGATATGTTCAGGATTCTTTATGGATATAATTATAGTCGATTCGGTAAAGCCGTAGATCAGGGGTGCTCAAACCGTCGATCGCGAATGCTCTGAGTAGATATCGAGAAGAAAAAATTTTTAATAAGTAGGTAACTAAATTTCGAAAATTTATTACGTAATAAAATAACACTCTAGTAGCGCCAAGAGGCGGCTTTGTCAAAGGAACGCGCGGTACTTGTCAAAGAAAAGCCGCGTTTTTATTCTTGCCGCTTTTCAGGAAATTTCGGGGGGTTTGACGGGAACATTCGAGACTTTTGTTCATCCCGATATAAATGTTGCGACTGCAGGAATTGGAGTAATTCTGAATTGTAACTTGAAGGCAATACAACATCGATACAAAGTTTATTATAAAATGGTACAAAATGAGTGCAGTGAACAAATCTAAAAAGTATCATTTTAATAACGATTGGGAAAATGAATTTTTCTTTTGTATGGTGAAGGATAAGTGAACTTGTCTTATTTGTCGTTCGTTAGTTGCAATACCTAAGCGTGGTAACTTAGAGAGGCATCATAAAATGGTTCATAAAAACTTTGAAAAGCCACAGAGTGAATTAAGAAACGAAAAGTACGTGATTCGATATCTGGACATGAACCAGCCATTGGACAATTGATACTTATAAGAAAAGATAACGTTCCTCCACTAAAGTGGCCAACATGGCGTATAGTGGAAATACAACGAGGAAAAGATGACATAGTGCGAGTAGTGAAGTTAAAAACGAAGAGTGGGCAACTCACTAGAGCGGTGTCGCGATTAAGTTTGTTTCCTAGAGACATTGATGAACAAAACTCTTTCTGAAACTATATGAATAATTTAGTACTTAAGTGAACCCTAGTGTCATAAACTTTATTATCTTTAGCCTTTAAGAACCATTCTCCTCATTATTTTATCTGTAATTTATTGCATAATATTTAGTTGTAATATTTTAAAAGCTACTCTTTCAAAAGGCGGGCGTATGTTTAGAATTATTTGGGTTATTATGGGTTAAACCGTAACCAACTTCTATAGTACCTAGCAAATGTTGGAACACAAGTTAACATATCTGGTTTTATCTTCATTGTACCTATCTACGTACATTTTGTTACCTGAAGGTATCAACTTTCACTAAACATCCTATGTAAAATTATGAGAATATTTCAGTTACCCTTACGAAGGACTAATCTACAAGATGAAGACCACAGGATACCCTGCGAAGCTTACCAACATCACGATGTCATATCTACAAAACAGAAGATTCATAACCAAGATACAGGACCAGAAGTCAACAGCGAGGGGATAGGAGCCGGTGTACCCCAAGGATCAGTACTAGGACCACTACTATTCAACATATACATTGCAGATATACCGAAGATGAAGCACTCGAAGATGGCGCAGTTCGCAGACGACACGGCAATATACGCATCACACAGGAACAAAGCAGCAGTAAGAAAATGGCTACAAGAAGACATCGACCAACTAACCAATTATTTCAGAAGATGGAGGATCAAGGTCAACCCAAAGAAGACGGTAGCAATGTACATCGACTACAAGAAGGGAACACATCCGGAAACACCAAAAGAAATCACCATAGAAGGACAACAAATCGAATGGAAGAAGGAAACAATATATCTCGGCGTAATCTTGGACCACCAACTGAACTACAAGAGGCACATCGAGGAAACTACAAGGAAAACAAGAGCAATTCACGGAAAATTATACCCAATACTCAACGGAAAAAGCAAACTCACATTGGAAAACAAGATCAAGATAATCAAGTCAATAATCATTCCAGAAACAACATACGCAGAACAAATTTGGCATCTAGAGGACAGATTCGAGAAGAGGAAACTACAAGCAGTACTAAACAAGATCATCAGGACAGCGACAAACGCCCCATGGTACATAAGCAACGACCAACTCAGGAAGGAAATGGACATCAACACGCTGGAAGAAATCATCACACAACTAACGACGAAGACAACCGACCAAATGGAAAACTACAAAAACAAGGAGATCAACCAAATAATGGAACTACAACCGAGGGCAACAGGAAAGAGGACATCCCTAGTACAATGGAAAATGTTGTGGAGCATAAATGCTCCACAACATAAGAGAAGGAGGATAACCAACCAGTAGAACCCCAGGACAAATCAAGGAGATGTAAAAGAAGCGAGATGAAGAGGAAAAAGGATAGAAATTCGACCCTCACCAAAATTCAAGGATCCAAGTGAGTTCAGTTACCCTTAATTCATCTACGAGCACCCTTCAGGTCAACATCAAACAACCAATACAGTATAGAGTTAACTTATAGCACTGTTGTGAAATCAATTTTATAAAGTGTTAGTTAAATATATATATTTAGTTGACATCTAGTTTAATTCATCTGAATTTAAACTCAACGTGGTCAAACATTGGTTCATATCTCTTAGACCATTTGAAAAAAGACGATAGCGTCATTTAAAATATCTCATATATTGGCGACACAAGAAACCATTCGAAGATGGATCGGTTGTGAAGGAAGCAGTTATTGAAGCGGGTGAGACTTTTTTTGGAGATTTTAAAAATAAAACAGAAACCATGCTAATAGAGAACTTCAGTTATCTTGTCCGACTGTCACAGGGCGTATTGAAGTACTTTTCTTTACAGTTCGACGAATGCACCAATATGACAGACGCGAAGGCGAAGGAAGAATTTTTGACAATCATTCCTCTGAAGGGGAAGGCCCGTGGTGAAGATATATACGACGTTTTCTTCAATTTTGTAAAACACTACAAGCTACCAATATATAAATTAGTGTGCACCAGCAATGACTGGAAAGAAAAAGGGTTTTGTGGCATTGTATCGAGCTAATGAACATTTCCCTTAATTTTTTTCATTCCATTGCATTATACATCAACAAGTTTTGTGTTCAGAAGCTTTAAACAAGGAGGAAATTATGGACATTGCAACAAAAATTGTGAATTCCGTCCGTGCACGTAGCTTGCACTGGCAGCTCTTTAAGTTGCAGTTGGAAGATAGATAGTCAGCTGAACACACAGATTTACTTCTTCACACAGATGTCAGGTGGTTGAGTAGCGGAAAATTCCTAGAAAGGTTTCAAGAATTATTGCCCGAAATAACAGCTTTTTTAGACGAAAGAGTTGATGACACTCAAATGTCGAAAAACGCAAAATGGCTGACTGATTTGGCATTTTTGACTGACATCACAAATACAAAAAATACTAGGAAGTTAGTATACTCCGCCTTCCTGAAGATGAACTGTAAATATTTCATGAAAATATTGAAGCCAAAAGTATATATGAGCATTTTGACAAGCATTATTTCGATTTTTATAATCTTAAAGTGTAGAGAGAAATTAAATTCACAACTAGACGTTTTATAAAGTCATGAAATTATTATAAGAATTGTTCAACATTCTGTTAGGCAATGTTAAGTCATTCAGCTTAAGTCTACTATAATATCAAATAAATGTTCATCATACGGTGATTTTGGTTTATTTGTGAAAAATATCTCTAAAATAGGTGGAGAATATTTAATTAACAAATGTAATATCTATTTCGATATTTCTATCATCATCAGACGTTTACAAATTGTTAGTTAAAACTAAGATACAGTTGTACAATTTGTCGTCAATATAGAAAATGAGTATGAATTATGAAGATATAATCGATAGGAATCCGTCGACACCCGAATCCTTTCTCCCGCTAACTCCGTGTAAGTTGAACGGATGAAAGAAAATCCCTTATTTTGACAACTTGACGTTCGTTTATTTCTAGCCCTCAGAGATTCACGGAATGATGAAAATAGAGCGAAATTTTGTGAAAGTCCGCCGATAGCCCTTCGTTGCATCGAAGGTTTTTAAGTTTTTCCAGGGTTTTTCGGAAATCAAAATATTGCCGCGGAATATGCGAAAGTTTTGGCTAATTATCCCCTCCACTCGCGAAAAATCGGGGACCTCTATCATTTTCGTTTATTCGGGGCTTTTTCTCGGAATTTTCGCTCGATCGATCGTCTTCCGAAAGAAGTTTCTGATTCCGAAGAAATCTCGCCGTTTCGACTTTCCGTTCGCTCTCGACGACGTTTCGGCAAAATTTTTCTAAAAATCCTCAAGGCCTTGTCGTTCGAGCTAGGGGCTCCAAATTTGGCACGGCTCTTCCTTCGACCCTTCCCTACCGGAAATGAGAATTTCTCATCAACGTGTAATGCACAATAAATATCTTGATTGGGTGAACACTTAAGGAAACTTCTTTCTATTTATAACATTGCATTCTAGAACGTATTTATTATCAGCTGTTTCATAAAGATCTTACACGAACTGATCATTTTAATCGACAATATCTGTAAATATATGATACACATAATGGAATGTTGTGTATATGCAACAGCTTTTATTTTGAAACTCCTTCGCTATCGATTGATGCAGTGGAATCGCGGGAAGTCTGGGTTCAAAATAGAATTTTGCTGCATTATGAGATGGTTTGCATGTTTGAGTCGAATTAATACGATTATCGCTGGCATCGCTTGTCAAGCTCCACATAAATTCGTTTTTCATGAAACAATATGTTTTGGTTCCGTATTATGCTTAATGTAATAGCTGATAAGACCCTTATAGTGATTACACACCCCATATAGTAGTGGAACGAGACTTTTGTTGTGTGGGGTTCACTGCTATCAGAAAAATTATAACGAGTTTAGTAGCTTCTGAAGTAGTTGAGGTCACATCGCTGTTGGTTCTTGATAAAGCTTCTGAAAATTCCGATTCGAAATGAAATTACCAAAGTTATTAGGAATTTAATACATTCCACAAATAACTTGGGAACAATTAATACTCTGCGCCAAGAAATTACAGCATGGAATCGAAAAATCAAATGTATCTAGAAGAAGTTTAAAGATGTTGAAGAATTATCTTCCAGTGAGGAATCCTCGAGAACAATCGAAATGAAAATAATGCACATAGAAAATTAACTAAAACTAATAATAAAAAATATTTAACTTTAGAAATTCGCGGTTAGTACGTGATGGTTAATCATAATAAAAATAAGAAATTAAACTATGATTATACTATAACAAGAGTTTATTGGAAAAAAAACATCTATAGTTCATAATCGGCATCACTTGGAAGACTGAATCTACCCATCGGGGCTCTTTCGGTCAAACAGAGAGGGAATTGTTTTGTTGAGTTTGAATATTGAACAAGGAAGTGATTTTGTTTCAGGAGACTCACACTGCTACGGAAGAACATCTCCGCAAAAGAGGAAATATTGCAGATTATACATTTTTTGATTATCTCCTTAGTCCATTTTATGGCCTTGCTATGTGAAATCTTTTCTTAGATTTGTTTAGACATATAAGAGGTATGATTGTTGAAATATTTTTCTGCTTGTTTTCTTCTTTTATTGTTACAGATTCCTGTCCTAAACCCCCTTCCTTTCACCCTTGTCTTCGTCTGGAAACAATGGAGTGTAAGAGAGAATGAAGCGGCTAAGCAGAAAAATCTTTGGTACTCTTTATGTACACACGACACTAACACAACATAAACAGACAAGCTATTGCTAGTGCAATAGCGACAGGGAAACGAGTTTTTCCACAGGTTTTTTCACTCGTTTATTGAATCATAAGCAAGATAGTATGGTTCCCCTGTTACGTTTCCTGAGCTCACACTTGTGTTTTTTTCGGACACACCAAAATTATAGATATAAGCATTTATTGTAAATACAAACTATAAAAGGTGTCAAACTTCAGTAGGTGATAGTACAAGTCATTTGCAACAAAAAATGTTCTATAACATTTTTTCGAAAAAATTATAATTATCGAGTTATTTAACACTTCTTGATTTTACGAAATGGTTTGCTTCTCTCTATAAAAACAAGAATATCTCTGTTACTCTTACTGTTACATGACTGACTATACTATCGGAAAGAGCATTGAATTTGCTATAAGATAGGTAAGTGCTAATGGTAAAAAAAATTGTATACCGGGTGTTGTAAAAGGCTAAATGAAAAAAATTGTGAAATGAACAACATTAGTGGTATTTTCTTGTTAGCTGTACCACTGAAAACTGATCGATAAGTAGCTGTTTTTCTTGGTAAAAATTACTAATTTTAACTGGCATATCAACTTTCGAGCTATTTTTTTTCAGCAATATCATGGGTAAGAGTAATAAGAACATAAAAATCGAAAACCCAAATATCTTATATCACTTAATGAAACATGAAAAGGAACTAAAAAAAATTAATGAATCATATTTTCACGAAAGAGATTTAAAAACTATAGCAGGTGTTCAAAATGTCTTTCTCTTTCTTGAATGCACTTAACACATGCTTTTCTTAAACTATCAACTACTCTTTGAAGTTCAATGTGTTTTTGACTCATTTCGTTGCAACAGATTCAAATCCTTTCAATTAATTCTTCTCGAGTATTAAAGGGAATTCTATAAACATTAGTCTTTAATGAGCCCCTCACATAAAAATCAAGCGGCGTAAGGTCAGGGCTTCTGGGTGGCCGGCCCGAATCGACCTATCCATTTCTCTCAAAATCTCTCAGTCGTCCAATTCTAGACCATTCTAGAATTATTAGCCGAGCAGTCGTCCATTTGAAACCAAAGGTGATGCCGAGCTATAGGCCTTACTTCCAGAACGTTCTTTTTTTCGTTATTTAAAAGATTTAAAAATTCGTTTGAATTAAGACGATCGGGAAGTATAACTGGCACGACACGCCAACTTCTCCTTAACCCCAACCACACATATACTCTAATCTCGTGCTGAGAGTGTGCCATGAGGATTTTCTGTATCTCATATATGAGAATTCCTCAAATTCACTATACCAACTTTGGTAAAAGTTGCCTCATCCGTCCATAGAATTTTATCTGATCCCCAATCCTGTAATTTATTTATGTACCACCTACAAAATTGCAACCTCACCTCACTATCCATTGGCCATAGGTCTTGAACCTTACTCAAATGGTAAGGATGTAAATTATTTCTCTTGAGAACTCTATGAACCGTAGAATGATGAAGCCTCAATGTAGCAACAATTCTTCGAGTACTTGTTGTAGGGTCCTCGCGAACAGCCTGCAATATTGCAGGTGCTTGTCTCCATTGCTTAGCATTTCCACCACCTTCTCTAATTCTTGAACCACTGAATGAACCATTTTCACCGGAGCGCCTAAACACTTCAACAAATGTCTTTCTGCAAGGTTGCTGTCTGTTTGGAAAGCGCAATGCATACTCCCGCACCGCTGCACGGGAGTTTCCGTTCGCGAAGCCATAAACAAATAACATATGTCGATATTCGATACTTGAGAAACTAGGCATGTTTTTTTTCGAAAAAGAAAATGGAACCCTAAAGGGGATAATATAAACTTCAATTCATTCATTCATTGAATGACAGTTCCTGTCACATTCTGAATATTTTTATTTGTTTTAAAATCAATTAATACAAGCCTTCTGTGATTTATTCTTTTACGATTCTTTTTCTAATTTTCTTCTTCTAATCCGAGAAACATTATTCATAATTTCTTGAACATTCAATATCTAGATATGTTATTTATTTATCGCTTGTTATTATTGAAAAGTCATTTGAATTCTTTAGACGTTCCGGTGAAACTAGCTCATTTGTGATCGATGGATAAGATAATTTAATGTTCTTACTCTTACTCTTACCCATGATATTGCTGGTAGAAAAATTGTAATCTCAAAAGTTGATATATCGTTTAAAAGCCAGATGAATGAATTTTTCCAAAAAAACGGCTACTAATCGATCAGTGTTCAGTGGTACAGCTAACAAGAAAATACCACTTATTTTGTTCATTTCACAATTTTTTTACCATTAGTACTTACCTATCTTATAGCAAATTCAATGCTCTTTCCGATAGTATAGTCAGATTTGATGTAACAGTAAGAGTAACAGAGATATTCTTGTTTTTATAGAGAGAAGCAGAAAATTTCGTAAAATCAGAAGTGTTAAACAACTCGATAATTATCAACTTTACGAAATAATGCTATAGGACTTTTTTATGCAAATGACTTGTACTATCACCTTTTATAGTAGACACCCTGTATAGGTATTCTTATATTATTATTATTATAATTTGTTACAGTACCCCAAATTGTCAACCTCAATTTTACTCCAATGGGTTTCAATTTGTTATATATATATATATATATATATATATATATATATATATATATATATATATATATATATATATATATATATATTACCATTATTACCATTGCGTATTATTAACTATTACATTGATAAATTGAATAAATGATGTTCAAATTAAACTTCTAGTTATTGTTTTCTTTTCAAAATTATCATAGGGGGCTATAATATGAAAGATGCCAGAGAGAGGCGATTTCGTTTGTTTTACTCATCGCCATGGGGTAATATCAACTCACACAAAAATATTTTGGGGTAATGATTAAAAAAGTTTCCGATCGCTGCTCTAATATAATAATTCGCATAATGATAGAGTTCAATATGACGTAATGTACCAACCTATCAAATGAATGTGATTGGACTGTTCAAAACTTTTAAACTAGCATTAAAATAATTCCATACATTCTCCATGAAATTCTTAAAATTTTGAAAAAATGAAACAGTACAGAACCGAGACATTCTCGAAAAAGCTTACATACAAACGCGAAATTATAAATTTGAAAACAAACTACTGTATCACTATACCAATCATCATTAAACCATTGATAAGAGTATGTTAATTCATTTCCTCAATTCATGTTCGATTTATACCTACAAAAATAAACAAACGGTGAATGGAATACTACACAGTTCCATTCTAAATGTTACAACAAAGTTAATACGATATTTATGATAAAATTAGTGCGTCATAGCAATCATATCTACTCAATGTCGTTTGAAACGGAAAGTTTTTATGAACGCTACTGTTGTTTAGTAGCATAGTTGGAATGATTCACAATTCAAGGTTTTTACAGGCGAAAAATCAATTATTGTTTGAAATTGCCCTCATCTGCATCCTCGTCAGATATCGAAGCTACGCAAGTGATTAATAATTGAGTAATGTTATTATCTTATCATAAGTATAGTTTAAAAATGAAATAGATTTATATCACTATGTGATGTGTAATTGACATTATGAGGATTGAGGATATTGCTATGTAAAAATTATAACTATTCTAGATGGAAGAGTTTATTCAACGTTATAGCTATTTCGAGCTTTCGCTCATCTTCACATAAGTATGAGTTTAAAAATAAAATACAAAATTATCAATTTTTTTATACAGGGCGTTTCCGGATGAAACGGACATACTGCGACTATAAGTAGAAAAGACCAAGCGCTTTTCGAAACTGCACCTCATTTTCTTGTCGAGGCCTTCATTAGTGATATACAGGCTGATTCGTCGATTTCACTCAAATTATATTATCTCAATAATTTCCGTTGGAAGAGAACTAGGGCGCTGGAATTTTTACACAATATCTTTGTCATTGATGTTGACTGAAAAATAGACGAAAAGTTTCGGATGATCTAGCTCCGTACTTTTTTTCAAAATTTTTGTTTGTATACGGTTTTGGTGGAATTGGGTCATAGTTGTTGCATCCCAATGAAAAGCCTGTTCGATTTATGTAACTGGCTAGTTTGTCGCACTTTTCAGTTAAAGTTCCCTTACATTCAATTTTCGCGATCATTTATTCCTAAGACGTGGTTGGAATTCAATATTTGCAGGCTATGTATTGGCTTACGATGCCTATAACCAAAAACCCAAAATACTCTTTTTTTGGGAAATATCAGGGCCATACTTGTATTTCAATATTTGTGTCACTCCTTGAGACCATCACCGAGTATATGATTTTTATAAATTTTGGAACCATTAATTAGTTCTCGATGGAATATCGCTTGTCCGATCGATGTTTCTAAAAATTTGGAATACCCTCTGAAATGCATTTTTTGCTTCGATAAGCTTCTATAAAAGCCAAAAGGCGAAATTTTGTACCACACATTGTATTGCTTACGTTCTATACCAGGGATGCTAAAACGGTCGAACCCGATCGACCATTCGATCGCGAGTGCGTTTTGAGTAGATCTCGAGGAGAAGAAAATTTTCAAAAAGTAGGTTACTAAACTATAAAAATTTATTACGTGATAAAATAACGCTCTGCTAGCGGCAAAAGGCGGTTTATCAAAGGAACGCGCGGTACTTGTCAAAGAAACTCCGCGTTTTTTATTCTTGCCGCTTCTCTAGAAATTTCAGGCGGCGCGTTTCACTGGAACATTCTAGAATTTCTTTCACACCGATATAAATGTTGCCCCTACAGGAATCGGAGTCATTCTGAATTGTAACTTGAAAGCAATACTACGTCGATACAAAGTTTATTATTAAATAGTACAAAATGGTTGCAGCTAATAAATCTAAAACGTATCATTTTAATTACGATTGGTAGAAAGAATTTTTCTTTTTTATGGTATATATATATATTCCTTTGAAAAGAGAGGATTTACAAAACATCGAATAATTGTATTTACAATAAATGCTTATAGCTATAATTTTGGTGTGTGTCAGAAAAAACACAATCGTAAAAAAACAAGCGAAGAAATCGAATACCAGTAGAAAAAACAGACCATGTCCGTTCCTTAATCAGGCATCTGAACTCCCATCATGCCTCCTACGATTGTCCCTAAAGTGTGAGCACAGGAAGTGTAACAGGGGAAACATACTATCTTGCGTATGGTTCAGTAAACGAGTGAAAAAACCTGTGGAAAAAACTCGTTTCCCTGTCGCTATTGCACTAGCAATAGCTTGTCTGTTTATGGTGTGTTAGTGTCGTGTGTACAAAAATAGTACCAAAAATGTTTCTACTTAGAAAGAATAAGTGCATTTGTCTTATTTGACGTGCGTCAGTTTCAATGCCAAAGATTGGTAACTTAGAGAGACATCATAAAACGGTCCATAAAAACTATGAAAAGGATTTTCCGCCACAGAGTGAATTAAGAAAACGAAAAGTTCGTGATTTAATATCTTGTTTGAAAAAAGAACAAATCATGTCCACAAGACCAGCCAAACAATCAAAAGCCGCTACGATCGCGTCATTTAAAATATCTTATATATTGGCAAAACACAAGACCCTATTCGAAGATGGATCGGTTGTGAAGTAAGCACTTATTGAAGCGGATGGGACTTTATTTGGAGATTTTTAAAATAAAATAGGAATCATGTCTGCTAATAGAGAACTTCATTTATCTTGTCCAACTGTCACAAGGCGTATTGAAGGCATGAGTCAGGACATGGCAGATAAACTAAAACATGATATCATGAAATGTACATACTTTTCTTTACAGCTCGACGAATCCATCGATATGACACACACTGCCAGCTGTGTATTTTTATTCGGATGGTATTCAATTACATGTTGGCCAAGGAAGAATTTTTGACAATCATTCCTCTGAAGGGGAAGACCCGTGGTGAAGATATATATGACGTTTTCTTCAATTTTGTAAAACACTACAAGCTACCAATGTATAAATTAGTGTGCACCAGCAATGACTGGAAACAAAAAGGGTTTTGTGGCATTGCGTCGAGCTAATGAACATTTCCCTTCATTTTTTTCATTCCATTGCATTATACATCAACAAGTTTTGTGTTCATAAGCTTTAAACACGGAGGAAATTATGGGCATTGCAATAAAAATTGTGAATTCCATCCGTGTACGTAGCTTGCAACGGCAGCTCTTTGAGTTGCAGTTGGAAGACAGGGAGTCAGCTGAACACACTGATTTTGTTCTTCACACGGACGTCAGGTGGTTGAGTCGCGGAAAATTCCTACATAGGATTCAAGAATTATTGCCCGAAATAACAGCTTTTCTAGACGAAAGAGGTGATGACACTCAGATGTTGAAAAACGAAAAATGGCTGACTGATTTGGCATTTTTGACTGACATCACAAATACAAAAAATATAAGATTGACCGAATCATTATCAATTGTAAATTTACATAAAAATCTTACGAAAAATATAATATTGACGAAATGGCAAAAAACTAGGAAGTTTATTTGGAGATTTTAAAAATAAAACAGAAATCATGTCTGCTAATAGAGAACTTCAGTTATCTAGTCCGTCTGTCACAAGGCGTATTGAAGTCATGAATCAGGACATGGCAGATAAACTAAAACATGATATCATGAAATGTACATACTTTTCTTTACAGTTCGACGAATCCACCGAATGACAGACACTGCCCAGCTGTGTATTTTTATTCAGATGGTATTCAATGACATGTTGGCGAAGGAAGAATTTTTGACAATCATTCCTCTGAAGGGAAGACCCGTGGCGAAGATATATATGACGTTTCCTTCAAATTTGGGAAAAACTACAAGCTACCAATATATAAATTAGTGTGAATTACAACAATTTATAGGCTTTGATGTTTGTCGATTGATATCTCGTAAACGCTTAATTGAAAAATTGTCAGAGACCATTTTGTAGAGCACTAAATTTCCTATAAAATTATGAACTTCATGATTCATAATGATTTTTTTCGTTGACTTATAAAATTCATAAGAAAAGAAAAATTCACCTTCAACTTCAACCGTTGATATCTTTTGAACGGTTAGGTTTACGAAAGAATCGTAGGAGGCTTTTTGGTAGAACATTCAATTTTCTTACAAAATCTATCAAACGATATATTTTTTCAAGTAATTGGAAGCGAGATATCAATTTTTCTATGTGATAATAAGAAAAAAATTAGAAAAATGTATGGCGAAGGAACTTCCCGTTACAATGAGAGACTTCCTTAGATGTGTCCAGGAACCTATTTTTCAAAGTACCAAGCGAAAAAAAATATTCGTTTTTTTGACCCACCCTAATATATACAGTGATATTTCTGAACCAAAGTAACTCGATTTTTCACATAACTACTTATGTAGACACAACCAAATTTATATGGAATCACCCGATATTTTGAATATTACGTCAGGGATTTTGGAAATTTAGAAGGATTGTTAGTATTGATCCTTTTTGAGATATTTCTATTGAAAAGTGAAATATATTAAGGTTCATTTTAAGAAATAAACCAATCAATAAAAGATAATAAGAGACTCTTTCCGCATGTAGTAGAAAAATTGAAAACTGTCTTCTCACTCAGTAGCCTGTATTACCTCCTCTTGTTCTAATACAAGCCTTAATCCGTCTAGGCATGCTTTGGATTAGGTTTTTGACCTCTTCTGGGGTGATATTCTGCCTCTCTTCTGTGACGGCTTGGATGAGCTGTTGTGGGGTTCTTCGATTAACCTGGCCGATCTCAATGTCTTTTTTGAGATTATCCCATAAATATTCGCTAGGACTTAGTTCTGTAGAGCAAGTTGGCCAGTTCAAAATAGCGAGGAGCATTATCTTGCATAAAAGTGAAATTTTTACCTTGGGCATCTCGCCAGAGTCTCAGTATGGGCTCCAGGACAAGGTCCACGTAACTTCTAGTGACACGTTACTCACGCAGGAAACAAAATCAAATCTGTTTTGTCTCTCAGCTTAATGCCACCTCAAAACATCACACTGCCCTCTTGTTATTTCGGAATTTGTCTTGTTGCTCGGAGTCTTGCTTGTCTTCCACGACCCCTTAGATCCAATTCTGATCTCATCCAAAAAAAGAACATTTCGCCAATTCTCAATATTCCAATTTTGGTGCTCGATATACCAATTAGGTCTGTTAATTTTTTGTTGTCTGGTTAGCTCTGGAACTCTTGAGGGTCTTTTGCTGTATAAACCCCTTAAATGAAGTATTTGACGTATCGATACATTGATGCTTGTTGCTTCCAGAAATTGCCTTTGGAGCATGGGGTCTTGTTCTTCAGAAGTGATCTTCCTACGACTTCTTCTAGGCCTATTTCACAGAGATTGACATATCGGGCGTAGTTTTTTGAAATCACCCCCTGTGATACCCCCATTGTGGCCGCTATATTTCTCTGTGTCACCCCTTCTTCAACGAGAGCAATTATTCGAGCCCTCTGCATATCGGAAAATCCAACGTAAGGCATTTTGAATTATGATTATAGGCTTTTTTAAATTTTAAAATTCACAGTTTCAAATCTCAATGACGACTGAGTAGAATATCCCGAGTATGTGGTGATAATTCGACATTTCTAATCATACTATCCAGTTTTTTACAACAAAAAACTTCATTCTTCAGAAGTAGTCCAAGATCGATGGTTGAAAACAATCAATAATGTGAAATACTGAGTGATTCCATATAAATTTGGTTGTGTGTATGTACACGAACTGATGATGTCAAAATGTATGGGTATATGTATGGATATTCCTTACAAACTGAAGAATATGTGAAGGTGTTTTCTCAATTGAGTTATATACATTCATTGATGTGAACATGTCGAAGATGAATTTCATTATAGTATTCTGATGTTACAACCATATTCATAATTTTGATTACAAAATTCGAGATACCAGACAGACTAACATATTTCTCTATTGAAATTTCTTCGTGTATAGTGTAACAAAATCCAAGAACTCCAGTACAAAAACTTTACGGTGCGCGTAATATTGAAAGCCATTTAAAGGCTGAAAAACCTTGAGATTCTTGGGCCTTAGTATACGAAGAAACAGAATATCGTCTGTTGCCTATTATTGGATCATTTACCGGATGTAGACGGAACTCGACGAGTCGACCGGATATCCGAAAATAAAAGAATGAATGTGAACACCAACCGTCGATTTATACCTGGATATAAGCGCAGCCCCCTAATACTTCACCGACAATGTAAACTAACCTAAAGCTTTTTGTATTTCTATTGAGGGAATAATTTTAAACTGATTAAAATGCCTTGCGAATATTGCGAATTTTATGTATTCTCTTAGAGTTGAACAAATCATTCTTTGAAATTTTGAAGAATTGATTATATATAGATATATATATATTTATATATATACAGAGTGTCTACTATAAAAGGTGCAAAACTTCAGTAGAAGATGGTACAAGTCATTTGCAACAAAAAATGTCCCATAACATTTTTTCGAAAAGTTAATAATTATCGAGTTATTTATCACTTCTTAATTTTACGAAATGTTTTGCTTCTCTCTATAAAAACAAGAATATCTCTGTTACTCTTACAGCTACATCAAATCTGACCATACCATCGGAAAGAACATTGAACTTGCTATAAGATAGGTAGGTACTAATGGTAAAAGAATTTTGTATACCGGGTGTTGTAAAAGGCCAAATGAAAAAATTGTGAAATGAACAAAATTAGTGGTATTTTCTTGTTAGCTGTAACACTGAAAACTGATGGATAATGTGCCGTTTTTTTTGGAAAAAACTACTTCATTCATCTGGCTTTTAAACAGTATATAATCTTTCGAGCTTACAATTTTTTACCAGCAATATCATGGGTAAGAGTAAGAGTATGAACATTAAATTATCTTATCCTTCGATCACAAATGAGCTAGTTTCACCGGAGCGTCTAAACAATTCCAGAAATGACTTTTCAATAATAATAAGCGATAAATAAATAACATATCTGGATATTGAATGTTTAAGAAACTAGGAATATTAATTTCTCTCGGTTTATAAAAAGAAACTTAGAAAAAGAATTGTTAAAGGATAAATCACAGAAGGCTTGCATTACTTGATTTTAAAACAAATGAAAATATTCAGAATTTGACAGGAACTGTCATTCAATGAATGAATGAATTGAAGTTTATATTTTCCCCTTTTACGGTTCCATTTTCTTTTTCGAAAAAAAGAAAACATGCCTAGTTTCTCAAATATTGAATATCGAGTTATTCGTTTATGGCTTCGCGAATGGAAATTCCAAACAGACAGCAACCTTGCAGAAAGACATTTGTTGAAGTGTTTAGGCGCTCTGGTGAAACTGGTTCATTCAGTGGTTCAAGAATTAGAGAAGGTGGTGAAAATGCTCAGCCATGGAGACAAGCACCTGCAATATTGCAGGCTGTTCGCGAGGACCCTACAAAAAGTACTCGGATAATTGTTGCTACATTGAGACTTCAACATTCCACTGTTCGTAGAGATATCAAGCGAAATAATTTACATCCTTACCATTAGAGTAAGACCTATTGCCAGTGGATAGTGAGATGAGGTTGCAATTTTGTAGGTGGTACATGAATAAATTACAGGAGTGGGGATCAGATGAAATTTTATGGATGGATGAGCCAACTTTTACCAAAGTTGGTATAATAAATTTGAGAAATTCCCATATATGGGATACAGAAAATCCTCATGGCACACTCTCAGCACGAGATTAGAGTAAATGTGTGGTTGGGGTTAAGGAGGAGTTAGCGTGTCGTGCCAGTTATACTTCCCGATCGTCTCAATTCAAACGAATTTTTAAATCTATTAAATAATGAATTAATGAACGTTCTGAAAGAAATGCCTATAACTACTCGGCATCACCTTTGGTTTCAAATGGACGACTGCCCGGCTAATAATTCTAGAATGGTCCAGAATTGGATGAGAGATTTTGAGAGAAATGGATAGGTCGATTCGGGCCGGCCACCCAGAAGCCCTAACCTTACGCCGCTTGATATTTATGTGTGGGGCCTATTGAAGACTAATGTTCAGAGAATTACCTTCAATACTCGAGAAGAATTAATTGAAAGGATTCGAATCTGTTGCAACGAAATGAGTCAAAAACACATTGAACTTCAAAGAGTAGTTGATAGTTTAAGAAAAAGATGTGTTAAGTGCATTCAAGGAAGAGGAAGACATTTTGATCATCTTTTAAAGTTTTTAAATCTCTTTCGTGAAAATATGATTCATTATATTTTTATTTTCTGTTCATGTTTCATTGAGTAATATAAGATATTTGCGTTTTCGAAATTTATGTTGTTATTACCCTTAACCATGATATTGCTGGAAAAAAATAGTTAGCTCGAAAGTTGATATACCATTTGAAAGCCAGTTGAAATTAGTAATTTTTACCAAAAAAAACAGCTACTTATCGATCAGTTTTCAGTGGTACAGCTAACAAGAAAATACCACTAATTATGTTCCTTTCACAATTTTTTCATTTAGCCTTTTATAACACCCGGTGTACAATTTTCTTTTACCGTTAGTACTAACCTGTCCTATAGAAAATGCGATGCTCTTTTCAATGGTATAGTTAGATTTGATGTAGCTGTAAGAGTAAGAGAGATATTCTGGTTTTTATAGAGAGAAGCAAACCATTTCGTAAAATCAAGAAGTGTTAAATAACTCGATAATTATCAACTTTTCGAAAAAATGTTATGGGACATTTTTTGTTGCAAATGACTTGTACTATCACCTACTGAAGTTTAGCACCTTTTATAGTAGACACCCTGTACATTTATGTACATATACACAAGGCAAAAATCTGAGGATATTTTTTATTTCATATAACGTTAGGAACTTTCATAATATCGTTACATTTTTGCCATGTCTGTATTGTTTGACCATCATTTTGAGTACTTTTAGATGCAAAACGTAAATACATACTTTTTTCTGGCAATATTAACACAGCTTAATATATTTAAAATATAATTGCTTTGATACTATATGGGGTTTCTCATTTCCGATGTTCGAGTACGGCGGCTATTTGAAACACTGTAAAGAGAGAATAATGACTCACCCATCTCCGTATTCGATATTCGAGGAAAATTCTTTGGTGAAAACATATCGCAGCTATCTTCTTTTGCTTTCTGGTTATTCCGGATTTCTCGATTTTCCGAGGCATATGCCAATGTTGGTTGCTATCAAAGTTAGATGAAAACTATTTTAAAATATTCTTCGGGCATTCTCTAGTATAAAATGCAGGGATGTATTCAAAAATATTTTTCTTGTTGAATGATCTTAAAATTATAATATAAACATGTTTTCTTCTCTTTCCAAATATACAGGTTGTTAAATAATAGTATATCACAATTTGAGGGGGTAAATCTACGTGCAAATTTAAGAAAAAAAGTTCATATAAACATAGTTCCGCAAGAGCTTCGTTAAGGAGCTACAGGGTGTTGAAATTTCCGGAAAAAATTTATTTTTTTTTCAAAACTCCTGCAGTTCTAGGGATATTCAGCCCAAATTTGGAATTTTTACAGCCTCCATCGTTACACGTCCTAAATTCAACTAGAATCTACAAGGTGTTTTCTTTTACGGAGCCATCTCTTCTTTTGCCCTCTCAAACTTTCTTGCAGTGAGCCACTGATCAGCGTACAATCAATTTTCGTCAGTTTCGTTCAATTTAGAAACTTTTTTGACACTTGTCATTTTTTCGTATCTCCAACCGTTCTCGAGCAAAAATTATTAAACGATTGTATGCATTTGTTGAATTAAAAACACTTCTAATTAAAGAAATGACTAGTAGGCATTGGTTTTTTTCAATTATTTATTTATTTTGACAGTTGCTAAAGTTAAACCATTGTCTGCTCGAATTGTTTATTAAATTTACGATTAGTTTTAAGACTTTTGAGGTTATTGCTGTAGGAAAAAATGGCTAATTTTACTAACGCCGAATTGGCTGATATCCATTACATGTACGGTCTGGCTGACGGAAAGACAACAGAAGCTAGGCGATTATATCAGGTGCGCTTTCTAAATCGAGTAACACCAGACAGGCGAACATTTTCAAATATCCACAGAAGTTTGAGGGAAGTTGGTACTTTTACTGCAAATAATCATCTAAAAGGTGCAACTCAAACTATGAGAACTCCAGATATTGAGGAAGCAGTATAGATTTGAAACCTCATGTGAGTACAAGAAAAATTGGAAATCAGTTGAATATTTTACATTTTCTAGTTTGGGGGATTCTCCACGACTTTTTATTGTACCCGTTTCATATTTAACGCGTCCAAACTCTACTTTCTCGAGATTTTCCTTCTAGACTGAATTTCTGCTGATGGTAATTAGATAAAATCAGAGAAAATGCTAATTTTGATAGTGAAATAATGTTCACAGAAGAAGCTAACTTTTCGAGAAATGCTTGCGCAATTTTTCACAATAATCATTGTTGGGCTGAGGAAAACCCCCATTTGATTGAAGAATCTCATCATCAAGAACAATTCTCACTGAATGTCTGTGTCGGAACAATTGGAAATTATTTGATCGGGCCATTTTTTTTGCCTAATAAACTAAACGGTCCCACTTATCGGCAATTTCTTGAGGAGGAGCTAACTTTATTGCTCTAGGTTGTGCCATTTTTGGTATGAAACATAATGTGGTTCATGCATGATGGGGCACCAGTCCATTTAAATGGAGAAGTGAGTTGATTCTTGAATAATACATTCAACAACCGATGGATAGGTCGGAGCGGGTCAGAACCATTGCCTCCTAGGTCCCCAGATTTAAATAGTTCAGACTTTTTCTTATGGGGATATCTCAAAAGTTTAGTTTATACTACTCCAGTGAACACTGTAGAAGAATTGAGAAATCGAATAATAACCTCTTGTGACACGATAAGAAATACACCAGGAATATTTCAAAGAGTAATATGTGAAGAAAGACAGAGGCCTGTATTCTTGTAGGTGAAGGACACTTCCAGCAATTAATTTAGTTTTTAATTGTTCTTTTTTTTCAGTTAATATTAAATAAGTATAAGTTGATTCTCAGAAGACGAACTATCAAAATGAAAAGCACAAATTTTGGGCATACCTATCGAGTGTTTCTATTATTATTTTTCATTTAGCGAATAACATACAATTCAAATAATTCAAATTCTATAATTTTTCACTCGAAAACGGTTGGAGATACGAAAAAATTACAAGTGTCAAAAAAGTTTCTAAATTGAACGAAGATGACGAAAATTGATTGTACGCTGCATACTGCAAGAAAGTTTGAAAGGGCAAAATAAGACATGGTCTCGGAAAAGAAAACACTTAGTGAATTTCAGTTAAAACCTAGGACGTGTAATGATGGAGGCTGTAAAAAATAGCTTGCATTCCAAATTCGGGCTGAATATCTCAAAAACTGAGTTTAGAAGGAAAAACCCCCTCAAATTGTGACATACTATTATATAACACCCTGCATACATTCTGTCAAAAAAGTACCAGGAATTGATTATTCAAGAAATGTACTTGAAACGACTATCAAAATTTTCGTTGTTGCTGAATTGGCACAACTATTTTCACGGAATTTGAACGCGATCTGCCGTTCAGTTTGTTTACAGTCAATTATGTCAGTTCTCACAAGTATATTTTGGGATTTCTACAAAGGATACAAATATCGAACAAAGAATTTGTCCCAAATTGAAAATTAAATTTTCTGTGCAGAATCGCTGAAAATGTTATAAAAGGTGAGGTTAGATTCACGGACACCCTGTATATAAAAGTTGAAAAATTATGCACGTATTATCCAACCTTACCTAATATCGTTCTAATCAATCAATTCTTTTTCCCAATTCTGAGATATATGAAACAGAGATTGAATCAGACAATGAAATATGTTGCAATAATTCCTATTGACTTATTTTCTTGAAAAAGATAGGTCATGGTTTGATCTTATCAATGATTGGTGCTTATCTAACCGAAATTTGCTATGATTCACAATGTCGAAACTATGCTTTCTTTCTTATTAGAACATCCAACATATATAAGCTGATTAACTGATTAGAGTGACAACTCATTGTATGAATAATTGTGACCACTAGTTGCTCAATTTGCAGGTAATTCATTCCACTAGGCCTATATTAAGTAAATGTATTAGATCAGCTCTCAAAAGGGAAATCTACTCAACCTTATTAGGAAGCGACTTGAATGGCATTTTACCGTACATGTTACCTTGGAGAAATTTATTTGTAATTACTTAGTTATTTTCTTTCATTGTAAGAGTAAAATGGGGAATTCACATGAAAAAATCTAAAGGAATTTCTTTGAGTTATTTGAAAGTGCAATAAAATAGCACAGAAAAAACTTGATTACTTCTTGATTTGAAATGTTTTCTGAATCTTTTAAGACTGAACTTATTGAGGACAATTATTCGATAATCCCCAAATTATCCAATTGACAGACGGGATATTAATAAAAGTATATGGAGAAAGGAATGACTGATTTAAGGAAAATATTTTCAATGCTGTGGCATCTCCGGTTATACCGGAAGTAGACACCATCGTGGTTGTTTCGAATGGCATAATGTATGTTTCTTTTTTTTATTGTAGGAAATTAAATTCTGAACAATTTTTCCTTATCATTTCCACCACATAATTTGGTGAGAAATTGATGCAGGTGTTCATTTCTTAAAAAAAATCATCCATATTGATCGTTCTGGATACGATATATCGATATTCAGAAGTGTTCCCTAGACTTTTTTGAGGTGTTTATTTATACCAAAAATGTACTAATTTTAATTTGAAGGAATTGATATTCAATTCCTTCAATTGTTCACTTGAATATACGCCATGAAAATGTCGGCTAGTAAAGGGCTCAATGGTGATGTCAATATTAAATTCTATGAATAACCTCACAGTATAACGATGGGATCACAATTAAGCCATTTACTAGTTGGCATTTTCACCGCTCTGGAGTTTACAAGTTTTCATGTATGGATTATAAAGGCGTCTTTATAGGTCAGACTGGTCGTTCGTTCAAAACTAGATACAAAGAGGATATTACGCTCTCCTCTCGATTGGTAGTCGAGTGACGTCACAGCTAGTTAATAAAAAGGTAATACGAAGCCCGATCGAAAAGAAGAATAAAACAATTCTTCCACCTACTTCGATATCCCTTCCACACTCATTTTCACGTCGTGTCATTTTTGTTAATCAGAGGTTATAAATATCAGAACATCAGTAAAATTTATTCCTTTCCATTTTGATAATTAGTGAAACAATAGTTTGCGATAGCACCTGTAATTTAAGAATAATTAAAATTCTTTTTCGTCAGAAGACGGATTAAAAAGGGCATCGTATATCACAAAAGATATTCAATTTTAGTGAACATCTTTAAAGGCCTAGAGCTGATTTGAAGCTGTTCATAGAGCTAATTGAACTGGGTGAAAGACCCGGAATTTGAGAACACTCTTCTGGAACTCTTAGGGCTCGTTTGGAACTCCACTCTTACAACTCTTGAAACTCTTACAATTATCGAACTGGCCAAGATGACACCTTTAAGTTAAAAAGAAGTCCAGCAGTGTCGAGAAGAGCCAACCTGCCGACAAGCATCCAAGGAAGTATCCATTTATTACTCTTTTCTCGTTAGAGCCACTAGTCCAACTGAACTAATTTCAATTATTGACATATTCATTTATTATTATACTCTTTTATATAACCGTTCTTTCTTTTCCTAAGTTACCCACTAAGCAATTCTTAGCAAAACTACCAAAAAATAGAATCGACCCATCAGGTCAAAGTATAGACCGTAATCAGATCACAATAACCAGAGAACCGACGAATCTATTTCGCATTGTATCGAAAATGGCCATTTTTCACCCATAGATCAACTTCAAACTATTCACAGAATACCTAAAAGGAGGAAAGTTAGACTATTCGTGGATCTTTGCCACGGCTCCCGTTGAAGTGTGGAACGGTCATTTTCTGTAAGTGGCCGTTCTACGGTAAGTTCTGCTTTTATCTTGCCAAGTAATGAATTTTTGAAGATAATCGATTGAAACAACCACATAACTATCCCAAAAAAACAGGCGCCATCACTTTCCTAGCCGAGAAAACAATTTGCCTTTTTTGGAACTAGTTCGCTTTTTACAATGCACCAATTGGACTGTATTTTTGTTTCTGGTGTATAATGGTGTATTCGAGTTTCATCTCCAGCAATTAGTCGGCACTAAAACTCGGATTTATTGCGTTAACAGAGCATTGGAAATGTTCATTCGAACACGTTTTTGATCTAACGTGGGCAAACGCGGCACCCAATGAGCGGACAGCTTTCTCATCTGTGAATATTGATTCAATGTTTGACTAATACGTTCTTTTGACATATTCATAACCTCTGCTGTCCATCTCACTTTCATTTGACGGTCTTCTAACACCATTTGTTGAATTTTGGCGATGTTATCGTCGACAGTTCCTGTTTTTTTATGTCGGGAAACGTTAATTGCCTCCCAAGCTCTTTCGGTCAAGTTTAAATTCAGCTTTCCAAAATTTCATTATGATAAATGATGGTTGGTGCAGAGTCTCCATACACCCATCTTAAATTTGCACAGGTATGTTGCCTTTCAAAAACAAATATTAAATGACAGCTTGAAACTCGATTTTGTCCATTTTCTCAAAAACACATCAACTCACTTAAGCGACTGTTCCATAAAAACTAAGCACCCCAAAATGGCTGAAACTTTGATGAGTTATTGTCAACAGATGTACAACTCAGTAGCTTCCATTTACGAGTGCTGCCATCTTTACGTAGAGGTTAAAAACTTTTCAGGCCATCCTCGTACATACTTCTTGGATATATCCATCAATAACAAAGTTATTAATTACGCTTCAAAGGAACATCAACATATATATTGTATTATATTTCGGATCTCAGTACTCTATACTGTGGTCGAAATATCTATATATCACGAAAAAGATTCAAAACCATATTTGTATTACAATTGATATTTGATAATTTGCTTCAATTATCTCCATTCAATGAGTAATTGTGAGAAGCTTAAACCCTAATTGGAAAATTCGATTTAATTTGATTTCAGTGAAATTAATCGGATGAATTGTAATGATGAATCATTGGGTCCAAAACCAACAAGGTATTATGTACCATAATTATAACTTTAATTCCATGTTAACGTAAGCGTTATAATGAATCATAGGTCTCACGGATTTCCTACGAAAAAACCTGTATTCTGTGATTTGCATTTAATTAGTTATTTATTATACAAGGGAAAAAACTATTAGATTTTAGCTTGAGGTTGTAGATGCGAAGCGTTAGGCAATATTTGACTGAAAACGTATACTCAAAAACTACTCGGCTTGACTAAATCTTTCACAATTCTGGAAAACTAGCGGCGCTCTGATTCAACACGATCTGGAAATCGTTCCCAGTAGTCGAAATACTTGACCACTATATCTGTTACATTGAAAATATGCTTGTATCACGTCTTTATTTCCTTGATTTTTCTCTTCCATAGTCATTAGTCCTCCACAAACGAGACGAAACGAAACGATAACTAGACTTAGCGGATAGATATCTAATCTGTCATAATTTCTCGTTAACAATTGCAAATGACATCGATTATCGCTCTATGAAGATTGCTCTGTAATTTTCAATGGTATTCAGACACAGAGCCCACTTCACGATCCATTAGAATCTGTTAAGTTTTGAGTATTTTTTATCCAAAATACGAAATACACACATCACAAAAATTGTCACATCACCTGGTATTCTGAATTTCACAATCCATTAAGCAGCTCGATCGCAGTTTCTTTGTCAACATATGTTTTTGGACATATGAGGGGAAAAAATTTTTATCTGTGGTAGTAACATTTGTTTCCATATAATCTCAAACACGTATGAAACAAGAATGAGTTTATTTGACTATCAGTATTCATTCAATTTATCTAAATTAATGCAAGTTTTCTGTGTTCCTTGTTGATTTTCGAATCTTTGAATTTATTGTAATGGCTAGACGCTATTTGAGTGATCATGAAGTGGTAAGAATTGTAACACTTCTAGAGGAGGGGCGAAGCCAACGTTACGTGGCTAACTTGTTGAATATTAACCAAAGCACTATTTCAAGAGCAATTAATCGGTACCACGAAACAAGGGAATATGAAAGAAGGGCCGGACAGGGAAGAAATCGGATAACAACACCAGTGGATGATCGTTGGCTTCGTTTAACTGCACTAAGAGTTCGGCACTATACGGCTAAAATGCTACAAAATGAACTTGCACTTTCCAGAAATGTGCATATTTCATTGCAAACTGTTAGGAACAGGCTCAGAGAAGACGATATCAGACCAAGGGTGGCTTCTACCGGCCCGCGTCTCACCTGAGAGCATCGAGTTGCAAGACTTCAGTTTGCGAGGGAACATGCAAATTGGGGTATTCCAGAATGGTCGAATGTTCTCTTTTCCAACGAGTCCAGCTCCTGTCTAGTATCAAATGATAGACACATGCCTGTATGCAGAGGACCTGGGGAACGGTATTAGCAATGCAATATCCGCAAACCGAAAACTTCGGAAGGGGCTCAGTAATGCTTTGGGGAGGCATTTCTTTCCATAGTCGAACTGAGTTAGTCCTAGTGAATAATGGACAATGACAACGGCCAGATACATCGCAGATATCCTTGAACCACATGCTGTACCCTTTGGCCCATTGTTTGGCGAAAACTTCATTAATATGCATGATAATTCACGGCCTCATGCAGCTAGAGTATTTACAGAATTTCTGCAAAATTCCGAAATTGATATTTTAAGAAGGCCAGCCAGAAGTCCCGACTTGAATCCTATAGAACATGTTTGGGACAACATGGGGTGGCAAATTCAGCAACGTAAGATGCCTTGTAGAACACTCCTACAACTAAAAATCTGCTTCCTGAAATTTGGAACTCAGTGACTCAACAGTACATCCAAAATTTGTTTGAGGGGCTTCAGAGACGTATACTGGCAGTAATTAGGGCCTGGGGAGGAAACACTCGGTTTCGAAAATAATTAGTAACCATTCGATGCTAGTTGATTGGTCTCATCGCGAATGTTTGAAGATGGTAGAATTTCTTAATTTTTCATAAACTTTTTTACGATAAGATTTCTCTTTAACTTCAAAATAGGCTTCAGTTTCAACGAATACCTGTTCATTACTCTAGAATTTCTCTTCCAGCGAGCATTCTTTTCTGGTCTGAAAACAGAAAAAAGTCGCTGGGGGTCAGATCTGGTGAATAAAGTGGATGGGGAAGAAATTCGAAGCCAAATTTGTACAATTTTGCCATTGTTTTGATTGATTTGTGATGAGGTGCATTGTCTTGATTTTTATCAAGACAACACTTTCTTTTCTCAAATGAAGCAGTTTCATGGTGATTTGGTCCTTCAATTGATCCATTAAGTCAATGTTGTAGTCGCTGTTCATCGCCTGGCCCTTTTTATTCCAAGAAAACAGATGCCATAACCTTGCCAGCTGACTGCACACTTTGGATGTAGTTCAGCTCGTTCAGTCCACTCGGCTGACTGTCTATTGCTATATGTTTTGTGTATTGTGTATTTTTTCATCAAAAAGCAATGTTTAATCAACGCACGGAATTCTCTTTATCTATTTCTCCAACAATAAAAAGAGTTGATTCCCTTTCAATCCTGGATCTCGCGAACCAACGATCGGACAGCTGAAAACTTTTTACTGGTGTCTAGTTTAGACAGATTAGTACTAAGTAAAAATCATGTGTCATATGTCATATCAGTCTATAACTTTTCGGCCCACCTGTTATCTGATGCCTTGATAAAAGTACTTATATACCATATTGCTTCTATAGAAGGTGGGATTGCGAAGAATCCAAAGCTTTTTCGTTCTTATGTCAGAGAGTTAAGAGATAGTCAGAGAATACCTAAGTCTATGTGTCATGGGTTAAAAGTGTTGAATGACACTTCTGCCATATCTAATGCTTTTTCTGAGTAATTTGTCAGTGTTTATGAAGATCCGAATAGACTTATTCTCTACCGAAGAAGATATGGAATTTCTTCATCAATGTTACTTAACGCGATTGATCTGAACGATGTCAAAGCTAAAATGGAGGGGTTGAATGTTACGAAAGGTCCAGGTCCGGACTCCATCCCACCTATTTTCATCAAGTCATGTTCTGCTAGCTTAGCCATTCCTCTTCAAATTGTTTTCTACGAGTCTCTAGCACTTGGTGTTTTTCCACATAAGTGGATTTTCAAAATTGGTAAGAAAAATGAAATGAGTAATTACCGACCTGTCTCTAGTCTAAATTATTTCGGCAAAATTTTTTAAGCAATAATAACTGATAAACCATTCCATTTAACCAGTTTCAAATTAATTCAATCTCAGCATGGATTTTTGAGGGTAGGTCGGTCTTAACTAATTTGACTCCTTACATTCATTTTATAAACAGTTATTTTAACAACGGTATTCAGGTCGATGCTATTTACACAGACATGGCTAAAGCGTTTGATAAGGTGCATCATGCAACTTTGCTTCGAGTTCTAGAAGACTTTGGTGTGGTGGGGTACCTTTTGAAATGGATCGAATCTTATCTATCGAATAGAATACAATATGTTGCGCTCAATGGCGCTCATTCCGGTTCTATTTGTGTTACATCCGGTGTGCCCCAAGGGTCGCATCGGGGACCATTGTTATTTTCTATCTACATAAATGACATTTCGGATTGTTTTCTGAGTACGCGGCATGATTTGTATGCCGACGATCTCAGAGTTTATAGTACACCAGGTATTTTTCATTAAACATTATAAAATGCAAACATATAACTTTTACAAAAAACATAAATATCTTTGATGCTTCTTTTTCTGTTGATGGACTTGTGATTGCGAGGGTAGATCGGTTAAATGACCTCGGTATATATCTCGATTCCAAACTGTCTTTCGAGTATCACGTGGATCATATCGTTTCAAAGGCTTTCAAAATGTTGGGGTACGTTCTTAGAATAACCAGAAGTTTTAGTGACCCAAGATCATTGAAACAGTTATACTTTTCGTTGGTTAGAAGTAATTTGGAATATTGTGTGCCTGTTTGGTCCCCCCCCACTGTCACAAGTACATTGACATAATTGAGCGGGTTCAGAAGAAATTTTTCAATTTCAGATTCTCCATTCCAAAACAAGATTATAGTTTGAGTTTGCGTCGTCACAAGATTTTAAGCCTGGAGCAGAGAAGAGCTTTTCGAAACAGTTTTCCTTTATCGAATATTATATAATTCTTTCAATTATCCGCTAGTCAACTATCACTTTCAGCGATTCAATTTATCCTAATCGTCGCAATGCACTCTTTTATGTTCCACAGGTACGTACTAGTTTGTTTTATCATTCTGTGTTCTTGAGATTTATGCGTTTATATAAGTGGCATATTGCCGGCATTGATATTTTCCATGTATCTTTCTCATCATTCAGAAATGCAGTTGTCACATACCTTATTAGATCTGAGCCAGCATGATCTTCGAATTTTACTGATTCTCACGAAAATTTTCTTGATTTTGTATTTTTTCAATAGTTCATTCGTTCCACTAGCAGTTTTTTTTTGACTTGATTTTTGTTTAATTTGAGTTATTCATAGTTAATATTTCTTAAGACATGTTTTACATTTGCAAACTTTTCTTGTTATAATTTTTTGTGTTGTGTTTTTTCCTGTTGGGGTTTCTTTGTTTCATTAAATAAATAAAGTGGTAAGATGTGTACAACAGATCTCTTACAACAATCCGTTGGAATGTTAGATAAGTATTGAAACTGCTAAAGAAGACTGACCATTTTGTAAATCTTCAAGTTGTTGCCTTATTACTCATCCTATTATGCAACGTTTTTCTGTACTTTCCTCCTTGAAATCATAACTATGTAAATTACCTACTAATCATCCGAGAATATTTAATATAAAATTGCCTCACTAGTAAGGACGGTCAGCAACTAGTAGTTATTCATCATATGAACTGTTGCTAACTTGCTGTTAATCATTTAATCAGGGCCACCAACATGATCCGAGAATGGGGTAACAATTCCTCTGTGACTCATTCTTTTGTCAAAAGCCCCTATGATTGAATCATACAATAAGTTTCGATCCCCTCTTATAAACTGACCCTTCCGATTACGCACCCATTTCGATGTATATAGTGTGTGATAAATATATGTGCCCTTTCCCTTTCTTTCCTGTAAATATTATATGTTAACCAGTAGGAAGTTATAAGCGTTTATTACTTTCGCCGTTTTGTGGACTAGCTTACTCAATTAGTGATGAGTGCTTCTTCAATATTTCGAGATGCTATTTACATTCCTTTTCGATAAAACAATTTTCTTTTAAATATCAATTCATATATATATATATATATATATATATATATATATATATATATATATATATATATATATATATATATATATATATATATATATATTTAAAGAGGGTTTAACCCCGACGAGTTACCCATCAAACTGATTTCATGAAAAAAGATAAATCCACCACCCGGTAATCAATACCATTGCCAGGCAATGATTATAATCAAAACATATCCTGGAATCATTATACTGGGTGCTTCAACGAAAACTAAACAGAGGCTATATCTACCAAGATATTCATTTCTGATCAGAACGTAAAAACAGGTCAATTTTTGTTTAAAGGGGGACATCTTTTGGGGTACACTACTTGCCTGAAATATCAACCCCCTAAGCGGAGGTTGCAATCCTTGAACATTTTGAATAGGGAAGATGGGTCGAGTGATGACTCAAAAGAAAGGTGGTGTCTTTGTCTACATCGCCTTGACGAATTAATTTCCATTTTTAATTGAAAACTGTAAGAGATACAGGGTGAGCAACTGAAAGATAGGGAACACTATTTCCCTGAGACTATTCAACTTTCAATGAGGTAAAATGGAACAGATCCATGCTGATCAATGGCAGTCATCATCGAGTACCATCCTCATCTCGAATTTCAACCCCTGGAGC
Organism: Cryptolaemus montrouzieri; assembly: GCA_013387265.2. Taxonomy (NCBI): domain Eukaryota; kingdom Metazoa; phylum Arthropoda; class Insecta; order Coleoptera; family Coccinellidae; genus Cryptolaemus; species Cryptolaemus montrouzieri. The sequence goes on along the minus strand of JABFTP020000144.1, from coordinate 1,680,821 downwards.
AGTAGCTCACTCTGTATCTTCTACAGTTTTCAATCAAAAATGAAAATTCGTTCACAGGGATGCAGACAAAAATAATACCTTTCTTTTGGGGTATCACTCGACCCATCTTCCCTCTTCCAAATTTTCAAGGGTGGTCACCCCTGCTCTAGGGGTTAAAATTCGAGATGAGGATGGTACTTGATGATCACTGCCATTGATCAGCATGGATCTGTTTCATTTTACTTCACTGAAACTTGAATAGTCTCAGGGAAATAGTCTTCCCTACCTTTCAGTTGCTCACCCTGTATCTTTTACAGTTTTCAATTAAAAATGGAAATTCGTTCAAGGCGAGTCATCACTCGACCTATCTTTCCTATTCAAAATGTTCAAGGATTGCAACCCCCGCTTAGGGGGTTGATATTTCAGGCAAGTTTTGTACCCCAGAAGATGTCCCCCTTGAAACAAAAATTGATCTGTTTTTGCGTTTTGATCAGAAATGAATCTCTTGGTAGATATAGCCTCTGTTTAGTTTTCGTTGAAGCACCTTGTATATTAGGATAACGTTAAATATTATGAGAATATATCAATCTACCAGAATATATACAAACTATAGCATCATCAGACAATGACATCAATGTACCAACGAGTAGTGTCAGAGGTTTTCTCCCCGCAAAAATCCAGTGTACGGACCTTAGTCAATTAACACTCAATGTTACTCATTCATAGTTTTCTTTGTGTGAAGTGATGAACGATCGAATAGAATACTGCTTTGCATATAAATATGATAAAATTGTCAGCTAATTATATAAAATTTATATATACAAATAAATAAAATATGAAATGAGATTCTGAGCAGTATTAACTAAAGAGAAAACCTATGGGTCTACCTCATTATTTTTTCGGAAAGAAACCTACGAAGAATATTACAAGATTTGATGACAGTTATCTTCTGTAACTGTTCAAATGAATTTCTCTTCAGACCTAAAATCTCAATATTTTTGTGAAGATTTCTAGGAATAAAACCTGTTGTAGAAATAATAATCGGTAGAATAAATATTTTGTCATTTTCCACATTTTTTAATCTCGTCGCCAAACATCATATATTTAGAAATTTTTTCATTGTATTTATTTCGTATAATTTGTGTGCTGGGTATAGCAATATCAATTATATATGTTATTCGATTCTGTTTATCAGTAAGAATGATATCTGGCCTATTGTGTTTTACAGATCTGTTACATAAAATTGTTTTATCAAAATAAAGTTTATATTTGTCATTTTCACAAATAATCTCAGGTTCATATTTGTGTTTTTTACTTTTGGGAATTAGGTCATGTTTAATTCCTAGATTAAAATGAATAATATTAGCGACGGCATTATGTCTTTCTAAATAATCTGTTGAAGCAAGGACTGAGCAAGATGATAATATATGAAAAACTGTTTCTGAAGAACAGAAACATCTACGGCAAGAATCCTCTATATTTTGTTTGATGATGTGTTTTCTATAATTCCTCGTGAAAACAATCTGATCCTGGATGGCAATTGACAAGCCTTCTGTTTTAGCGAATAATTCTCCAGATACTAACCATCTATTTGATGCGATTTCATCAGTATAAACATTCTTCAATTCTTTAGGGTGCTTTCCGTGTAATTCCTTCTGCATCCAACTTTCTCTTTCAGAATTTTTTTCAAATATATCAAAATCTACCTTTTACATTGTCAAGTTCAGAGATGTAAGATTATAATCTGAAGCAACAACAATGAAAATGGGAATGTAGATGAAAAATCTGTTTACTATAAAGATTGTTCAAATCAGTTAATCCACGACCTGCAAGATGTCTAGGTAGTGTAATTCTTTGAATAGTTGACTTTGGGTGGTGCTTATGATATTTACAAAGCATTTTCCTCGTTTGACATTGTAATTCATTTAGATCAGTTTTAAACCATTTAATAATTCTAAAAGAAGATGTAAGAATAGGAACTGCATAATGACAGCTCTGAAAAGGTTTTTACTAGTTAAATGACTCTTGATGATAATTCTAAGTCTGTTGTAATATAAACTTCTAATATTTTCCTTAGTACTGCTATGGTTAATTGTCTTCTCTTGAACAAATCCAAGATATTTATATATATATATCTCCTTGATGCATTAGCTCGATTTCGATATTGGAAATCTTTATATAATCAGAGGTAATCTTTCCTTCTCAATAGAAAGATTTTTACATTTTGGAAGCCCAAATTTCATATGAATATCATTGGAATAGTAGAAAGTAATCTCAAGTAGACTTTTCAAATGATATCTAGTTCCGGCATATAATTTAATATCATCTAAATAAATTGGGTGACTTAATTTGAATTCAATTAATGGACTCTTTATTTTGAAGCCGAAACTAGTAGCATTTAATTTATGAGATAATGGATTAAGGCAAAGACAAAACCAAAGAGCACGTAAAGAATCACCATGAAAAATGCCTCTTTTGATTGGAATTACTTCAGATGTTAACGATTGTTTTAAAATATTGAAATGAAGATTGGTTCTCCAATTTTTCATTACAAATTCAAGAAAAAGACGAATTGTCCTATCAATTTTATAAATTTCCAAAATTTCTTGAAGCCATGAATGAGGAGAACTATCAAAAGCCTTTTGGTTATCAATGAAGGCTGTATGAATATTTCTCTTCTTAGTTTGAGCTTGATTCAAAGCAACAGAATCAATTACAAGTTGCTCTTTAGTACCATGGTGTTTTTTTCTGTATCTTTTTTGTTGTTCGGAAGGAATATTATAATTCTTCAAATGTGCATAAATTTTTTGGGTAATACATGCAGTTAGAATTTTATATACTGTTGGAAGGCAAGTAATTGGTCTATATTGAGATGGATCAATAGTATTAGCACTTTTGGTTTTAAATAAGTAATTCCTTGTGTGAAAAATAAAGGAGTAGCTGCAGAGTTCTTTATTATAAATGAAGAATATTCAGCCAATTTTTCATGAACGCAAGAGAATTTTTGAACCAAAAGTTATGAATACCATCAACACCTGGAGATTTCCAATTTTTGTGTGTTTAATAAATGATGTTATATCTTCGGTTGAAAATTTTTCAAATCGCATGTATTCTACTTTAGAAAATCGAGACCTGCTGCAGCGAATACGGAAATCGTGAATTTGGAATGGTAATTTATATGGGAATACGTTCCTAGATGACAAAATAAAAAATAAATTTATAAAAAATATACTTCGTTCCATAGACGGATCATTTACCATTGTGTGAGACCCAAACCACACAAAATCTTGGAGAGGATGCCCTCGAGAATGAGATTCTCAAGACAGAAGAATTGAATACAAGAAACGAGCCCCGCAGATTTTAAGCCGCAGTTTAAAGTATGGGAAAAACTTTTCAGCCAAGGATCGAAGGATGTAGAAATAAACGAGGAGAACTTCAAGGAGAAAAATTGAGAATTCTTGAAAAGTACGTAACACTTTGAAGAGCTTTCAAATGTTTCAGTACTACTTCCCTTAACACGAACACTTCTGATTAGTATAATATATTATTAATAATCTTGATGCTCCACCTTTCTTGGGCGAAATACAACTGGCTATACAGGGGCTTAAAATGGTATAGCTCCAGAGGAAAATAACATAACAGGGGAACTACAACAAGGTGGCATAGCACTACATAAGATCTTGCTAAAATTATTACTACAGATATGGGAGGAGGAGAAAATACCAAAGAGCTGGACTGAAGGTATTATTTTTTCAATACACAAAAAGGGATATAAAATGGACTGCAAAAATTATCGATGCATCACACTACACAATGTTGCATACAAACTTCTAACATCTGCATTTATACGCGCTCTCAAGTTGCAACGAAGAATACCAAGGAGAATTCCGACCATCACGAAGAACAAGCAACCAACTCTTTGCACTTTGACAAATGATGGAAAAATGTTCTGAATATGGAATAGACTTGCACCTACTCTGCATCGACTTTAAGCAAGCGTTCGAGGTGTTGAACAGAGCCAAAATGAACGACGCCTTGAGATACTTCAACATTCCCGATAAGTTGAAAGGCTAGTGTTGATAACTGACCAAAGCAAAGTTACACATAAAATGGGTAACAACACGAATAGATCTTTCGAATTCACTAATTGTGTTCAACAGGAGACAGGCTTTCAACGACTTTGTTCATACTGGCACTTCATTTTGTCCTACAAGGCCTGAACCAGTGAGGCACAATCTTCAATAAAACAAGTTGGTTATGTGCATACACAGATGATGTTATCATCCTGGCAAGATCAAAACAAAAAATTACTGAAGAAGAGTTCGGGATATACGAATGAGAGTATGTAGAAAAACTAAATATCTGTGGACGAAAGGATGGCCAGAAACCTTACCGTTCATCCAACTATCTTTGAAGGAGTTACTCAGTTTAAAAACCTTGGAAATACAATAGAAACTAACGGAAGAACCACTTGAACCATCAGGAAAAGAGTTCATGCAAGAAACAGCCAATTTTGCAAATATAAAGCTATTCACAATCGAACTCATCAGTTGGGACACCAAGTTGACGCAATACCGCTCTCTGATCAAACCTGTTGTCAATTATGGACGAGAAACTTGGAGAATGACCCACTACGAAGAAGATAACCTCCGAAAATTTGAGCTCATCAGGCGGATATATGGACCAATTGCATTTCATCAAGGCTCATGGAGTTGTTTAACGATGTTTCATTCATGTTCATTCACTCAGTTCAATATCACGATAACGTATAGGTTAACCTAAAAGAATCTCAAGAAAAGGGAGAAACAAAAATAATTTCTATTATCTTAGTTCTAATCCCCCATTTTATTACTTTGATCCCAAATTTCTAGTACCTGATATTCATTTAGGTTTCTATCTTTCATAAACTCTTGGATCAAATATAATACCATAACGTCAACCAACTGTTGATGCCTGAACGAGATATGGACATTGATATGTAGTATATCAGGATGCCTAGATATGTCATACTGCAATATGCGAGTTTGTTGAATGAGAGATTCCAAGATAGAAGCATCTCTCAAAACAGTGAAGTGTGTACTCTAACAAGTCAGAAACAATTCCGCGACTAAGGAAGGAATACCTAGCAATCTTGAATTCCTCCGAGAAGTAATCAGATATAATGATAAGAAGTCCCTTAAATTAACTGTTCGACATAAAAATTGAAAATGCGGACCACATTATAGATTTTGTTAGTTACTCGGGAAAGTCTCAAGTCAATTAACAATTTATATTTTTCCTAACCATAACAGAACTAAAATACTGCTCCAAAACTTCAAAATGATAAAATAAATATCCGATTTTATTCACGTCATGCTAATCATTCGGTGAGCGGATGAACGTTCGAGGTTGAATTTGTTGCGGTGTTGCAAATCTATATCATACGTAGGCAGCCGAATGATTAGAGTAAAGTGAAAAGTGAAACATTTCCATTTGAACTCCGTTACGAGTCGCCAAGTCCCAAGTTCATCAGTTCGACTTTGTCGACCATTGACTAGGCGGTAAGCGCAACCGCGTAAGTAGCGCCCACATCGTTGTACAAAACGCTCCATAACAGCTTAAGGCGACCATACACGTTACAGAGATTTTAAATGCAGGTTAATTGAACACTGCTACAGGGGGTCATAGAAAATATGTTATGTACGAAAGACTTTTAAGGAAATGTTCCTCAGGTTATTTTATATTATACAGTCTGTTAAGTAAGAGCGTATACGGCTTTACTTTTTTTCGGTTAGTAAATAGTAAAAGCCTGATATTTTGTCAACAAGTGGACATAACCTTTGACGCAGTTATGAAAAAGTTCCATCGAAAGTCGAAACTTTTTGAAGAAAGTACGTGGCGAAAAATGAGTGCAGAATACGCCGAAAGCTTCGAGGCACTTTCCCTCTGCACCCATACAAATGGACCAAAAATGTCGCAACGTCGTCAAAGTACTTGAAAAAGTCAAAGATTTTGTTGAAAAGTAGGTGCAACGCTTTAAGGAATCAAAAAACGCAGATGACCTTCCTGATCGTGGCTCAACAGGGAGTGTGACCAAGAAGGATAAAAAAGCGATCGTGAGTTTGTTTTCGCGAAAATCAGGCTTGAGCGTGAAGGGCGACCGAAATTGAATCGAAAATGGTTTAAAATGGCGAAGCACAATGAAGAAACCGCTGTTGTCTGAAAAGCACGTTACTGAACGCCTAGCTTGGGCTACAGAAAACTTTGAACATGATTGGAATAACATGATTGATTCCGATGAATCTTCTGTTTGGGGTTATGTTATCGTACCACGGGCTTAGTCTTCCTCTTCGAGTAATTTTGTCCAGTGCACCGTCAAACAGCCCATAAAATTAATTTATAAAGATGCTTCTCGAAAAAAGGTTTCGCGACTTTGTTCCTCTTTACCGAAAACCTAGATATTGCTGTGATGGTCAAAATTTACGAAAAAGCTTTAATACTGACTCCTAAAAGTCAATCCTTGATGAAAAACGGGGGTTGAATCCTGTAGGAGGACAATGACCCCACCTCTACACCGACTGGAAGAGCGAAGAAGGAATTGTCACCTTGGACTGGCCTACACAATCACCTGATATTATTCCCACTGAGAACGTCTGGGCCTGCATACAGCACAAACTTCGAGAGTTATGCGGCGTTGGAGAGAGCAAATTCGTGGAAAAGGCCAGTTTTGTACACCATCTCACAAGGCTACCATTGTGAATGAATTTCCTACCAAAAACTCAACAAATACCATCGAAAAACCATCGTATTCACCAGATATGGCTCCGGCCGACTCTTTCCCTTTTCAAAATTCAAATTACCACTTCGAGGTAGTCGTTTTGAATCGATAGAAGACATAAAAGAGAATTTGCGGTGAGAACTGAAATCGATTTCGGAAAAAGCGTTTGAAAAATGTTTGGATTATGAACATTTCATTATCCAATTCCCGGTACTTTTTTGATAGAATGTATACTCCCTTCGGCAACATCAGCAGCCATTAAGAAATCCATTGAATCCAAGCTAATGTAAGATACCTTAAGAGTATTATTGGCTTACCATCTCAAATTCCTCTGTAAAATCAAAGACTATTCTATTGATCTTTTCAAGTATCTTTTAGAGAATTGGCAATCAACATTGTGGGGCGTACTGGAATGGCGTTTTGGAAAAGCTAATACATGTGAGTGGAGGGTTCACAATAGTTATCTGGACAAGAGAGCATCGTGCGTTCGCAGTTGAGGAGTATTTAAAATGGGTACAGTCTGTCATTGTCGTGCAGCGGCGCTTTCGCCAGAGCTTCAACATTGGACGTCACACTTCAGTTTCAAAACGTGACACATCATCCGATGGGTACAGAATTTCAGAACTACTGCATCAGCAATGAATCCGAAACCTCAAGGTCGTTCCCGAAATCTAACTTAACCCAGCTTCTGTGGAGAAAGTGAGACAAGCTGTAATTCGGAGCCTATGGAGTTCCATCCGAAAACGAGCTGCAGCACTCCAAATGAGTACTCGAACTGTTCGTAGAATTTTACACCAAGACCTTCGCTTTCACCCCTATAAGCTCATGGTTAGATTTCCAGCACCTGAATGAAGTTGATTTTGCACAACGCCAGCAGTTTGCCGAGAGAATGCAAATGATTGTCGCTGATGAAAATGAACCTGATGAGTGATGATGCTCATTCTCATTTGAGCGGTATGGTTAATAAACACAACTGCCGATATTGGGCAGCAGAAAACCACCGCGAACTGCATCAATCCTCACTTAGCAGTGGGAAAGTCACCGTTTGGTGCGCTATGAGCCGTCTTGGGGTGACTCGACCGTAGTATTTCGAAAATGAGAGAAGGAAACCGTAACTGTAATCTCTGAGCAATATGTTTTGATGCAAAAGAACTTTTTATCCCAGAATTGCGACGACGAAGAATTACCAGAAGAAATGTTTGGTTCGAACAGGATGGTGCCACGGCACATACAGCCAGAGCCTCAATGGAAGTTTTACGTCTCATTTTTTTTGCTCATGTAATCTCTCGTTTTGGTGATGTGCCGCGACCCCCTCGTTCCCCGCATCACACTGCTTGTGTTTATTTCTTGTGGGAAAACCTGAAAGATAAGGTCTACGTCGATAAACCTCGAAATCTGCTAGAATTGAATCATCCCAAGAGAAGTTAGGACAATCGATACCGATTTGTTAGAGCGGGTGATGCAGAACTTTGAGAATCGACTACAGCAATACATTGCGGAACACGGATGTCATTTTCCTGATGTCATTTTCAGAACATGATTCTTTTCACTTTCTAACACATTCAAGCTTTCATTTTACGAATTAAAAATGTTCTATATTGAAAAACAGCTGAGTTAATTTCATTTCAAAAACGCCCTTCTATTATGCCGCACCCTGTACAAACGGGACGACTTGAGAAATCATGCCTTAAAATATCATTTATTCACACCCTATATAATGACTATATGTTTTCATCCTAGGTTTAAATATTTCTTCAACCTAAGGTTGTTTGATTTCCTCTATACCTGCAGTTTTTAATGAATATTTGAAAATCCCCTCAGTTGAAAGCAAGTAACCTATCGAACAAAGTTTTGGGGATGAATATCTCGGTGGGAAAGGAAAAATTTCGGATTAAACAATATGTCGGAAAAGTTCCCGAACTTTTTTTAGTGCCCATACAAGGGGCGCGATCTGTTGAACAACACCGGTACCATGTTGCTACATCCTTCAGGAGTGTCTGAGAATTCTTTCCTCAGTATTGGTTGAACTTAAGAAACGTTCACGGAAACGAAAAACCTGATCGATTTGGCTTACGGTGAAGGTGTAGTGTCGCGTACAACAGTTTACACTCTTGGATCCTTGAATTTTGATGAGGGTCGAATTTCTATCCTTTTTCCTCTTCATCTCGACTTCATCTTCTTTTACATCTCCTTGGTTTGTCCTGGGGTTCAACTGGTTGGTTATCCTCCTTCTTTTATGTTGTGGAGCATCTATGCTGGCCTGTTGTTTTCTCTTCAATTGTACTAAGGATGTCCTCTTTCCTGTTGCCCTCGGTTGTAGTTCCATTGTTGTTTTTGTGGTTTTCCATCTGGTCGGTTGTCTTCGTCGTTAGTTGTGTGACAATCGGTTTAAGAAGGGTAGAGAGTCCTTAGAAGGCGTCGAGAAAAGCGGCTGACCGTCAACACGTGTTACCGACGAAAAGGAGGCTCGTGTGCGCGCGCTACTAAACCAGGATTGCCACATGTCTCTCAGAATGTTAGCAGGCGAACTGACCATGAGTTTTTATAGCGTAGCTTTGATTTTGAAAGAAAAAATGAACCGTAGGAAGGTCTGTTCTCGATTTGGTTCGCACTTCCTCACACACGAGCAGAAGCAGACTCGCATCTAATGTTGTCAAGATTTTATCGAGACTTGTGAGACCACTCCAGACTTTCTAACCTCAATTGTGACTGATGACGAGACTTGGTGTTTTCAATACGATCCTTCCAACAAAAATCACGGGTAAAGACGATGCTCATCGCTTTCTTCGACTCCAAAGGTCTGATCTACCAAGAATTTGTGCCCCCAAGCGTCACCGTGAATGCAGCGTATTACGTAGAAGTGTTGAAACGTCTGAAGCGCCGGATTAATCGCGTCGGGCCCGAGTACAAGAATCCGGGATCGTGGAGTTTGCTGGATGACAATGCGTCAGCTCATTTGTCGAACATTGTGAACCGTTTTCTCGCCGAAAATCATTCCATGTATCAACCACGCCCCATACTCGCCAGATCTGGCTCCAGAAGCCTTTTTTCTATTTCCCATGGTAAAAATGCACCTGTAAGGACGATTTTTTGAATATGTACCGAGCATTCAAGCGGCTTGCACCGAGCGTTTCAGAGCAATAACTTTAGAGAGTTCCAGAGAGCCTTCGAATCACTCGTGGAGAGCTCAAAGAAGTGTATATCTAGGGGAAGGGACTATGTTTAAAGTCTATTGGAATAAATTTCGTTAGAAGTAATTTTCGATTTTTTATTTTAAAAGTTCAGGAACTTTTCCGACATACTGTGTAAGTTGTGGCCGAGTGTCCAAGAATAAGATTCTAGGATACTCAGTATCGTGACTCTATAAAGGTTAATCCTGTTCACTATCACATACATTTTGCCGAGATAGATTTCTAACTTTTGATTACAAGACTTATCTTCCAATATGTGATCTATGCCGTCCCCAACCTTACGTCGACGATATTGTTCCTTCAGTAAACTGTGTATGCGTTTGAACGTCAACCCAAGGAACGCATCTCATCTCTACAACTTCGAATCAACCAGACTGCTAGATGACTCAATGGCACGTGCATTCTTCATTCCCCCTTGACAGATGGTCCTCACTTCTCATTGACGATCGACAGTGACGTCATGTGTCACCCCTACAAGCCGAGATGTTTGTAACATTGGTTCGGATCATTTGAGTCTTTCCGACCCGAGCGTGAATTTGTTTGCAGGTAATTTGAAATGTCTACTGGATTATATGAGATGACAATGTTAAACCAGCTAGTTGATATACGTATTAATCTTCCATAACAGAATGACATGCACAGCTAGTGTTTTGAAAAATTACATAGAGGAACAAGATATATTTACAAACCTACAGGGTGTTCGCGCTAAAGAATTATCTGGGGAACGGGTTCATCGATGAATTTCAAATTTTGGGATTATAGTAAATGCATGCATACTGATCTACAATATGCAATTGTTTACAGAGCAGTACCAGTTCCGATTATACAACGACTACATATTTACTATTTCAAATGGCATGGTGTACTTTTTTATTTTTTTTATTGAAGGGCATCCTTTTTCGAGCATCTTTTGTTGAGATTTGTTCATCTAAAATTAACCACCATTATATGATTTTTTTTAACAAATCATTCGAAATTATGGTCTCATATTTCTTGCCCTAAGCAATTAACTGAGATTTGGGTAAGGTAACGATTTTTTCTACTATTAACGAAAATAGTCTGGTCAACTCAATGAAACTAAATAGTAGGAAAAAGTTTTTTACAAATACGAGTATCTATGCTTTTACTTCATTAGAAATTATTGATATCGAAGTTTTTATTTAATTAATGTAAGATTATGGACAAAATTATGATTTTCTTCAGTTAATTAGTTCGCTTGAATAGGATTACTTTTTATTGATGAAACTGCGATAACATTCATTGACTCTTATGCTGAAATTTATATAAGTTCCACCAATATACACACAACCAAATTTATATGGAATCACTTGGTATTTCACATTATTGATTGTTTTTGATCTTTGACTACTTGCGAAGAATGAAGTTTTTTGTTGTAAAAAAACTGGATAGTATGATAAGAAATGTTAAATTATCACCACAAGTTCGGGATATTGTAGTCAGTCGTCACTGAGATTTGAAACTGTGAATTTCAAAATTTAAAAGAGCCTATAATCATAATTGAAAATGCCTTATTTTAGATTATCCGATGTGCAGAGGGGTCGAATAATTGCTCTCGTTGAAGAAGGGGTGACACAGTGGAGGTATCACAGTGGGTGATTTCAAGAACCTACGTCCGATAAGTGGAGCTATAATCTCTGCAAAATTAACCTAGAAGAAGTCGTAGGAATATCACTTCTGAAGAACCTGATTCGGGTTTTAAGGTGTCGTGAAAGACAAGCTAGACTCCGAGCAACAAGACAAATTCCGAAATACCAAGGGGGTAGTCTGATGTTTTGGGATGACATTATGCTTGAGGCAAAACAGATTTTATTTCGTTCCTGCGAGTGTAACGGCTAGAAATTACGTGGACCTAGTGCTGGAGCCCATAGTGCTCTGGCGAGGTTCCCACGGTAAGAATTTCACTTTTATGTAAGATAATGCTATCCAAATACCAGCAACCTCGTGCGATATTATCTTGAAACAGAGGGGATTGGTTTTTTGGACTGGCCAGCTTGCTCTCCAGACCCAAATCCTATTGAATATTTATGCGATAATCTCAAAAGGAAAATTAGACCGAGCCAGGATAATCTAAGAACCCCACTACAGCTCATCCAAGTCGCCACAGAAGAATGGCAGAATATCATCCCAGAGGAGGTTGAAAACCTAATCCAAAGCATGCTTAGACGGATTCAGGCTTGTATCAGGGCAAGATGAGGTAATACAAGCTACTGAGGTCGAGAAAGAAGCACCTACTCCGTGAGAAAACAATTTCCAATTTATTAACTACATGCGGAAAGAGTCTCTGAATTTCTTTTATTTGTTTCTTTCTTAAAATAATCCATAATTCATTTCTTTTTTCAATTGAAATATCTCAAAAAGGATCAATTCTTACTATCCCTGGGGTAATAATATCAAAATATCGGGTGATTCCATATAAATTTGGTTGTGTGTATACATCTTACTTAACTAACCCATTACAGTTTGTATACATTCTTTTATCTATTTCACGTACTTCTACTACATTTGATGTATATGGCTATATTATTATTTGTTCGGAATGAGATGTCTGTGGTCTTTTGATTTTGACGAGGGCCGAAAAATCTTTTCTTTCGCCTCTTCGTCTTTCTTTTGCCTTCTTTCTTTTTATTGTCTTATTTTCAGAAGTTTTACTCTTATCTACTTATGGTGTTGGATCGCCAGCCTCTCTTCGAGGTTTCGGAGAGAAGATAACTGTTATCCTCCTTCTTTTGTTCTGTTTTTCTTCGTCCTCGTATTCTCTTTTCCACTGAAGCAAGAAAATGTGCTTATCTGTTTCTCTTGTCTTTGTACTATCTTTTTTATTTCCTCGTTTGGAATGAGATGTTTAGTTTTTAGAGTAAATGTTTTTTAAATTGGTGCTAACTTTTTCAACGTACATGAGGCTACTATAATATGTGATCTTCAGATTTAGAGTACATTAATTCTTTTGCTTAGCGTTTCTTGTTTAGGAATTCAGTTCAGTTCAATTCATCTCCAGATGCGTTAGAATATAACAGCAGTGTAACTCAATCTTTTGCTACACTAAATCCAGGAGCAGACTTTTCGCTTTTGGAAATGAATGTTTTATTTCGCATTCTCTTGAAAAACAGTGCAGCTTCGTCTGTATTAAATACTTGCTCACGTTTGTATCTTCCACTAGGTTAGCAAATTCTTCTGGATATCTGCTGCAGCAGAGAATGCAGATGCAGATTTTTCAACGATGTAAAAACTAAGCAAATTACCTTGAACCTTGAAATTATTGAACGAACCTGCCGATGCTTTAAATCCCCCACTACCATAACTACCAACAGGTTCTTCAAAATGTGCGTAAAGAAACTTTTTGGGTTATTTTGGGCCCATGTGAGGACTCAAACCAAACATAATATATTGGTTATACACGACAATGATAAGACCGCTTTTGTCCTATGCGACCATCGTATTGTGACCCACAGTAGACAGGGAGATAAAACGGAATAAAATAAGCAAGATCCAAAGGCAAGCTTCGATATTCACACCCACGGCTTCCATGGAGTGTCTGCTCGGGGCCCCTCCTCTACACATAATGATAGAGGAGACGACCATGAGGGCCTCATTGAGGTTATATAAGGAGGCATGTTCAGGGACACAAATCCGATTTCTGGACACCATACATCCCTCAACAAAATAAGAGAACCTCGTCCTGATCTTCTCACAAGAGTAGATCGAATGAGAGCCACATACCACTTCGACTAATCCTTTAAGCTCGTCATTCCACCAAAAGAAATTTGGTTTATATCCCATGCGTTACTCATCCCTCAGGGCTGGGAGCAGGCATCGGCGTTCACGAACCCAGGGCAAAAATTACAGTGCTCTAGCAGACCACGTCACCTTAACAGACGCAGAACTATACGCCATTTTCCCATGCGTGCATACATTCTCTAACACCCAGAAAGACCTAAGATATCTGAAGGATCCAGGGATTACATCAAAACTACATGACTAATGCAAAGCTGCACTTTGACAACTCAGTACCACAAACAGAGTTACTCTGCTTTGGTGTCCAACCCTTCAGGGTACCAAAGGGAATAAGAAAACAAACAGCGTTGCCAAAAGTGTATCAGCTGTTAGACCGATAGAACCAGAACCTATTCTGACTATCAGATGGAGCCAATGCTCTCCTTCTTCAGGACCACTGAGGTCCTGAACTATTGGGAAGGCATATCACGACTGAAACAGTCAAAAAGGATATTAAAAATGCCGCAATCGAAGAAGAATGTGCATGAACTATGATCCCTTAACAAAAGGTCTATTGGGATGATAGTTGGCCTATTGAAAGGACACCAACTCAATAAACACCTACACGTCATGAGACTGTGAAAATCATCCAGTCCCGTGGTTGCCTACTGACAACAAAAACAAAACCCTGCAAGTACAATTAGCCAAAGGGCTTGAGTGATGTCCATAAGAGCGCCGTGCATGATGAAGAAGAAGTACTAACATTCATCTTTAGGTAGTTTTAATTTAGTCTAAACTGATATCGAATCAAACATACATGCATATTCGATTCGACAGAGTTCGAAGTTGATATTGTTGACAACAAAATCTGAAAATAATATCGGTAGTAGGCGTACTCGCGTACTCGCATTCTCGCCTAGAACCAAGAACTGAAATCAACGTTGAAAACTGGGTTCAGTAGTTCACAATCAATTCGGATGTTTGTAGGAACACCAATTTCAAATTGCTCACACCCCACCAAGTTCTGAACTAATTCAAGTGTGAGTTGTGACAAACCTAACATATATTTCATTTTTTATAGGTGGCGACACTTTTTCCGAACTTTCTGTCTGTCTGACTGTAGTAGTTTCTCCATTCATTCCAAAATACTCCATGTATGGTTCATTCACAAACTATTTTCTCAAAATAAGCGTTAGTTTTGTGCACTTCGAAAAGATTCAATGGCTCTTCCAAGCCTTTATCACTTGAAAAATTTTCAGACATGATACACGAATTATCATTAGTACCCATATTATCTCAATTAGCATAAACATCACACTATTCAAAATAGCCAAATAGGAGCGGTAAATTATCAATTATTTAAACGCACTGAAACACCAGTGTCCGGATGGTCCAGGAAACTCCGTTTCTGCTAGACTGATAACAACAACACAACACTGCGAGCACATTGGGCCAAAGAACCTGAGTGCTGTCCATAAGGGCGCCATGCATGAAGGAGAAGAAAGACGCTTTGCCTTCACCCAGATAATTCTAACACTCAGAGGCCATTTGCGTTGCGATCTTCGATCCATTATGACAACGCCACTTAAATTTTTTCTATTAGTGTATCACGAACAATTTTCGTCGATATTGAAGTTGTAGTTACAGACACCTTATTTTATCGTTTACTTACGAAGTTACTTCCTTAATATTGAATGAGCGAGATGTGGATACAAACGACTCTGCAAGGTGTAAACGATCGCTGACCTTAAACATTTTGTATGTTTACATTCTCAAAAACACCGACAGCGGCGGCTTGTGTCAAAGTTAAAGCCGAACCAATGCAGCGGTGATATTATTCAAAAACATATTTTAGGTATAGCAGTAATATGGTCTATTTTACTCATTTATTAGTCCATTTGACACAAAGGATACAGAATTTTATTAATACAAATGTATGACCGAATTACTGATTAGATCAGCGAATAAAGAAATCATTAAACGCGAATAGTAAAAACGCGAATGTAGGAAGCGCGAATAAGGATCTTTTACTGTACTACTTTCAACTCAGTTACCTTCTAAGACGCTGCTGCATTGATTTGTTCAACTTCAATGTCGCCAACGAACCAAATATTTTCGATTCAATAAAGGTTGAATACGCATCTCATTACCATAAATAATTGTAACAAATTGTAAACAATTACGCCGAGAATCTTTATGATATTTATGGAAAAAAAAACAGATTTTTTTTCGAAAACTTTAACGCTCTGTAGTTTGAAACTGCAGCAACTCCAGAAGTTTCATACCGTAGTTAGGACACTTGCCTGTACATTGTATACATGGTGCTTAATAAAGAAAAGGCAATATTGAAGTTTCGTTTCATGAAAAACGTTCATATAAACAACTCACCGTAAAAACTTCATTACCGATTTGCAGAGTGTTGAAGTTTAATCGAGAGATGCAGTTAAATTTGAATTTTTCGTAAACCGCTTGAGGTAATATTTTGGGGGTGTCGAAAACTTTTAATCCGAAAAAATGTTTTGGACTCATCAGTAGCAAGCATATGGGCACAACGCAGGTTATTCTCAAGGAAAAAACTAGGACCCTACTGATTTTTTTAAGAATGAAAATTATTTTTGAATTTTCCAATCATTGTTCTAGAAAGAAGCTTTCTAGTCCTAGCGATTCCATTGATAATACCTGCCCGTATTGCGTATTGTCAAAGGTTTTTGCGTAAGTTGATTCAAATGTCTAAATTTTTCATGCTCATCCTGTTCACTGATGAAGCAAGATTTTCAAGAAAAAAAGACAAACGATTTGTGTTATGCACGAATGCACACCTTCCCATTCTCAACTCAAGAGTATGGAAATCGCTGGATTGGTCGAGGTGGACCTCAATTTCAGCCTACACGATCCCCAGACTTCAACCCCCTCGATTTCTTTGGTTTTGGTTTACATTACCCGCGTGGTAAGTTGAGGACATAGGAAATCATCACTGGATGCAACTCGATTATAAGGGAATTTGTAATTTTTTAAGAGTGATTGGTGATAATCGAAAGTCTTTGTTTTGCCCTTGAATTAAACTTTTGAATTTCAAACATAGATTATTTAATGATGAAAAGAAAGAAAGAAATACATTACGATGGTTCTTTGAATCGAAAACTACGTGTCGTAGGTACAATAAAATGTATGGACTTTCTTTTCTCATTCATTTCAACATTTTTTTTCTCAAAAACTTGGCGTGGAACAAAAAAAGTTGATTGAGCTTTTTCCTTGAAAAATAATTGGAAAATTCGAAAATGTTTATTATTTTTGAAAAATCAGTAGCGTCTTAGTTTTTTCTCTGAGAATAACCTGCTTTGTGCCCATACGCTTGCCACTAGTGAGTCCAAAATATTGTTTCATACTGAAAATTATGCGTCTCGATTAAACTCTAACACCCTGTGAATCGGTAGCGAACCTATGTTTATATGAACTATTTTCATGAAATTACTTCAGCAATCACCTACTTAAATATTGTCGTGTCTTTTTTAAACACCCTGTATATTGCTCTGCACCGATTGCAATTTCCATCAACACACTAAATATTCTTTTAGTATAATGAGTAATGACTGAATAAGTGAAAGGTGAGAGAGGTTGTAGAGAATATTCGTTCTTCTATTGTTAATAATAGAATAATAATAAACTAACAGATTGACAAAAGTGGAAAGCGTGACTAGTCGAATGATGGCGGTAACGAATGCTTCGAATTAAGTATCTACCTCGAAGATAAAAGAGAAAACATCTGTAATAAAATCGATATAAAAAATCATTATTGACTCGTCTTTCTATTGTAATCTCAATATCAACAATGTTATGTCATTCACACATTTGTATTTGAAAATCTTTTGTGATGAAGCATTTTTGATTGAAGAGATTGTAAATATATTTTGTCTAGAACTTATATAACCTATAATTCAGTGAATGAACAATTCATTTATTCCAATTAAATTGTGTATAACTAATTATTTTATTTTGAATCCTCGCATGATGAATGGGTATTTTGAATTACGTCACTTAAATGCCGGAGATCCCTAAGAAATTTTATCTGTATTGAATTTTAGGAAAACTTTAAATAGGATAAGTTCTGGATTCTCTTGAAATTGTTATTGTTTATTTGAACAATCTAGAAATTAATCTACACTACTCAAAGAAATTATCCCAATACTTATATTTGTCTGATGGTTTGGGAACATTAATTAATTTTTTTGTTATAAATATTCAACCCTTTAGTGGGAAGTTTATGTAATTAAATAAAAGTACCTATAGTTTCTTCCTAAAGATTTATTATGGTTACTAGTTTCGCTCTCTATACATCAGAGCATCTTCAGACCAGTGACTACAAGAAAAACAAATATTAAAAGTATAACGTAACAAATTGAAATGGTATTTGATCACTATACCTATTAAAATTATGAATCAAAACTTAGAACAATTCAATCTAAAAATAATTTTTATGACAAGACAATAAAATTCGAACTGAAAGTGTGGTTATGTCAGCTAACCACAGAACAAAGTATCACAGATCTTATAATAGTAAGTCATCTTCTTTTTCAAAAATAGCAGACATGGTTATAACATTAATCAATTGAACAATTCATAATTTGTATGTCTCTGAAAATCACTTTACTATTTATCATTGTCACATTA
Organism: Cryptolaemus montrouzieri; assembly: GCA_013387265.2. Lineage (NCBI taxonomy): Eukaryota > Metazoa > Arthropoda > Insecta > Coleoptera > Coccinellidae > Cryptolaemus > Cryptolaemus montrouzieri. Next base: position 1,662,494 of record JABFTP020000144.1, on the reverse strand, counting down.
CAATTTTTATTATGTTTCACAATTTCATATTTATCCAGAAAATTTATTAGTCCAATATTATGAGATGTATGCAATGACTCAAAATAATTTAAATGGTTATAATTATGGTTGAATTCTAGTAGGTGATCACCGAAATGAGCTTCTTGACATTCTTTGTTTAGTCTTAGAGGTTTCAGATGTTCACTCACTCTTTTTTGAAAACTTCTCACTGTTTGACCTATATAAATTGCTCCACAAGTTTCACATGTTAACTTATATACACCCTCTCTACCTAGTAAAGGTGTAGTATCTCTATTGTTTAGTGAAAATCCACCTAAAGATCTATTTGATTTGAATGCTAATTTGATGTTTTCTTTCTTTTCTAATATTTTACTAATTTTAACCGAAATTGGACCTATATATGGTAAAGGAACATACTTATAACTTGGTTTCTCACAAACTGGAAAATTTCCATTTATTAATTTTTGTTGTAGTTTCCTACACAACATTCTGTCAATCAGGTCTACATCATAATTATTATCTTTCGCAATTTGTTTGATTATATTGAGTTCAGTATCATAGTTATTTTTGTTCATCGGAATATTTATAAGTCTATGGATCAAGCTTGGGACCAGTGGTGTTTTGAAGTTACATCTATTATATTTTTTGTGTGTGAAAGTTTTCTATATATCTTGAAAGAATGTGATCCATTTATTATCTCTATTGTTTTTTAACTGCCATACTAACGGGCCACTGTTACCTCAGGAAACACCTAAATAAATTAGGATTGATTGAGGATCCTTCATGTAGGCTATATGAAGAAGATATAGAATCAATGAAACATGATTTTATATCTTCTTCACATAGCCTACATGAAGGATCCTCAATCAATCCTAATTTATTTAGGTGTTTCCTAAGGTGACAGTGCCCCGTTAGTATGGCAGTCAAAACTCTCAGTTCCAACCAAGAGAGTTTAAGCCAGGCCTTGGCTTTTGCAGTGGAAGGTCCACTGATGGCACGTCGAGCGTGTATAAGATCTGGGAGACTCATCCAATGCTCACGTACCCTCAGGTCCAACCATCGGTTGTTCTCCATCCTTGCAGTTTTCAGGGAAATTCCGAGCTTAGGCTCCGGTCCTATGAACTCCAGGTTAGTTCCTAGAGCGGCCAATGAGTCCGCTTTCTCATTTCCCTCAATGCCCGAGTGACTGGGAACCCATATTAGACGGAGCCTGCTCCGCTCCTCTAGTTTGGCAAGGGTGGAGCGATATTCTTGCACCATAAGTGACCTACAGGGATCGGATGCCAATGCTTTCAGTGCAGCTTGGCTATCGGTGAGGATTTTAATTGACCTATTTGTTAATCCCCTCGCAAGCAAGAGGTTAGCACAATGGTCAATGGCGAATATTTCTGCTTGAAAGACAGTCGCATGTCCACCAAGACAGATCAACTGTTCCTTGGCGGCACCTCGACCGTAAACACCAGCTCCAACACCTTTTTCAGTTTTTGAGCCATCCGTGTACCAACAGGAACCCTCGAGTAGACGGTCCTTGAAGCTGATCCATTCCTGTCTATCGGGAATGATGATCTGGAATGGCCTCTCCATGTTGGTTTTAGGTGTTGCTGTGTCCGATCTCATACTCAGCACTTCATTGTCCTCAATTTCAGACTGTAAGGTGCCAGACACAAAGCCGAAGTTACCCGCCTCATTACGGGAAAGATGATGGAATCTGTAGAAAGCCTTTCAAGCAACTCCTCTTATTACTAGATAAAGAGGGGCAAGGTCCAATATCAGTTCCATGGCCACAATGGGTGTAGAGCGAAATGCTCCAGTAATCTTCATGCAGGCTCTTCTCTGTAATTTAGAGAGCTTGAGCATTGCTTCTTAAGACTGCACTCCCACCAAGCAATGCAGCCGTACGTAATACGTGGTCTAACCACCACCGCAACACAGCATCACACAATTGAAGCGTTACGACCAATGTTGAAGCGATGGCGAAAGCGCCGTTGCACGACAATGACAGACGCTGTCCATTTTAAATAGTCTTCAACTGTGAATGCACGATGCTCTTATGTCCAGATAACCATTGTGAACTAAATGGTAACTCCTCCTGAGTCGAATGACCTCAGCTGCTCCCCTCTACTCACTCACCGTTACGTTTACTACCCCTTCCAAAAACGCCCTTCCATTATGCCTCACCCTGTACATACATACACAGGCATATGAAAATTAATAAGGGTGAAAACAAGAGGTAAAGAACTTATTATGTTAAAAACAGGTATTATTTACTATTATTATCTCTGAGGGGAGATAGTTGGAGTTTGAAAATTTCGATAGCTTCTAAGAAATCTAACTTTCGTCAGTTTTTTGGTTATTGTAATCTGATTGATACTATTTATATCTAGTTTTGATTGGACAACCAGTCTAACCTATATAGAAGCATTTACAATCCATACAGGATAACTTGTTAACTCCAGTACTGTCAAATCTATCAATTTTATCTTTACTATTGAAAAATGCTTGGGAGAGTTTCGTATAGGTTTTGAAAGCTACTTTTTTGCTGTGGATTCTTTACGTGGATGAATATTATGATATGTTATTTGCTATTTTTATTTTAAACATTGACTTTTTTTGTTACGAAACTAGTATTTCAACTTTTTAGGCGACATTATCAATTAGGAAGACAACGGTAGAGACGTGTCACTCGATCAAAATTTTTGTAACAACGAAAAATGAAACAATAAAAACGCAAAGCCGCTTCAATCAAAGGTCGGAACGTCTAATGAGTGGCATTTAGCAATATACTCTATGCACTGAGTGATAAGGTCGTTGCACTTAGAGATTTACATCCTCAAAAACGCCGACCGCGGCGAAGGCGGCTTATGTCAAAGGAAAAGCCGAAACATCGATATCACTCTAAAACCTACTTTAAGCGTAATAGTAATACAGTATATTCTACCTTTTTATTAATCCATTTGTCGACGTGTTAGCAAAAATATACCGAATCCTATTCATTTATACATGTATGTACGGATATACTGAATATAGGAATTGAGTCGCATCTTCTTTATCTGCGAATAGTGAAAATGGTGCACAAAGTCGGTGCGATTTTTCTGATTCTGGGAATCGCTTGAGTATCCATCTTTCGGAGGAGATGTTAAGCCGTTGGTCCTGTCTAACAGAGATGTGTTGGACATTGAAGATCCCTTTCCTCGACACGAGAGGGGTTCGGAAAAATTCCCTGGTTAGTAGGGCGACAGAATTCCAAGGCCTGCCATTGGGCTAAAGGCGGAAATAGAGCACATTAAAGGAATAACAAAGAAACAAACAAGGAGCTTTTACTGCATACGATTAAGTGGTGAAACAATGTTAAGAATAGTAGTCACGAAAGAAAGAAAATGGCATGTCTTTCACCGAATTTATTCCATTCAACAATCTGTATACTCCATAGGAATTCGCAATGTTAATCGGTATGGCTGAAAAATACGTATAACTTTATTGAGTGTTTGTGGAAACAAATGATTCAGTTTAGAAATAATTATCTTCTATATAGAAAAACCTGATCTCGATTTTATTCCTCGTACCGGTTACTGTTTACAGAAACCTCCTTGACCATAACATAATAAATTATGTAGATTCCATCGTTGTTCAAAATTCATAAAATAATCATATCCATGATCAATATGAGAAAAACTAAAATCAGTTAATTTCATTGGCTGCAAGACAAGGTTGTGTCCTTTATAAAATCGAAATATATACATGAAATTAGCATAATTCATAAAAATTGTAATATTTTCATTGTTTAAATCGATGTACTCCCAACTTGAAGCGAAGATGAAAACTAATTAGCTGTCCAACTTTTTTCTACTGTATTTTACGCAGGATTAGCATACTTGATTTCAACTATCTTTGAATTACTTAAACAATTTGAACTGGGCAATAATTGTCCATAAAAATTCACAATATAATATGTCAAGGTTATTCAAGGTTTCGATTTTGAAGCATTGCCAAATGTGAATATTTGTATTTCATTTACCGAAGTTATGAAGAATCATTTTGCTTTTATAAATAAAATATGAGTAGCACAGATTTTATCTGGATTTTTTGACATTTGAGAGGTGTGATATTCATTAAAATGGCTTCGCACACGAACAAACAGTTTATTCAAATATTTAACAGCATACACCGAGTCTTTGAAATGATAAGGCAATATTTGAGGGGTGATTGCCAAAATCATTCTATGAAAAATGTTCCTATAAACATGGTTCGGTAAATACTTCATTACAGATATACAGTTTGTAGAAGTTGAACTAGAAGAAACTGTGAAAATTATATTTTTCCAAAACAGTTTGATATACACACACCACGAAAATTGTAGCATCACCTGGTATTCTGAATTCCACAATCGATTAAACAGCTCAATCGCAGTTTCTTTGTCAACATATGTTTTTGGACATATGAGGGGGGAAAAATCTTATCTATGTAGTAACATTTGTTTCCATATGATCTCAAACACGTCTGAAACAAGAATGAGTTTATTTAACTATCAGTATTCATTCAATTTCTTCAGTTTTCACGCTAAATTAATGCAAGTTTTCTGTGTTTCTTGTTTATTTTCGAATCTTTGAATTCATTGTAATGGCTGCTGAATGTCCTGGAAGCATGAGTGATCATGAAGTGGTAACAATTGTAACACTTCTAGAGGAGGGGCGAAGCCAACGTTACGTGGCTAACTTGAATGTTAACCAAAGCACTATTTCAAGAGCAATTAATCAGTACCACGAAACAGGGAAATATGGAAGAAGGGCCGGACAGGGAAGAAATCGGATAACCACAAAAGTTCATGATCGTTGGCTTCGTTTAACTGCACTAAGAGTTCGACACTGTACGGCTAGAATGCTACAAAATGTACTTGCACTTTCCAGAAATGTGCATATTTTATTGCAAACTGTTAGGAACAGGCTCAGAGAAGACAATACCAGACCAAGGGTGGCTTCTACCGGCACGCGTCTCACCCGAGATCATCGAGTTGCAAGACTTCAGTTTACGAGGGAACATGCAAATTGGGGTATTCCAGAATGGTCGAATGTTCTCTTTTCCGAAGAGTCCAGGTTCTGTCTAGTATCAAATGATAGACGCATTCCTGTATACAGACGACTTGGGGAACGGTATCAGCAATACAATATCCGGCAAACCGAAAACTTCGAAGGGGGCTGAGTAATGGTGTGAGGAGACATTTTTTTCCATGGTCGAACCGAGTAAGTCCTAGTGAATAATGGAAGAATGACAGCGGCCAAATACATCGCAGATATCCTTGAACCTCATGTTGTACCCTTTGGCCCATTGATTGGCGAAAACTTCATTTAATTTCATGATAATGCTCGACCTCATGCAGCTAGAGTAGTAGAATTTCTGCAAAATGCCGAAATTGATATTTTAAGACGGCCAGCCAGAAGTCCCGACTTGAATTCCATGGAACATGTTTGGGACAACATGGAGTAGCAAATTCAGCAATATAGGATGCCTTGTAGAACACTCCAACAACTAGAAAATATGCTTCCTGAAATTTGGAACTCAGTGATTCAAGAGTACATCCAAAATTTGTTTGATGGGCTTCCGAGACGTATACTGGCAGTAATTAGGGCCCGGGGGGGAAACACTCGATTTTGAAAATTATTAGTAACCATTCGATGCTAGTCTCTTGGCGAATGTTTGAAGATGGTAGAATTTTTTAATATTTCATTTACTCGAAAATTGTTGATATTTTCCATCATTAACTCATCTCTTTTGAATGATTTCTTCTTATTCCACACTTCTGAAAGTTACCTAGCGACTCTTGAATGACCAACCTAAAAGTTAGTATAGTATTGTCGTGAAAGTAGAGTGATGCGGCAATTTTTGTGGGGAGTGTATTATAATGAAATCTCATCAGTGGCGCACGGTTCTTAAGTCGCAGGTTATTTTCAAGAGGAAAAAAATATGCGTACAATTGGGTATTACGAAGATCCTGAAGTAATCTTGAGCGTTTTTAGAGAAAAAAGATATTAGCAAATTCTTTGACCTTATTATTAGAAAAATTAAATTTTGTATTATCCATTCCGTTGATTTCAAAATAATTAACAATTTGAGAATATGATTGGGATGATACAGCAGGGAATCAACACTATTAAGATCACCCACAAACAGGATCTATTTTTTTCATTAACTAGCATTTTCCATTTCACTGTCATTTGTGAATATTCAATTTTGTTGATCTACCTGCAAAACATTTTATATATTTCATCTGTATTCAAAATTACAGCGAAAAGATGGTCAATTGCCAGAATTATTCTATAATTTCATTTCAAAATTTCAATGTAGTGAAATATTACCTATTTTGAATCAACTTAAAATCATCCAAAAGTGTTAAAATTGTGTCGTTGGAATGCAGCCAAATTCAGATGAGAAATTGAGCCCAAACGAAATTCGACATTATTCCCGATAGTTATTAAACGCCCTTTCGCGACCGCCATCGCAGACACCATCTGGTATTGTCTCAGACAGCAATCCCCGCGTCACGACGAAGTAACGCGTTTCGAAAATGCCTTATGTTACATGTAATTAAGAACCAAGGGCAGAAGGGAGTATGGTGTAAGGACTTCTAAAAAACGCATATACAGGATGTTCGAAAAAGACACGGCGATATTTTAGGAGGTGATTGCTGAGAAGTCATTTGATGAAAAGAGTTCACATAAACATAGGTTCCTTACCGATTTAGTTAAATTTCAGTTTTTCGTAAACCGTTTGAGATTTTGAGGTAAAATTTTGGGAATGTTGAACACTTTCGAAGACGCATAATTTTCTATACGAAACAATATTTTGGACTCACCAATGGCGCGCGTATGGGCATAATGGCTCCGGAAAAGAAAACACCTTGTAGATTCTAGCTAAAATTTAGGACGAATAATGATGGAGACTGTAAAAATTAGCTTGCATTCCAAATTTGGGCTGAATATCTCAAAAACTGCAGCGGTTTTGAAGAAAAAAAACAATTTTTCCGGAACTTTCGACACCCTATAGCTCCGTAACGAAGCTTTTGCGGACCTATGTTTATAACAACTTTTTTTCTTAAAATTGTACGTAAATTTACCGCCTCAAGTTTTGACATACTATTATGTAATACCCTGTATATCTAGGAAACGAAATGTTTCAGATACCATACACGGCGTTTACATTGGAATTTCCCGAAATAAATCACGCAATCATACTCAAATTTCTGGCCCTACTTAACGACTATCCTGTATATGACATAAATTAAGTTTCTTCCCTTGAACGTTGACAAATTTTATAAATACAAAACACTTCTCTGAATTTGCCATTTTTTTCTCATAAAATTTTCAGTTTTGGTGACAATATGAGAAAAATATAGAACATAGAATCGACACCATCTATAATAAATATATTTCAAAACTCCTCTGAGGAAACTTTATTTTCGAATGGTAAAAAAATATACAAAGCCACACTCTGTCTCTTTTCTCCTGAAGTAATAACGTGAATATGAAAAAAACATTCCGAAAACCACTCTGTATCTTGAAAACTAGTTAAAATATCCTAATTTTGTTGACGAATTTCTCCTCATAAAAAAATAGGTCAGAATTCGGCCAAATGAGCCGAATTTCTATAACCTACAATTCAGGCTTCCGAAGATATAACGATTTTCATTTTGGAAAATTTAAAATTGCTCACCTACATCTAGGAAACGAAATGTTTCAGATACATCATGTTTAGATTATTTCCCGAAATAAATCACGAAATTATACTGAAATTTCTGACCTTACTGAACCACTACCCTGTATATGACATACATTGAGTTACTTCTCTAGAACGTTGACCAAAATTAAAAATACGAAACATTTCCTGAATTTGCAATTTTTTTTCTTATAAAATTTTCAATTTTGGTGACAATATGATAATAAATATAGAGCATAGAATCGACACAACCTATAATAAATACATTTCAAAATTCCCGAGGAAAAATTGGTATCGAATGGTTGAATAATATACAGTGTGTTCCATAAGAAAAGCCACACCGGTCTCTTCGTCCTGAAGTAATAACGTGAGTACGAAATCGAGTGAAGTGACTGAATTATTCAGTTCAACACTGAATTAAACTTGATATATTCTATAAAACGTTATTTTTTCAGCAGCGACAATCCCAGATATAACGGAAAAAAGGTTTGCTAAAACTGAATATTTCGAAAATCACCCTGTATCTTGAAAACTAGTTATAATACCCTTATTTTCTTGACGAATTACTCTTTCTCATTAAAACATAGGGCATGATTGTGAGAGCCAAATGGACCAAGTTTCAATAATTGACAATTCGGGATTTTAACTTTTAAACGATTTTTTTTCAGAAAATTTTCAATGTGACACCTGTATCATGTTTGCGTAAAACTCTAAAATTTTTGGCTGTACTTAACGACTACCCTGTATATTATAAAATTTGAATTACTCCTTTAGAAGACTCTACATGGACAAAATTTAGTATACAAAATATTTATCTGAAATTTTTTCTCTAGTAAATGCTTAGTTTTGGTTGCGTCACTTGGATCCTGAATATTATAACAGAATTCAGATAAAGCCATTATTTTGGTCGAGGCATTCATTAATGGAATGAACTATCAATTTTTTGGGAAGTAAGACGGATTTTAATGCAGTTTGATGCTGTTAGATTCGTGAGAATCTCTAGGAAGTTTGTGAAGTAGTCTAATGAAGAAGAAATCCCTAATTGCATTTGTATATAAAAAAAATGCATTTCAGAATTACATTTTAAAGTAGACAATTGTAAGAATTGGAGAAATAATATCCAAATGTTGGGGGGTTTTGGGGTCGCTGACTACGAATACGAGAGCCTGCGGAGTTCCTGATGCTTGCAGCGGTTGTGTTAGACGTCTTCCTTTGGGGTACTATGATATCTGTGATCAGCAATCTTGAAAACCTCCGAGTATCGAGTTTAGACCAATTTTATGATAAATTGTCATAAGACTCCAGAGGCAAACGTTTAAAACACCCGCCGCGAGCACCTGGTAATCCATAGGCTCTTAATGGCCTCCTATTCCTGTTCAGCTACCTCGTGTACCGCTGAGTAACGAGTGTGGGCCAATTCTATGATAAATTGTCATTATATTCCAGAGGAAGACGTTTAAGACACTCACTACGGGCACCAGGTACTCCCTAGTCTCTTGCCGACCTCGTATTCGTGTTCAGCGACCTCGCAAACCCCCCGAGTAACGAGTGTAGTTCAATTTTATCACAAGTTGTCATAATAATCCTGAGGAAGACGTTTCAAACACCCGCTGCGAGCACCAGGTACTCCTCAGGCCTTCGCTGACCAGCGACCCCAAAAACCACCCGAGTAACGAGTGTGAGACAATTCAATACGAAACTGTCATAGTATCCCAGAAGAAGACGTCTAAAACAGCCGCTGCGAGCACCAGGTATTCCAGAAGAAGACTCTAAAACAGCCGCTGCGAGCACCAGGTACTCCATAGGCTCTTGCTAGCCTTGTATTCACGTTCAGCTACCTCTTGAATCACTGAGTAACAAGTGTGGGCCAATTCTATACCAATTTGACATAATACTCCTGCGAAAGACGTTTCAAACACCCGCTGCGAGCACCAGGTACTCCGCAGGCCATGGTTGACTTCGCATTCATGATCAGCAACCCCAAAAACTCCCCGAGTAACGAGTGTGAGCCTATTCAATACCAAATTGTCATAATACCCCAGAAGATGTCTAAAACAGCCGCTGCGGGCACCAGGTACTCCACAGGCTCTTGTCGACCTCGTATTCGTATTCAGCGACCTCAAAAACCCCTCAAGCAATGAATGTGGGCCAATTCTATGACAAATTTTTATAGTACTCCAGAGGAAGACGTTTAAAACAACCACTGCAGCACCAGGTACTTCACAGGCTTTTGCCGACCTCGTATTCGTGTTCAGCGACTTCGAAAATTACCCGAGTAACGATTGTGGGTCAGTTCTATGATAAATTGCATTAATACTCCAGAGGAAAGCGTTTAAAACACCCACTGCGGACACCAGGTACTCCACAGACTCTTGCCGACCTCATATTCGTCTTCAGCGACATCGAAAACCCCTCGAGCAATGAATATAGGCCAATTCTATGACAAATTTTCATAATACTCCAGAGGAAGACGTTTAAAACACCCACTGCAGCACCAGGTACTTCACAGGCTCTTGCCCACCTCGTATTCCTGTTCAACAACTTCGAAAATTACCCGAGTAACGAGTGTGGGCCAATTATATGACAAATTCCATAATACTCCTGAGGAAGACTTTCAAAACACCTGCTGCGAGCACCAGGTACTCATCAGGCCTTCGCTGACCAGCGACCCCAAAAACCGCCCGAGTAACGAGTGTGAGCCAATTCAATACGAAATTGTCATAATACCCCAGAAGAAGACGTCTAAAACAGCCGCTGCGAGCACTAGGTACTCCATAGGCTCTTGCTGGCCTTGCATTCATGTTCAGCTACTTTGTGAACCACTGAGTAACAAGTATGGACCAATTCTAAACCAAACTGTCATAATACTCCTGCGAAAAACGTTTCAAACACCTGCTGCGAGCACCAGGTACTCCGCAGGCCTTGGCTCACTTCTCATTCATGATCAGCAACCGCAAAAATCCCTCGAGTAACGAGTGTGAGCCAATTCAATACGAAATTGTCATAATACCCCAGAAGAAGACGTCTAAAACAGCCGCTGCGAGCACCAGGTACTCCATAGGCACTTGCTAGCCTTGTATTCACGTTTAGCTACCTCTTGAACCACTGAGTAACAAGTGTTGGCCAATTTTACACCAATTTGTCATAATACTCCTGCGAAAGACGTTTCAAACACCCGCTGCGAGCACGAGGTAATCCGCAGGCCTTGGTTGACTTCCCATTCATGATCAGCGACCCCAAAAACCCCCCGAGTAACGAGTGTGAGCCCATTCAATACCAAGTTGTCATAATACCCCAGAAGATGTCTGAAACAGCCGCTGCGAGCACCAGGTACTCCACAGGCTTTTGCCGACCTCGTATTCGTAGTCAGCGACCTCGAAAACCCCTCGAGCAAATGAATGTGAGCGAGTTCTATGACAAATTTTCATAATACCCCAGAGGAAGACGTTTAAAACACCCACTGCAGCACCAGGTACTTCACAGGCTTTTGCCGACCTCGTATTCGTGTTCAGCGACTTCGAAAATTACCCGAGTAACGAGTGTGGGCCAATTCTATGATAAATTGCATTAATACTCCAGAGGAAGGCGTTTAAAACACCCACTGCGGACACCAGGTACACCACAGACTCTTGCCGACCTCATATTCGTCTTCAGCGACATCGAAAACCCCTCGAGCAATGAATATAGGCCAATTCTATGATAAATTTTCATAATGCTCCAGAGGAAGACGTTTAAAACACCCACTGCAGCACCAGGTACTTCACAGGCTCTTGTCCACCTCGTATTCCTGTTCAGCAACTTCGAACATTACCCGAGTAACGAGTGTGGGCCTATTATATGACAAATTGGCATAATACCCCTGAGGAAGGCTTTCAAAACACCCGCTGCGAGCACCAGGTACTCCTCAGGCCTTCTCTGACCAGCGACTCCAAAAACCGCCCAAGTAACGAGTGTGAGCCAATTCAATACGAAATTGTCATAATACCCCAGAAGAAGACGTCTAAAACAGCCGCTGCGAGCACCAGGTACTCCATAGGCACTTGCTAGCCTTGTATTCACGTTTAGCTACCTCTTGAACCACTGAGTAACAAGTGTGGGCCAATTTTACACCAATTTGTCATAATACTCCTGCGAAAGACGTTTCAAACACCCGCTGCGAGCACCAGGTACTCCGCAGGCCTTGGTTGACTTCCCATTCATGATCAGCGACCCCAAAAACCCTCCGAGTAACGAGTGTGAGCCCATTCAATACCAAATTGTCATAATACCCCAGAAGATGTCTGAAACAGCCGCTGCGAGCACCAGGTACTCCACAGGCTCTTGCCGACCTCGTATTCGTAGTCAGCGACCTCGAAAACCCCTCGAGCAAATGTATGTGAGCGAGTTCTATGACAAATTTTTATAATACCCCAGAGGAAGACGTTTAAAACACCCACTGCAGCACCAGGTACTTCACAGGCTTTTGCCGACCTCGTATTCGTGTTCAGCGACTTCGAAAATTACCCGAGTAACGAGTGTGGGCCAATTCTATGATAAATTGCATTAATACTCCAGAGGAAGGCGTTTAAAACACCCACTGCGGACACCAGGTACACCACAGACTCTTGCCGACCTCATATTCGTCTTCAGCGACATCGAAAACCCTCGAGCAATGAATATAGGCCAATTCTATGATAAATTTTCATAATGCTCCAGAGGAAGACGTTTAAAACACCCACTGCAGCACCAGGTACTTCACAGGCTCTTGTCCACCTCGTATTCCTGTTCAGCAACTTCGAACATTACCCGAGTAACGAGTGTGGGCCTATTATATGACAAATTGGCATAATACCCCTGAGGAAGGCTTTCAAAACACCCGCTGCGAGCACCAGGTACTCCTCAGGCCTTCTCTGACCAGCGACTCCAAAAACCGCCCAAGTAACGAGTGTGAGCCAATTCAATACGAAATTGTCATAATACCCCAGAAGAAGACGTCTAAAACAGCCGCCGCGAGCACCAGGTACTCCATAGGCACTTGCTAGCCTTGTATTCACGTTCAGCTACCTCTTGAACCACTGAGTAACAAGTATGGGCCAATTTTACACCAATTTGTCATAATACTCCTGCGAAAGACGTTTCAAACACCCGCTGCGAGCACCAGGTACTCCGCAGGCCTTGGTTGACTTCCCATTCATGATCAGCGACCCCAAAAACCCCCCGAGTAACGAGTGTGAGCCCATTCAATACCAAATTGTCATAATACCCCAGGAGATGTCTGAAACAGCCGCTGCGAGCACCAGGTACTCCACAGGCTTTTGCCGACCTCGTATTCGTGTTCAGCGACTTCGAAAATCACCCGAGTAATTAGTGTGGGCCAATTCAATGTTAAATTGCATTATAACTCCAGAGGAAGGCGTTTAAAATACCCATTGCGGGCACCAGGTATTCCACAGACTCTTGCCGACCTCGTATTCGTGTTCAGCGACATCGAAAACCCCTCGAGCAATGAATATAGGCCATTTCTATGACAAATTTTCATAATACTCCAGAGGAAGACGTTTAAAACACCCACTGCAGCACCAGCTACTTCACAGGATCTTGCCGACCTCGTATTCGTGTTCAGCAACTTCGAAAATCACCCGAGTAACGAGTGTCGGCCAATTCTATGACAAATTATTATAATACTCCTGAGAAAGACGTTTCAAACACCCGCTACGAGCACCAGGTACTCCGCAGACCTTCGCTGACCTCATATTCGTGATAAGCGACCCCAAGAACCCCAAACATCAGATTTGGATTCATTTTCAGGCGTATTTTTGTGTTCTAATGCCTCGACTTTCTTAATACAGTTGATATCTGAGAGAATTTGTATAAATAATTTAAAAAATTCACTTACCTCACCCTTCGACGAAGTCAGTCGGTTTCCTGGGTGATCCTCCTTCAAGTCTTTGCACTAAAAATCCAGTAATTTTCACTATCACTCCCGATATTTTCACAATTTCGCTGAAGATTATCGAACACTCCACTTAACTCAAATAACAGTACAAAGGAGTAGTCGCTTTTGCATGAGTCAGATTGTCAGGTGTAGATATAAAAACTATTCGGTTATGTAGAAATCATCGAAAAACCTTATTCTGAGTTTCAAAAAAAAACAATACTTATCAAGATGAATATCGGATTTGTGTGGAATTGCAAATATTTCAATCTGGTTTCGAGAATGAAATAATGTTTTTCTGGGTAAATATGGAAAAAAACTATGATATTGAAATGAATTTTAGTTTTTTGTGTCAAGGACAACACTCGACAAATTTTATTTTAGAGAATTACCCAATAATTTATCAAATCTTATAACTCTATCTGGGTTCAATCCCCACCAGGTCGTGCGATTTTTGGAATTCTGGAAATCGCTTGAGCGTAATCTTTGGGAGGAGATGTAAAGTCGTCGGTCCTGTCTAACAGATGTGGTGGACATTAAGGATCCCCCGAGGGATTCGGCAAAATTCCCGGGTTAGTGAGCATGTTAAAGGATCAAAAAAAAATTATTATTAACTACAGAGTTTGATGAAAAAATATAGTAGCAACACTAATTTTAATTTATGTAAATTCTGTGAAAAAAGTACCAGAAATTGGCCAATGAAACAAAATCCAAATTTATTGTATCGCCTTCAAGGTAATACACCTTACGAAATAATACATTTACGCTTTCGAATAATCCAATCATCGAAACATTTTTCAAACGCTTCTTTTCGGAATCAATTTTAGTTCTCGCCACGAATTTTCTTCTCGATGTGATAATTTGAGTTTTGGAAAAAGAGAAAAATCGTCCGCAGCCTTATCAGGTGAATATACTGGTTGTTCGATGGTATTTTTTTGTTTTGTACAAGAGTTGAGGCTTTAGCCCTCAAAAGAATATAAATTTAAATATAAAAAGAAAATAAAATTGACGACGAAGTGCAGAAAGAGTACAGCGGCGAAATCGAGCCTCGTTCTAATTATTACAATGATATCCATGCATCTAAACGGTTTTTGAATAGGTTTAGGTTTTCGGAACTCACTATTGAATCTGGTAGACGATTCCATAAGGCGAAAACGCGGTTAGAAAAGAATCCCTGGCGCTGATCTGTTTTGAAATTTTCCTTGACAAATTTGAAACGATGCCCACGAAGATGATTGTCGTTCAACGGAAAAGATCTCTGATATCCGGCCAGAGGACTCCCCACACAGATAAGTAGGTGAAGATGAGATCGCCTCGCGTTCGGCGATCTTGGAAGGAGGTGAACCGGAAAATGGAGTCGACCATCATATCCTGGGCGAGTCCTACCAAAAGGAAGTCTTGTGTTCCAACGTTGCACCGCCTAGAGGGCAAACTCATTGCTTCTGAAGGTGGACCACCAAGCCGGACCACCATACTCCATAATTGGTCGGACATAGGTTTGATAAAGAAGTTTTGCAATCTGTATGTTGCAGCACTTAAAACTACGGTGAAGGCAATAAATAATTCTCCGAGCCTTTGAAAAGACGACCAAGGTGAGGTTAGACCATGATAGGTTATGAGATATTGTCAGTCCGAGATCTACGTGGTCTGATACACTTTTAGAGGATGCCCACCAATTCGGGTTTGATTTACCTATAAGCAGAACTACACATTTCTCCAAGTTCACCGGGAGAAGCCACTCATGCGACCAGCGATTGATGTGATCTAGGTCATTTTGTAGGGTAAGAGAGTCTGTTGTTGGGGCATTGTATATTTTCGTGTCATCGGCAAAGAGGTCACAATTTGACTTTATCAAGGCAGGGATGTGTACAAGAGAAAAAGGATGGGACCGAGAATTGAACTCTGAGGAACACCACTACTCACAGTCCATTCAGTTGTCGAAAATGCATCTCCTGCTCTGACCCTGTAGACAAAGAAGAATTCGATCTTCACCTATACAGTGCGCGCATAAAGTATGGAATATATTTCATAATAATAAGTTAATTTTTATATCAAGCTAGAAATTTAGGGTTCACAAAATAAGTCACACGTTAAGTGGGGGGGAGGATGCCAATGCACTGTGACATTGTTTAATAAGGTAGGGGAGTTTTTAAGTTTCGTAACAAAACATTTGAAAACTTTATACCTAAGCTTTTGAAACACGAAATTTGAACTATTAACGAAATATTAGAAATATTCACATCTCTTTCTGTATAATCGTAAGGTTCAAGTAGTTTTGTAGGACATTCGATCTGCTAGTGTCATACGCCAACATGAGATGTCGCCCTAAGGGGGAGAGAATTCCACAAAGGTAACCAGATGTGACAAGAACAGGAAGGATCAAAAATCTTGAAATTCGTATGACGTGTTTTCTAAATAGTCCCTTTTTTGGCGAAGAAAAAAATTTTTTCCCATTTTTTCCAAGAAATGACATATCAATCATTCTCCTAAATTAGAACCCTGATTTTTTTATTTTTATGGTACGAAGTCTATTTGTCTGAGTTCTGCAATGCCCCATAGTGCTATAAATAGTTTCCTCGATAGAGAGTGTTTTAATTTATTTTTCTTTATAGATTTAAAAGTCTCCAATGCATGGTCTCGTAAACTTTTGTTTCCAAGAAAACCCTTTCTTGTGCCACGTGGTGAAAACGAAATCAATTCTCACCCTCGTACTCCGTAACATAAAAATCTTGATAGGTAACATGAGTGACACCTCATTTGAAAAGTATCACCCTCTGTACCCCTCAACTCAAAAACGATGGAATTGTTAAGATTTTATATTCAAAAAACAATTTTCTGCAGCTCTGGGATTGTTCTACTCATGCTAGAATACATATAGCTCTCTTCTGTGCGGCCAGCTTCAGCAGAGGACTCTTATATGAGAATACTCTAGGTGACCAAGCTATGGAATTGAGAATAATGGGCAAGTAGCGTTGCTAACCCATTTACTATATAGAGAGTGAATCAACGAAAGATTTCTCGAAGTGATTCTTAAAGCTATTTTATGATGAAAAGTGTCAATGAACATATGTCCGCAAACGCTTCGTTACCAAAACACTCAGTGTTGAAATATTTAAATTGAAATTAGTACTGAAAAAAGTTGTAAGGGTAGAAAGCACACGAAAGTACCACCCTGTAGATTTTCATAATTGTTTCTATGATCTGATAATGTAGATTTTAAAAAGCGTTTGCCGACATATGTTCATAGGAACTTTTCGTCATGAAATGGCTCAAGGAATCACCTCGCAAAATCTTTCGCACTTATTAATTTACACCCTGTATATTTAATTCGTCAGATAGCGAAAATGGCTGACGATAACCTCAATGTGAAATAGCTATCTAGAGTAAATCCTAACACCTTTATATGGTTTTCATTTTCGCTTTCCTCGTGGACACCATAAGTGTATATTCTAAGTTGAGTCTGAGTTTATTTTCTGTAAACCATTCCTCTGCTTGTGCTAGTGACTCATTATTGGAGCGTCGAATTAGTTATTTTTGCTTGAAAGACTTGTTGATAACGTAGTACCATCTACTACAATCCCAACTCAAGTTCTTTAAATTGCAAAGAACGGTCTGCATAATGGTCACTGAAACATTTCACTGTACATTTACTTCAGCTATGGAACTAATACTAGGCCTTGCACCTCTTCACGTGCTGACTTGAGAAATAGCTAGAAGAGCTACCTACAGATTCCACCACCTTTCCCGAAATGGAACAAATATGTTCAGCTTCGTGCCCGACGCTTTACAGTCTCAAACCGAAGACAACGAGATGCTAATTATGAAGTCTGACTCAGTAATACGAAAACCAACATAAGCGGCCATTAGAGTCATCATTTCTAACAGACGGGAATGGACCAGTTCCAAGATCGTCTACTTGAGGGTCCCTGTTGGCTTACAGAAGACTCCAAAACTGCCCAAAGTGTTGGTGCTGATGTATATGGACGAGAAGCTGTCGAAAAACAGTCAATTTATTTTGACGGGCTTGCGACTGTTTTTCCAGCAGAAATAATCATCATTCACCACTGTGCTAACCTACTGGAGCTTTTCATCTTCTATGTACGTCACTTATTGTGCAGGAATGGATTAAAGAAAAGGGCTCCGTCTGATATTGCTCCTGGGAAACTCGGGCAATGGGGGTAATGAGAAGGTGGACTCATTGGCCACTCGAGGCACTGCTTGGGGTTCACCGGACTGGTGCCTAGGCTTGGAATTCCACTGGAGAACCTGAAGTTACAGGAGAACTGGGTGAGCCTCACTGGTCTCAGAGATTGTCGGCTTGCCATAAGTGGACCTTCCACTGCTAAAGGCAAGGCTTGACTTAAACTCTCCATATGAAACCTGAGAGTTCAAATTGCCATATTAACTCACCTAAATAAGTTAGGATTAATCGAGGAGGAAATAGAATCAACAGAACACGTCATGTGCGAATACTCATGGACAGAATCAGTCTTGAGGAACTTAAATCTAACAAGCTGAAGCTAAATGAGCTTATTAAGCTCTCAGCCACAAAACTTATAGCCTTTCAAAAAGGATGGAGCTTGTAGTTGAAATTTTGGACAGAGTGTACCACAATATACAGTGGGGTCGCAGAGATAGGGTTGTCAATCAGCCAACACTCCATTTTAATATCTATCTGACAAACCATCTGCGAGGAGTCTCTTTTCATCTGAAGAAACAGTTGGTGATAAGTCATTTATGTAGAGCAAACATAAAAACGTCTCAAAATGGAACCTTGTAGTACTCCAACATATTTTTTTTTAGTGAAGAGTTTAGGGTTTTTTCAAGAGATTGTTGGATATCTATTACTCGAATAAAATCTTTTAATATTGTTTGTTGGACCTATAATGTCATAATAGTCAAATGAGAGTATCCTTATGCAGGAATAATATATTTTCTCATGGAAAATTACAGAGAATCCAAATCCATTTCGTGCGATATTCAGACTATTGTTTATACTCACAAACATTTTATCTTTTCAACAAATAACAAAATGAGATAAAAGGTTTTATCGAATGTCTAAAATATATGACTAATCTCCTTAACAAAGCAGATTAAATGTAGATCATACATCGATACCTTCCATAAGAGCAGTTTAAGATACTCAACTATGAAGAATTGATGAAATGATTTCCTTTGTTACGGAGGAATTGAACAATTTTCATGAGAACAGAATGTTATTGTTGCACGTTTCTCATCCAAGTAATTGGTATTTCAAATCTAGATTACAATCGAATGGAATTATTCTAGACAGATAGATGAAATGTCAGAATGAATGAAGAATTTGAATACTTATTTTTGAACTATTCGAATGGATTCCAAATTACACTGGTTGAATTAAGTGGAAGATAGGGCTACATTTATTACTGACAATACCTTGTATTCGCACCATGATCTAGAAGAGATTGGCATGGTATATTTTTTCTCAAATGCATTAAGATGGAGAAGCAGTATAATTGATATATATCCCATACATTAGCCAGATTATAAGGGAGCAGAGTAGGAAATTGAATATCTTTCTTGAACATAATTTTCAGCAACCATTTCTGTTGAACAACGATTTTGTTTAGTACGTTACTATATGCACCTTTCCAGGCTATCAACACGTAACGCCGTTGCGACTCCACAAGTGCATGATACACGATTTATAAATGACCTATTTCCAGTATATTTGATAAGTGCTTGAACCTAGACACCATTCCTTGTAGTTTCAAAATCAACCCGTTTATGTGGCTTTCCCACTTCAAGTGCGAATCTAACACTATGCCGAGATATTTACATTCATGAGTACTAGGTATTTCAAAGGTGGAACCATCTTCTCGTATTCTCAGAGGCATTTCCACAGGGAGCGATCTCTTGTCAGCTGAGAAAGGAATATATTTTGTTTTCTCGAAGTTAACAGTGAGCAAATGCCTCATTTCCGTCCAGCTCCTTCCCGAATAAACAATGGCCATATCATCAGCAAACCTGATGAGCCTACCCCTGATACTCAAGGAAAAGAGACCATTTATATACAAACAAAACAATATCGACCCCAAAACGGTTCCCTGTAGTACTCCACATCTTAACTACAGTTCATCACTAAATGTATTCTCAATTTTTACTAATTGTTTTCGATTTGACAGATAACTCCGTATCAACCCCACTCCGATCTCACCAATACCCAACTCCTTTAACAAATCCTACAGAATGCCATGCTCAACTGTGTCGAACGCCTTTGCCAAATCAACCAGGATACATAAGGCTACCTCCCCAGTACCAAAAGCTTTATAAATTTTCTCAGTCAGTGCAGCAATGGCATCCTGCGTGGAGCCGTTCTCCCTAAATCCAGACTGAAATCTAGAAATAATACTGTTTTGTGTCATATATGTGGTTAAGCGGTTTTTCAAAATTTTTTCTATAATTTTAGATAGGACAGGAAGCAAAGAGATGGGCGTATAGTTCGCACATAATTTCCTACTACCTCCCCTATGTAGAGGGACAACAACCGCAGTCTTCAGGACGTCGGGGAACACCCCATTTCTCATAATTGTGTTTACTATACAGGGTGCTTCAACGAAAACTAAACAGAGGCTATATCTACCAAGATATTCATTTCTGATCAAAACGCAAAATCAGGTCAATTTTTGTTTCAAGGGGGACATCTTTTGGGGTACAATATTTACCTGAAATATCAACCCCCTAAGCGGGGATTGCAATCCTTGAACATTTTGAATAGGGAAGATGGGTCGAGTGATGACTCAAAAGAAAGGTGGTATCTTTGTCTACATTGACTTGAAGGAATTTCCATTTTTAATTGAAAACTGTAAGAGATACAGAGTGAGCAACTGAAAGATAGGGAAGACTATTTCCCTGAGACTATTCAAGTTTCAATGAGGTAAAATGGAACAGATCCATGCTGATCAATGGCAGTCATCATCAAGTACCATCCTCATCTCGGATTTCAACTCCTCGAGCAGGGGTGACAACCCTTGAAAATTTGGAAGATGGTAGATGGGTCGAGTGATAACTCGAAAGAAAGGTATTATCTTTGTCTGCATTCCCGTGAAAGAATTTTCATTTTTTATTGAAAACTGTAGTAGATACAGAATGAGCCACTGAAAAATAGAGAAGACTATCGCCCCAAGACTATTGGAATATTAGAGCGAAAAACTGGATTAGATTCATTTTGATCTAGAATGAATCTGTTCCATTTTTTTGCACTAATACTTGAATAGCTCAGGGCGATAGATAGTCTCCTCTATTTTTCAGTAGCTCACTCTGTATCTTCTGCACAATTTTCAATCAAAAATGAAAATTCGTTCACGCGGATGCAGACAAAGATAATACCTTCCTTTCGAGGTATCAGTCGACCCATATACCCTCTCCCAAATTTTCAAGGGTCTCAGGGAAACAGTCTTCCCTATCTTTCAGTTGCTCACCCTGTATCTCTTACAGTTTTCAATTAAAAATGGAAATTAATTCGTCAAGGCGATGTAGACAAAGATACCACCTTTCTTTCGAGTCATCGCTCGACCCATCTTCCCTATTCAAAATATTCAGGTAAGTTTTGTACCCCAAAAGATGTCCCCTTTGAAACAAAAATTTACCTATTTTTGCGTTTTGATCAGAAATGAATATCTTGGTAGATATAACCTCTGTTTAGTTTTCGTTGAAGCACCATGTATACTCTATTGGAGACACTGAAAAATCAGCACCCGCCTTGAACACCTCTGCAGATAATCCGTCAATTCCACAACTTTTTTTATCTCTTAAATTTTTGATAATATTTTTTACGTCTTCTGTATTTGTTGGTGTTCAAGACAGTTGAGTGTTAAGATTGTTGGTTACTGAAGTGGTTCTTCTTTTCTTTTCGATCTCTTTAGCCAACTCTTTGCGATACTTACAAAATATTGATTGAAAACGCGAGCACCATGAATCTCACCGTCATCCATACTCTTTCTCGATTTTTGTATTTGAGCCACCCCGAACACAATTCCTTTACGACTGCCCACATTTGTGTGAGACATCTCATGGGTTGAGATGGCTTCACCAAGATTCATACTTCATTTTTGCTATCAGATTTTTCTGAATTTTTTTTTCTGGTTAGGTTTTTCGATTTTACTTTCAACTAGAACGTCATTCGTAATATTTTAACATATTAAAAGAAGAAATAGCCATGTTGCCATATACACTTATTAATTTTCGTGTGTATGTTGCTATTAAATCTGCTAATATATTTGTCTAGAACGAATTTATTTATTTATTCGTTAGAAGCAGAATAATAGACTGCTATGAAATTCACAGTTTCTATTTCGTAATTACTAGATCGATTTGAAGCGATTGCAGTACACATATTCTGGTATGTAGGTATATTTTCCTAACCTGTTAGTTAAATATCAACTGGTTGGTATGATGTAACCCTGTATGCAAGGACGACGCCATAGCCTATGGCTTTAAGTTGTGCACTGTAGAGACGACTTCCGGAAAAAAGTGACGTCACTAGGTGAAAGTTACACCAGAGTTCTACATTCTACGTTCTTCAAACATTCGATACTATATTATATAAATTATTTCTTCCAATCGTTATTATTTGACGATGATCTAAATCTGCCAATATTATTGATTAGTTTTATTTAAAATAATCTTTATCGATTGTTTCCTTCTTTATAAGAGATTTTCAATTAAGCTCATGTTAAATGGAAGAAAGTAAAAATATGGTAACCAGTTTTAAAGAGACACCATTCCAAGTTTGGTTTTAAGTATCTAGAATCATAAATGGAGTTATGGGACGTACTAGTCTTTGATTAAGTTATGTAATTTAAGATTATTTTGTGTTTACGTGGAAAAGCATGAATGAACTGGATTATTTCAACCATGTGTGAAAAGAAAGGTTTTTAACAGCTACTACGTAAGAATGATCGAATTCAATATTGGTTGTTACTAGAAGATACTGCTTGTCATCAGTTTTTCTCTGCGTATACTCTTAAGTCTTATGAAAATTATATATGGTACACCGGTTTATCCCCATTTTCCTACTCTTAAACTTTGGGGGCAATCGTGACAGGCATAGATTAGTACACTGCAAACAGTCATATGACTTTGCAGTTATATGTTTATTTTCTGAGTTTATTGTCAACAACCTGGTTTTCACAACTCATGTACACACAAAATTGTATAAGAAAATAAACAATATTATTTATTATCGTGGACTTATACACTATCTCAGCTGTTAGCTGGATATAATTTACCTTTCCCAGCTTCAGCAATCAAAGGGAATAGGATCGATTACAATATACTTGACATAAATTTCATAACTATCCTACATGTATTAAGAATTACAGCTTTCTGCATTTCTATATAGGTATTCTTATACAATTCTAGTTTCTTAAGGCTATCAGGCAAAGTTTTGGGTATTAACCCAGTCGAGGATACGATGACAGGAACAGTATCTATTTTATCAAGGTGCCACATCTGCTTGATCTCAATAGCAAGGTATTTGGACTTTTTCTCCTGGAACTTGTTCAACACGTTCTTATATTCGGTATGACAACATCCACCTGCATTGCTGTTCTGGCTCTCTTATCATACACCACTATGTCCAGCTTATTATTCGTCACCATTCTGTCAGTGATAACAGGCCTATCGTAGTATAATCTCATAGTCATTTTCCAATACAGGCGCCGGTTGGTACTTGTAGTATGGCTGGAAGGCATTCAGAAGTCCGTACTTGTGTGCAAGTTTCTGGTGGATAATGTTACATACTTGATTATGCCTGTGAAGATAGTCCGTATTGGCCAGTTGTTCGCGTCCGGACATAATATGCTGTATAATCTCTCCGATCTTATATGGCATTTTCTGCACTTATCTGTTTGTAATGTTCCGTCGTTAATTATAAATTTTTTGAAGTTGTTTGTAGAGATGACTTTGTCTTGAATGGCCATGAGGAATCCTTCTGTTTCCGCGAATAGTTCTCCTTTCATCAACCATTTGTTGAAAGCTTCTTTGTCGATGTGTGGTTGATAAATCTCATGGTGATGTCGTCCATGCAATTCCTTTCTTGACCATTGCTCTTGTTTTTCAGTATCTGATAGAAACGGTAGATTCAGCAAGTCATCTCTGGTAGCAAGATTTAGAGATGTATATCCCTTATCAGCCAACGATACCACTCTGTGGAGGTCAGAAGTGTGAGCTTTTGCAGAGGAGAATTCTCTGAAATTTTTGATCTGTTTGTTATGTAAGTTGACAACATCCATGAATCCGCGTCCTCCTTTCCGCTTTAAATCATAGACGATTTTGAATGGTGATTATTGTACTCTGTCAGCATCGTTCGGATTTGTCTTTGAATATCATCCAGTTCTGTCTTAGTCCATTTGATTATTCCAGATGAGTAAAGCATGTTTTGAATGAAGACAATTTTTGAGAAAAATAGTACTCCAAGTTTGATAAAATGCTCAGTCAAAGATGAAAAATTCGTTCATAAGTGTTTCAATTATTGTAACGTGCTAAAATCACGTCACAACAATTTGAGTTGAAACAACTGATTCCAGTCAACCCTCTATATGTGTCACGCCACTGGTTAACAATCTGATGCGCGTAATACGCATATGATAAGTACATGTGCTACGATCATTCTTCAGTCTAGGCTTTCCTTTTTTCTGCAGTGATCATGTTTTTTTATTTTTGGATGACCAGCTCTCCTTATCTGTTTTGAATTTGGCGTTTTCCGAGGTGAATTTTGGTCCTTTGTTCAGCAGATCCGTTTGAATTTGTTCGATAGATTTATGAATCAAGGATAAAAAGTGATATCTGATCGTTCGAGAACATCTGTTTGGATCATAGGTTGCTGAGGCTTCTGTTTTACTTTTTTGTTTTCTAAGATCGAAAGTTTTTTATGCAAGTTTTCGTAATTTTCTTTTGAAATCTCACTTATTTTCGTATTAATTTTATATTCAAGGTACTCAAATTCAATATTATGTAAAATATAAAATAATTCGTCCTGAACTGATTTGATGTGAAGTTTAATATTATTACGTACCTTATACCACTTTTTAATTTCTTCCTAGAGCCAGAGAAGTTCCATTTTTTAATTTTAGAGGTTGTTTCATTATTAATACACATTTTGAACTTGATATAGTTAGGAATCACTTTCCGCTTCAGACACTCTTTGTTGAACCACAAATTCAAGGACACTCTGTTGCATTTTATCTGTAATCGATAGTACATGTTCACCAATTCTGCTCGACAAGCTGTTCTAATTGATAAAATTGATGATTTATTTATTTGAATTTGGGAGGCTTTTACTTGGTAAAATTCCATTATCAATAATAAAAACAAGTACTGTGTTTTAAGGAATTTTACTTAATAATTGCGATTCGTAACGCGTTTCACTACACCGTAGCTTCTTCAGACGAATGAATATACAGAAAAATATAAATGAGAATATAACTATAAATGTACCTGAGTAATTAAAAGCTTATTGGTTTGCTTATTCTTAAGTGGTTATTTATGACAGGTATATCCAATAAAATTAAGGAATAGATTGCTCCCCGAAAAGATTCAATAGAGGTGAAGGGCTTAAATCTACATGTTCATTGATGAGTCTACCTGAGTGTTTGTATTTATTAATTTCTAAAGTTTCCCAAAGATCTACCTTCCAATATTTATTATCTGTATGCAAATTTCAAACTGTGGGTCGAAAGAATGATTATTTTCTAAGAGATGATTCGCGTAATTTGAATCTGATTTTTATTTGAAAAACTGCGTTTGTGTTCCGATACTCTAATATTAAAATTTCTATGTGTTCTACCAATGTAGAAATTATCACAGTCATTGCAATTCAATCGATAAACAACTGATTTATTGTTTTTACCTAGTTTGGTTTTATTATTTTTATATATTTGCCTAAATTATTATTAGTTCGGAAAGCTATGTTGAAATTATTGCTACTTAAGAATGATTTCAGTTTCTCACTTGTAATGTCAACGTAGGTTAACGTATTGAATTTTTGTTTCAATTTATCGACAGGGTAAACTTCATTCAATGCGATTCTACTTTGTTTTTATTTAAAAATTATTTATTAGTTTGGGATTGTAACCATTATTTTTGGCTATTTGTTTAATCAAATTTAGTTCTTTGTTGAAATTTTCTGGTGATAACGGGATGTTAATCAATCTATGAATAAAACTATTGAATGCTGACATTCTATGTTGATATGGATGACACGACGAGTTATGTATTATAATATCTGTATGTGACGGCTTATGGTAAATTGCGAAAACATGTTTTCCATTTTCATTCGAAATTGTTACGTCTAAGAAATTTATTGAATTATTGCTTTCTATTTCGGTTGTGAATGCAATTTTTGGATGTAATGAATTTATATGATTTTTGAAAATTTTCAACTGTCTATCTGTTCCTGTGAAGCAAATAATGATATCGTGTACATAGCGGTACCAGTATAAACAATATTTACTGAGTGGATGATTATGAATTAATTTCTCTAAGTTATTCATGAATATTTCTGCTAACAAAGGACTTAACGGATTGCTCATAATCAAGCCGTCTTCAATAGTATAATATTTGTTATTGAAATGGAAATAATTTTGATCTAAACAAATTTCTAATAATGAAAGAATATCTGATTTAATGATAGTATTGACATGATTCTTTTCTAATAATTCTTCAACTAAGTAATACGTATAAAATAATATACATATAGAATAAGCAAACCAATAAGCTTTTAATTACTCAGGTACATTTATAGTTATATTCTCATTTATATTTTTCTGTATATTCATTCGTCTGAAGAAGCTACGGTGTAGTGAAACGCGTTACGAATCGCAATTATTAAGTAAAATTCCTTAAAACACAGTACTTGTTTTTTATTATTTATTTATTTTATGGAAATTCATTTTTAAAGTAATACAAAATGAGACAGTTTTGTCACTTTTCCACAATTTATTCAATAATCACCACTAATGCATACTTAACGTGTTTCTTTTTTCTGAACCTACAATTGGAAAAATATTATAATCATAACTAAATTAAGTATATGCACCTGAAATACATTTCCAGATTTCAATCATATCAATATAGTTTTTTTAGTATGTAATTCTCTTCTCTTCCATTCGTATAAATGAAAAAATAAATTCATCGAAAATCATTGAACGTTGTTAGTTACTGAAATTGGAAATGCTTTAATCCCTTAAGCTTTCAATAATCGTAAATTTTGATGGAAAAACATAAACCATATTACAGTAACAGTTGGCAGAAACAATTTCGAAAGTATTACTCTGACTTCAAGAACGATTTATTCCAACTGCGTTAAAATTATGCTCTACCTTCCGTTTAGGATTGTTACATTGCCAAAACATTTCGAGTACCATTTATTCAGGTAGATTTGTGGCTTTTGTTGAAATCTTGTTCTCCGAGTCATCCAGGTAGAAAGGGCACTCGACGACAATGGAGGTGCATTCCACTAAAGTTCATTATACCGACATGTGTCTCAAATTGCTTCATCCAAATATACGACCTTGTAGTAATAATATCGCGCCAAGAACTAGCCGTTCTAATTGCTACCATTATATCCGTATAACGGAATGATTGACACTGAATTTTGATGAATTATAATAAAACTGAACTGTATTAACCCATCTGTGGAATTGATTATGATCTATCGATTTATAGCTAAAAGGCCGATAACTGTATCGAAATCACCTGGTCGAAATGTTGTCCATCTAATACTTTCTGTCAAAAACTACAGGGAATGAAGTCAATGCACCATATTCATGAAAAGAGGATATGCCTATATTGGAAACATAAAAAGGATATCATTCTTTCTTTTTTTCAAATGTATATATATCATACGTAGATCGCGATTTTTCTCTTCTTTCTCTAGCAAAATTTTTTCTCTCAACCGTGAAAGAAGCAACAGGTCACCTGTGTCATAATCATCATCTTTTGTGGGCCATAAATTCTTCCATGTTTTCTGAATTAACTCTTGGAACACAGATGACCAGACCTTTTCAAGAGAAAACTCCACATGTTTGAGGTCCAATTGCTTCAGTAACTGCGAAACGTTATTGTCTTCTTGTCCCACTTGTCCCACGCAATTTCACATTCTGTATTACATGTTGATCCATTGGTTGTAATAATGGAGTACAATTAGGAGGTAGAAACATGACCTGAATATTTCGGTCCTTACTGATTAATTCCTCTTCTCTTGGATGTCCAGGAGCATTATCTAATAAGAGCAGAGCTTTTTGTGTCAATTTCAGCTCCTTCATTTTATTTTCAACATCAGGTATAAATTGTTTTTGGGACCATCCATAAAAAAGTTTTTTAGTTAAACACCATTTTTTTTGATCTTTATAATAAACAGGCAAATTGGAGCAGTTCTTGAATGCTCGGGGTTTGTTGGTTTTTCCGATGACCAACAATTTCATTTTATGAGATACTGATGCATTAGAGCATGGCATGAGTGTAATACTGTCCTTACTCATCTTCAGACATGGAGCTGAATTTTCAGCAGCATGGGCTAGTGTTTTGTTTGGAAGAATTCGCCAAAATGACCCATTTTCATCTGCGTTGTAAACTTGATCTGGCACTAGATCCATCTCTCGTAGTTTTTGAAAAAATTTATTTTTAAATGGTTCTACCGCACTAACGTCTAAAGATAATTTCTCTCCTGGTATGGTAAGTTGTCGAATTCCATGTCCATGAATTTTTCCAACCATTCTAGACTCGCCTTGAAATCATCTCTACCTGTTATACTGGTGTTAAAAAAATTTTGCTTTTTCACATTTGAAATCACCAGGTAAAGGTGTATGACGAGATCGTTCTTGTAAGAACCAAGTGTATAGAGCATTTTCAACATTCAGATTTTCACTAGTTCTGAGCGTACGCTCAGATTGATTCATTTTTTTCTTTATATCGCATACTGTAGATTTTCCAATTGAGTGTATTCTGGCTAATTCAGAAACACTTTTTCCATTATCTAATTCTTTCAAAATTTCGCATTTTTGCTGCAATGTTAACGTTTTACGTCGACGCGACATGATAAGTACGGATATCAGGCCCTGAATGTGAGAAGAGAATCTAATCTGCACAAGTGAAACGAGTATTCAGACAAGATATTGCAAGTTTGGAAATCACTTTCAATAAGAACCAAGTGATAGAGAAGATTTTTATTGACGGCGCTCGGATTTTATTGAGTAGGTAAAATATAAATTGTGCGGATTAATAGAGGTGGCACAAGTGATTTCAAATTGTGTTCGGATTAGAAATGTTGTACTGTAAATAAAATAAAGAAATTTCAGAGGACTAAAGTGAGTGTTTCCAAATCGGTAAGACCTCCAGCATCGTGAGAAGGAGAGTATAGCAGATTATGAACTATTTGATTAGCTTCTTAGTCCTGTTTGATCTTGCTTCTTACGTCGAGTATTCTTCTTTTAATCATGTTCGGTTGGTTTGAAAAAATATTCACACCATGCCATTCTGCATCTTTTCTCTTTTATTTTTTGGTTGCTACCGTACCACTTTCTGTTCAATTCTGTTCATATTTTTTTCACAACACATTCACAGAATAGTTGTTACTGCATCAGTATCGGGGAAGACAGAATTCTTCTCAGATCTTGTTCTCTCAGTCCTCTTCAATCATATTGAAGATTACATTATTCTTCAATTTCCTGAGCTTCCATTTTAGTTTAGTGAAGTGGAAAACTGGATGCTTTGTTCCAATCGTGTTTTGACTCACACCCAAATTTGATATTATAGCATGATCAATATTGTCTCCCTCTTTTACTTTGGTACAAATAAACAAATATCCTAAAGAGGCAAATACAAAAATTATTTATAAACAGCAAAGATCGTGGTAAGGCTCGTAGAAACCATAAATTTGAAATATAGGTGGGTCTTTTTCACGAAACGGCGTTCAACACACCATTTCTCAAGATATCTCTTCTTCTTCCAAAATATTTTTCATGGATATCTAAAAATTGTTTGATGAGTTTTGTATTAATTTTAGTGCGCCGGCGTCGTTTTAATTTCGAGAAAAGCTTTACCAAACTTGTTGATAACAACTTCTCAAACCAGCAGACTTAAATTTTATGTACATTCTATCATAAAACTAAAGGGAGTTGATTATTTGAAAAAACTTAAACAACTTAAAACAATTGTCAACATTTTTGCTGCTGCTATGTTGACACAACTGTTCCCTATGCTCATGCAGAATTGTTGGCAGAAAGTCAGACAGTAAATGAAGAATATTACCTGAACGTTATACGACGTTTGAGAGCTAATTCGTTGAAAAATGCCATATTTATGGAAAGAAAACTCATGGATTTTAAGCCACGATAATGCATAATTTCTGGTCAAAAACTCATCAAATACCAACGAACAACCTCCGTATTCACCGGATATGGCTCCGGCCAACTTTTTTCCTCTTCTAAAACTAAAATAACCATTTCGAGGTACTCGTTTTAAATCGATATAAGACATAAAGGAAAGTTGCGGCGAGAACTGTCGATTGCAGAAAAAGCGTTTAAAATATGTTTTTTCGAAGGCAATACAATAGGCTTGGATGAAAAATAAATATTTTGTTATTCACTGACCATTTCTAGGTACTTATTTGGCATTCATTGAATTCAATACAGCAGAAGGCCTCACGAATCATATAGTTCAGAATTTGTTTGGTGATGTCCTTTATTTTTCTCAGGAACTATAAAGAACTATAAAGAACAAAGTAAACATTTTTTCGATGCTTCTCTGCTGAAACTTTTTATATGGTCATAACGTAAAAACAAGAAAAGAGTTGCACAATACTTACATTGACTACCTACTTTATATAAATAGAATTAATCTATTGAAGTTCTTTGTGAATAAGAAAATGAGGTTCCTTTTGGTAAAAATATACCCTCCCCGGCGGGGAATCGAACCCCGGTCTCCCGCGTGACAGGCGGGGATACTTACCACTATACTACCGAGGACTTGCTTCTTTAGTTATTTTAGATGCGTTTAATATCTAACGTAGACTCCTGAAAACTCGTGACGATATTGATTCAACCTTGTACTATTGAATATTCATAAAATCTTTAGCAAGCTATATTGATTCGAAGTCTTAATCATACATGTAAAAAACTCTTAAGATAAGTAAAAATTCCGTCACTATTACACATTTAATATTCCGTCAGAATTATCAAATTGCGCAATATTGAAATGGATAATGCAAAGTGATTACAATCTTTTCAACATAAAAACAAACATCATTTTCTGAATCTATATTAAATTTCTTTTTCATTCATTATTCATTTTAAAGCTGTCATACAGTATGTTTCAACAAAAATATGCCACCTTCTATATGTCAAGAACGACTGATTATAGCGGAAAAAGCTGAGACATCAATTTTTGATTAGAGGATCAATTTCTGAGTTGGTTTGGGATATGTGAAATCAACCCCCTACCCTCAGTAGCTCTCAAGTTGAAATATATTTTGAGAAAGTGGATCGAGTGACAAATCTTTGGAATTCTATCTTTATGAACGTTTAATATCATACAATCAGTCCAAACCACAACAAAAATTTGTTTTCCATCGAAAATTTAACAATGCTTTATTGTTGTTTGTTAGACAAACGTTGAAAATGGTTTACTCAACTGATGAGCGGGTCGGAATTGTTTCAATTTATCATCGGAATAATAGTTGAGCCAGAGAAATGGCAAGGATTTTCAATGTGAACCATCTAGAAAAACAGACAGGACGCAAGTATGTTTCATATTTGATGAAACCATTTTCAATCACGGGTTCGGTGGCTAACAAAGTACATGAAGCTCAAAATCGACCTATACGAAACGTAGCAATTGAAGTCGCAGTTTTGGGCCACCTACAGATCGGAAACACTACTTCCATAAAAAATTATCACGTGTGTCTGGTGATAGCTCAACGCTCAGCTTCAACGCTACAGGATCGTGAAACATCAGCAATTTCACCCTTATAAAGTGAAACTCGTTCATGAAACAAACGAAGACGATCTTGGTCGCCGCTAGCAATCTTGTGTAAGGTTGAGTGAAATATAAGCAACAATCCTTATATTCTGTCTATAGTCGATTTGGTATAAAGACGTAGAGTAATAAATCTTTAGGTGACAGGATGGTCACTCGGATAAGGGTTAAAGTGGATTATTAAGTATATTCTCCGAATTTAACCCCAAAGTAATTATAACTCGTAATCCAATATTGCAGCAAGATAACCCCGACATAGCATGGCTCAAACTAAAAGAAAACATATACAAGGGTGCCACAGAGGCCTTGGGAACCCGCACGGTATCACAGAACGGCAAACCTAATAATAAACCCTGGTTCACCGAAAACATTACAAAGGAAAAAAACAAATATATCTAGAATATAAGAACCATCCGACACCAGAGAACCGAAATAGATACATAGAAATAAGAAATAGGGTGAATAACAGAGTTCGGGAAATTAAAGAAGAACACTGGCAGAGATTTAGTGCTGAAATGGAAGCGGATATATACGGAGTGAAAAAACGAATTTGGAAATTATTATGGGGTATGAAAAAGGACACCAATGAAACTATACAACTGAAAACAATCACAAACGAAACATGGGAAAAATACTTCAAAAATCTTTACACCGAATCAGAATATGAAGAAGAATCCCCAAAAGAAGACTTAGAAAACGACATTATAACTGAACCGGTAACAATCACGAAAGAGCAAGTAGCTATGGCAATAAGTAAGCTTAAAAATAGGAAAGCTCCAAATGAAGATAAGATAACAAATGAGATGATCAAATATGGCGGAGAAGCCATGAGAGAAGAGTACACAAAACTGTTTAACATCATAATTCAACACGGAAAAATACCAGAAGAATGGAAAAGAAGTGTAACAGTGCCAATCTTTAAAGAAGGAGACAAAACGAATCCTGCCAACTATCGCGGAATAACCTTGTTAAGCACCTCTTTGAAACTGCTTACAAAGATTCTTGCCGATGACATAACGTCAACAATGCCAATCAGCGAAGAGCAACAAGGCTTTCGAAAAAACCGGTCCACGGTCGATGCACTATTTATAACAAGGCAATTAGTAGAAAAGTCTCTTGAATATAACACTCCAGCATATCTTTGTTTCATAGACTTAACGAAGGCCTTCGACAGCGTCCAACTGAAGGATGTAATCAAGATACTGGAAAACAAAGAGGTACCCAAAAAATATATAAGACTCATAAAAGATCTGAACACTAATACAACAACGCAAATACGAACAAACCACACCCTAACGCAGCATTTCGGAACAACGTCGGGCATCCGCCAATGTGATAGTCTTAGCCCTCTACTATTTAACTAACTTGTAGAGACCGTTAAAAACTTGGGACTAGGATACCGCATGGGAACCTACAAAATTAACATCTTATGCTATGCCGATGACGCCGTACTCATTGCAGAATCAGAAGACGACCTACAAAGAATGTTATACGCCTTTAGCAAACGCGCAAAAAATTTCAATATGGAAATCTCAACAAGTAAGACAAAATGCATGACCATAGCTAAGGAACCTCTGCGCTGCAAGTTAATAATAGACAACGCCACTATAGACCAAGTCATGTCATTCGAATACTTAGGGTGCAAAATAACAAGCACAGGATACCTTGAAGATGAAGTGAGGAGACAAGTGAACAAAGCAGCTGCAGTATCGGGACATCTTAAACAACCAATTTGGAGAAATAAACACCTCAGTATACCATGCAAATCCATAATCTACAAAACATGTGTGCGACCAATTATGACATACGAGGCAGAAATACCGACATAAGGGAAAAATGTGAAACAGACGATATTGTAAGAAGAGAATGGAACCAGCATGTAAACAGAATGACCACAGATAGAATAGCCAAAATCGTATATAACAACATACCACACGGAAGAAGACCCGTTGGACGACCACCAAAACGATGGCGGGACAGTTGGCAATCAACTTCACAAGAACTGCTGCAGGGAAACCGGAACTGAACAGGCGCTACACCTTCTACACGGCGAAGAAGAAGAAGTAATTATTACATAGATAAATATTACGAAAAGTTCTTAAAGTAGTTTAAAAATTTGTATGCATCACTTAGTAGTTGTTGAAAATGTTTCGTTCATTTCACAAATAATGGAAAAGTTTTCTTCTGTGTTTCGGTAACGAAATGTTTCTAGACATATGTTCAAAATTCAGAAAACGTATGTTACGTTATGCTACAAGAAATTTATGGATGTTCAAATAAATAAATAGTATGGAATGAATGAAAGTCTAAGGACTGCTGACAATTTAAACCATCAGGCAACACCACAAGTTCGAGAAACGAAGTTTCGTTTCGGTCACGTGCTACAGCCTCATGATTGTACTATGTAGTGTACTTTCAGCGGGAATTTCGTGCCAAATTTACGGTCATTCATCGTAGCCATTAAACTAGACTGCGCGGGCCTATGTTTACATTCAGCACGTTTTGCGCTTTTGTTGTCCTATTATGTCGAATGACGTTGTTAAGCAAGTAAAAGAAAGGTCATGGAAAAGATGCAGACGCTGTTGAAAGTTAACTGCTGTTCCTACCCTATTCGTAAAAACTAAATGAGTGTAACATTGACATTTCAGTGTAGGACTTCTGTCTTAATTAGTTTCAGTTTAATGTCGAAAACTTAATGCATGTTTTAATTTAGCTTGATTATACACACCACCAAATGTATATGAATCACCCGATATTTTGAATACTACCTCAGGGATTTTGGAAATTTCGAAAGATTGTTAGAACTGATCCTTTTTGAAATATTTAAATTGAAAAAAGTAATGAGTTAAGGTTTATTTTAAGAAAGAGACAGATATAAGGATATAAGAGACTCTTTCCGCATGTAGTAAAAAAATGGAGAATTGTTTTCTCTTAGAGTAGGTGTTTTTTTTCTCGACCTCACTAGCTTGTATTACCTCCTCTTGACCTGATACAAGCCTGAATCCGTCTAGGCATGCTTTGGATTAGGTTTTCGACTGTTAGGATACTACCCTATTTCCTTATACATACATATTAGGGTAACATTTCATTCCATGAATTGCGTAGCAAGCTTGTTGTCTCCAAATTTCGTAAACAGGATTCTAATGCTATTAAGATAGCAAATAGTAACGCTTGAACGCTAATTAATTACTTTATTTTCGATTTAGCGACACATTAAGCCTTCTAATGAAAGGAACCTCTGTTCTTTTCATGGAATAGTTTCAACATATTTTTCTAGAACTTTTGTGACAAACAAAATCATGCGTCCTTATTTTCGCACCAAGCTTGTAACGTTATCATAGGCTATATAAGCGCTGATACTCATTTTTATAATTCATTATTCTATTATTACTTCTACTTCTGCTACCTTCTACATCTATTTCTACATCCTAACTCGCAACTCTCTAAATCTCAAGTATATTTCAAATTCCAAGTTCTTAAGTTATTTTTCTATTAAAATCAAAAAAGCAGAACAAGTGTTTTTATTCAACAATCAACGAAATCTTCAACACCCTCGAAAAAGAAGCGGATAAGGAAGAGCAGCCCAACACGACCTCCTCTGGGTTGATATTCTGCCACTCTTCTGTGGCGGTTTGGATAGCTGTTGTGGGGTTCTTGGATTATTCCATAAATGTTCAATAGGGTTTAAGTCTGAAGAGCAAGCTGGCCAGGCAGAAATAGCGATTCCCTCTGTTTCAAGATTGTGTCGCGCGAGGTTGCTGGTATGCAGAAGAGCATTTTATTGTAGTGTGAAACTCTCACCTTGTTAATTTTTTGTTGTCTGGTTAGCTATAGAATTTTCAAGGGCCTTCTGCTGTATAAACTCCTTGAACGAAGTCTTCGACGTATCGTTTCGACTGATACCTGTTGCTTCTAGAAATTTCTTTTGGAGTATGGGGTGCGAAGCACTAGGGTCTCATCCTGCAATTTGGCAGGTCTTGTTCTTCAGAAGGGATCTTCCTACGACTTCTTGTAGGCCTATTTTGCAGAGTTTGTAGCTCCACGTAGGTTTTTGAAACCACCCCCTATGATACCCCCATTGTGGCCGCTATAACCCTCTGTGTCACCCCTTCTTCAACGAGAGCAATTATCCAACCCCTCTGCACATCGGACAATCCAACTTAAGGCATTTTCAATTATGATTATAGACTTTTTTATTTTTTGAAATTTACAGTTTCAAATGTCAGTGACGACTGAGTACAATCTCCCGAACAAGTGGTGATAATCTTATATCATACTATCCAGTTTTTTCACAACAAAAAACATTCTTCACAAGTAGTCAAATATCCATGGTTGAAAAGAATCAATAATATGAAATACCGAGTGATTCCATATAAATTTGGTTGGGTGTATTTCTTTCAAGCCAAGAGTCTGGTATGATTCATTCTGTAAAGAAAGTGCAGGGAATTGATTATTAATAATAAAGTTTATTTGCAAAACCATAATATTCCGTGTGAAAATAATTACATAACATTTTGTGCCTACATACATGATGCTTAATAAACAATAGATAGCATAGGCTAGACACTCAAAATTAGTGTTTCGCTTGTACGCTCCTATTAAACTCAAAAATATACTCTTCAATGCCCGAGCAGTTTTAAATACCATAATTATTTAAAAACTCTGCTTAAAACGATTGTCAACATTTTTGTTGGTGCTAACTTGGCACAACTATCTCAACTCACAGAACTAGATTTCGTCAGTTCTCACAAGTGGTTTGAAAACAAAATAGTCACAGGGGGCTAAATCTGGAGAATATGCTGGATGAGGTAGCCGTTCGTATCCCAATTCATGGATTTTGGCCATCGTGACTAGACAAGTGTACACACGTGCATTGTCTTGATGGAACAGCACTTTCTTCTTCGCTTAAAGCGACCGTTTTTGCTTCAAATCAACGTCGAATCCGTTTAAAAGCTTTGAATAATATTCGCCACTGATCGTTTTACCTGTAACTGTCTCCATGAGATTGTTGGTTGACAGACTCTGTTTGGACTCCTTTGGTCCTGTTTCGATTGTTCCTTGATCTCTGGCGTATTGTGATGGATCCATGTTTCGTCCACAGTAACAAAACGGCGCAAAAACTCGTTCGGATTACGGCTGAACATCGCTGAACACTCTTTTGAAGTGGTCACAAGATTGCTTATGGTCGAGTGTGAGCAATCGTGACACCCATCTCGCGGAGAGTTTCTTCATGTCCAAATATTAGTGTAGAATATGATGTACCCGTTCAGTTGAGATATCTACAGCATGAGCCGAATCAAGCACTTTCATTCTCCGATCGTCCAGTATCATTTCATGGATTTCATCGACGATTTCCGGCGTCATCACTTTTTTGTGGATGAACTGAACGTTCGGCGTCATTAGTGCTGGTATTACTACAACCATTGAAGTCTTTCCTTAGTTTCAGTTACGGATTTTTTACATAAAAAGTAATTCTTAATCAGCACACGAAATTCACTTTTTTCCATTTTCGTAAAAATTCACGAGGTTGTCTGCTTTGAGCAGCTATAAAACACCAACTGCACGACGTAGCTTGCTCAAAATTAAAAAGCTGCCCACTGATAGATTACAGTAGACGCCAGCACTGTTGCATTAAAAGTGACTGCGCGGGAAATTCAAATGGACACTGACTTATCAAACCGCCCCCGTAGCTGTAGTACTAAAATGTCGAAATCTGTCCACATTCGAATTCGAAAATTCATTCTGCCACCATAAAGGTAAAAATGAAACAATTTGAAAATCAATCAATATTTTTGAGAACAATGTGTCCCAGATTGCACAAAAGAAACCTTATAATAAATCAACAGAAAACATTTTGCACCATGATAAACAAAATTTCTCTGATTTAATTTTAAATCCTAATCAATATATTACTTTCTGAACCTTCTGTTTCCAGTTTCACGAAAAAACAGACTGACTTATGAATATTCACGCACACAGAATCCAGTTTGTCTTGATTTTGATAGCCACTTCGATTCCGATACTATCAATCTGCTACTAAGTTGAATATAATTTTCAATTCTCTATATGAAACCCGTCACATATTTTATTCAAGGCTATCGTACAAGGAAACGAAATTCCAAGAATTTATTACCTACAATCTGAATTATTAAACTTAGAGTTCGAAGCGAATGCTACAATACAGAATGAGACAAATGTTGATTCTCGGCTTGGTTATTCCGAAAACGGAATAGCGTGAATCTGACCAGATATGATATCATAAAAAATTCCGAATGATGTATGTATCGGCAGTAAGAATTCACCTGTTACTGTATTGTGTACTCGTGACATCATTTAGATAAGTTCAAGAATAGTATTCCCGGAATTGGAAATCCAACTTAGAATCACTGTTTAATTTACGATCGTTTACTGGAGAAGTAACATGTGAAACGACATAACGCGATCGCCAGTATGAATGATTATGTTTGATATTTAACTGCTGTTATTGAAAAAGCTAAATTTGACGGTCTTTTATACAAACTCGAGCATTTAAGGCTCTCTAACCTAACCAAACTTTTCAGAGAGTTGAGTTGCATTAATATAGGTATTTATTTTACTATTTACTAATAATAAATACTATTAATAAACTCCCGTGTGGGGTTGCTAGATCCCCCATCGGGCGCCTCCCCAGGTAGTGGATAGGCGAATGCCTGTCAGATATGGCAGGTATCGGGTTATCCCGGGGCGAGCCCAAACTAGTCTGATGATGGGCAGCAGCATCATCCGAACCATAAAAAAACCAGGAAATGATCCTCGACTGGTTGATGTGGACTACCAAGGGGAATAGCTATGAAAGCGACTTTTGGCCTTCAGACTGAGGAGCTACCAAGGCACCTGGAAAGCGCGGTAACTTATTGCCAAAACCTCCCATACCCGACAAATAAACAGCATTATCCTTAAACGAACAAATAATGTACCCTAGGTGGGTAGGCAGAATCATCCACAATCCCACACCGAGAAACCGGTCTGCCTCATGAATTCAGAGGAAGGCAACAGATCATTACATATGTGCACTACAAACACCAACTGAAAAAATCTCACATGATCTTAAAACGAACAAATAATGTTCCCCAGGTGGGTAGGCAGAATCATCCACAATCCCACACCGAGAAACCGGTCTGCCTCATGAATTCAGGGGAAGGCAACAGATCATTACATATGAGCACTACAAACACCAACACAAAAAATCCCACATGATCTTGAAACGAACAAATGATGTACCCCAGCTGGGTAGGCAGAATCATCCACAATCCCACACAGAAAAACCGGTCTGCCTCATGGATTCAGGAGGACGCAACAGATCATTACATATGTACATTACAAACACCAACTCAAAAAATCTCACATGATCTTAAAACGAACAAATAATGTTCCCCAGGTGGGTAGGCAGAATCATCCACAATCCCACACCGAGAAACCGGTCTTTCTCATGGATTCAGGAGGAGGCAACAGATCATTACATATGTACACTACAAACACCAACTGAAAAAACCTCACATGATCTTAAAACGAACAAATGATGTACCCCAGCTGGGTAGGCAGAATCATCCACAATCCCACACAGAAAAACCGGTCTGCCTCATGGATTCAGGAGGACGCAACAGATCATTACATATGTACATTACAAACACCAACTGAAAAAATCTCACATGATCTTAAAACGAACAAATAATGTTCCCCAGGTGGGTAGGCAGAATCATCCACAATCCCACACCGAGAAACCGGTCTGCCTCATGGATTCAGGAGGACGCAACAGATCATTACATATGTACACTACAAACACCAACTCAAAAAATCTCACATGATCTTAAAACGAACAAATAATGTTCCCCAGGTGGGTAGGCAGAATCATCCACAATCCCACACCGAGAAACCGGTCTGCCTCATGGATTCAGGAGGACGCAACAGATCATTACATATGTACACTACAAACACCAACTCAAAAAATCTCACATGATCTTAAAACGAACAAATAATGTTCCCCAGCTGGGTAGGCAGGATCATCCACAATCCCACACAGAGAAACCTGTCTGCCTCATGGATTCAGGAGGACGCAACAGATCATTACATATGTACACTACAAACACCAACTGAAAAAATCTCACATGATCTTAAAACGAACAAATAATGTTCCCCAGGTGGGTAGACAGAATCATCCACAATCCCAAACCGAGAAACCGGTCTGCCTCATGAATTCAGGAGGACGCAACAGATCATTACATATGTACACTACAAACACCAACTGAAAAAATCTCACATGATCTTAAAACGAACAAATAATGTTCCCCAGGTGGGTAGACAGAATCATCCACAATCCCACACCGAGAAACCGGTCTGCCTCATGAATTCAGAGGAAGGCAACAGATCATTACATATGTGCACTACAAACACCAACACAAAAAATCCCACATGATCTTGAAATGAACAAATGATGTACCCCAGCTGGGTAGGCAGGATCATTCACAATCCCACACCAAGAAACCGGTCTGCCTCATGAATTCAGAGGAAGGCAACAGATCATTACATATGTGCACTACAAACACCAACTGAAAAAATCTCACATGATCTTAAAACGAACAAATAATGTTCCCCAGGTGGGTAGGCAGAATCATCCACAACCCCACACCGAGAAACCGGTCTGCCTCATGAATTCAGAGGATGGCAACAGATCATTACATATGTGCACTACAAACACCAACACAAAAAATCCCACATGATCTTGAAACGAACAAATGATGTACCCCAGCTGGGTAGGCAGGATCATCCACAATCCCACACAGAAAAACCGGTATGCATCATGGATTCAGGAGGAGGCAGCAGATCATTACATATGTGCACTACAAACACCAACATAAAAAATTCCACATGATCTTGGAAACGAACAAATAATGTACCGAAGGTAGGTGAGCAGAATCATCCACAATTCCACATCGTGAAACCGGTCTGCCTAATGGATTTAGGGAGAGGCAACAGATCATTACATATGTGCACTACAAACACCAACATAAAAAATTCCACATGATCTTGGAAACGAACAAATAATGTACCGAAGGTAGGTGAGCAGAATCATCCACAATTCCACATCGTGAAACCGGTCTGCCTAATGGATTTAGGGAGAGGCAACAGATCATTACATATGTGCACTACAAACACCAACTCAAAAAATCTCACAAGGTCTTGAAGCGGCCACAACACCAGCAGAGACACGAAAAAGTAATTCTACAGCATGACAATACTCGGCCTCACGTTGCCAAACCCGTTAAAACCTACTTGGAAATGCTCAATTGGGAAGCCCTAACCCACCCACCATATGCCCGAGATATTGCACCATCCGATTATTACATGTTCCGTTCGATGGCACATGGTCTGGCTGATCAGCAGTTCCGCTCATATGAAGAGCTCGAAATATGGCTTGATTCGTGGATAGCCTCAAAAGACGAATTCTTCTACCGTCACGATATTCGAGATGGAAAAAAGTTGTAGCTAGCCATGGGCAATATTTGGAATGATTCATTTGTAATCATTTTTCACAATAAAGTTGTATTTTCATAAAAAAACAGCGAGAACTTTGTTGCGGACCTAATACCTTGAATACTTTTGGTTATTTTGAGAATAAAATTTCTTCAGATTTTGAGAAAAATGGAATTATCTCAAAAACTTTGATGTTTAAGTATAGCAATTTCTGATGATACTCGATATTTTTTTGAACGCTCAATCCAAATATGCAATAATATATAGGTCGTTCCATTAAAAACAACACAACTTTGATGATTTTAAGGCATTTCAGACACCATGTATAATGTGAAAATAATTTCAAAAAGTACCTATAATATCACATATATATCATATATCCCAAAATGATCTTATAGTCCCGTAATTAGGTCACAATATTCTATGCCGTATAACGTGGACAACCCTGTATGTACCAATGTATTGCATTTTTTT
The DNA here is from genome assembly GCA_013387265.2 of Cryptolaemus montrouzieri. Taxonomy (NCBI): domain Eukaryota; kingdom Metazoa; phylum Arthropoda; class Insecta; order Coleoptera; family Coccinellidae; genus Cryptolaemus; species Cryptolaemus montrouzieri. Next base: position 1,620,874 of record JABFTP020000144.1, on the reverse strand, counting down.
TCCGCGAATAGTGAAAACGCGAAATTAAGAAGCGCAAATATCTACCAGACAAATTTCTTCGTTCAAAAGCTCACGACAAATATTTGTGAAAATAAAGTTCAAGTAGTTTTGCTGTTGGTATAAACTCAATCATGGTTAATCACAGTTTAAATTTCTTTCTACAACCGGCTCTTAGAGTAGTAATGAAATCAAATAGGCGTAACTCCATGGTTTAAACGTCCTCCTTCAACGCTGTTCTTTGTATATGATAATCTGACAAGACAAGATCCGTCGAGTCCAGACAGGTTTTGCGGCAAGTTAAGGCGGAGGTAACTGAGCTTTTGTTATTTGAATTGTGGATCTCTCACCCGGCATTGTTGCTAATCGAGCAAACCAGACTGCCAGCATCCTTTTCGCGACCTCTAAATCTGATTCCATGCAGCTACTGTGAAATCGCGGATGGGATCTTTCATTATTTTCTTATCAGATGAATAGATGCATTATTTCACACCTCATTTCAACATATTGTTTATAGTAGGCAGGTATGGTAATCAAATATTGTTGTTGTTAATATTTTGGGATACTTTTAAATTATTAGTTTGTGTCTGACTTATCGCGTTTTTTATTTAAAATTTTTAAAAGTGAATAATTTACATTCATGAGTTCATACCTGTGCCTTCTAAATTTTACTATTTTTTCATGTATAGTATAAGCTATATGTGAATATGGGATTTGTAACAAAATTAACTTTTATACTCTGGTTAAGCCTAGATAATGAGCAATGAGACTCTAATTCAATATTCGTCCCTGAACTCTAGGAAAAGTCAAGAAAGTTTTGCTTAGATATTTAATTAATTACATAAATTATGATAATGATACATAGTGTCACAAATACTTCTTTATATGTTTATACAGGCAATAAGACTTATCTTTGTGGTTCTTGATCTTACTGCTGCCTTTGGGGAAAACCTTTATTTCAGCTGTGGAGCTCCACGTACGAGTCTCTATGTAGGAATATCCACCTAGGAATTTCAGTCTAGGACTCTCCACCTAGGAATTTCCATCTAGGGCTCCCCACCTAGGACTTTCTATCTAGGGCTTCTCACCTAGGAATGTCTGTCTGGGCTCCTTACCTAGGACTTTCTAACTAGGGCTCCTCACCTATGAATGTCTGTCTGGGCTCCTTACCTAGGAATATCTGTCTGGGCTCCTCACCTGGGACTTTCTATATAGGGCTCCTCACCTAGGAATTTCCATCTAGGGCTCCCCACCTAGGACTTTCTATCTAGGGCTTCTCACCTAGGAATGTCTGTCTGGGCTCCTTACCTAGGACTTTCTATCTAGGGCTCCTCACCTAGAAATGTTTGTCTGGGCTCCTTACCTAGGACTTTCTATCTAGGGCTCCTCACCTAGGAATGTCTGTCTGGGCTCCTTACCTAGGAATATCTGTCTGGGCTCCTCACCTGGGACTTTCTATATAGGGCTCCTCACCTAGGACTTTCCATCTAGGGCTCCTCACCAAGGACTTTCTATCTAGGGCTCCTCACCTAGGACTTTCTATCTAGAGCTCCTCATCAAGGACTTTCTATCTAGGGCTCCTCACCTAGGAATGTCTGTCTGGGCTCCTTACCTAGGACTTTCTATCTAGGGCTCCTCACCTAGGACTTTCTATCTAGGGCTCCTCACCTAGGAATGTCTGTCTGGCCTCCATACCTAGGAATGTCTGTCTGGGCTCCTCACCTGGGACTTTCTATATAGGGCTCCTCACCTAGGACTTTCTATCTAGGGCTCTTCACCAAGGACTTTCTATCTAGGGCTCCTCACCTAGGACTTTCTATCTAGGGCTCCTCATCTAGGACGTTCTATCTAGGGCTCCTCACCAAGGACTTTCTATCTAAGGCTCCTCATCTAGGACGTTCTATCTAGGGCTCCTCACCTAGGACTTTCTATCTAGGGCTCCTCACCTAGGATGTTCTATCTAGGGCTCCTCAAATTGTTGTGACGTGATTTTCGCACGTTACAGATTCTAGGGACACGTTCCTAATTTAAAATTCGATCTCCTTTCTATCTAGGGCTCCTCATCTAGGACGTTCTATCTAGGGCTCCTCACCAAGGACTTTCTATCTAGGGCTCCTCACCTAGGACTTTCTATCTAGGGCTCCTCACCAAGGACTTTCTATCTAGGGCTCCTCACCTAGGAATGTTTGTCTGGGCTCCTTACCTAGGACTTTCTATCTAGGGCTCCTCACCTAGGAATGTCTGTCTGGGCTCCTTACCTAGGAATATCTGTCTGGGCTCCTCACCTGGGACTTTCTATATAGGGCTCCTCACCTAGGACTTTCCATCTAGGGCTCCTCACCAAGGACTTTCTATCTAGGGCTCCTCACCTAGGACTTTCTATCTAGAGCTCCTCATCAAGGACTTTCTATCTAGGGCTCCTCACCTAGGAATGTCTGTCTGGGCTCCTTACCTAGGACTTTCTATCTAGGGCTCCTCACCTAGGACTTTCTATCTAGGGCTCCTCACCTAGGAATGTCTGTCTGGCCTCCTTACCTAGGAATGTCTGTCTGGGCTCCTCACCTGGGACTTTCTATATAGGGCTCCTCACCTAGGACTTTCTATCTAGGGCTCTTCACCAAGGACTTTCTATCTAGGGCTCCTCACCTAGGACTTTCTATCTAGGGCTCCTCATCTAGGACGTTCTATCTAGAGCTCCTCACCAAGGACTTTCTATCTAAGGCTCCTCATCTAGGACGTTCTATCTAGGGCTCCTCACCTAGGACTTTCTATCTAGGGCTCCTCACCTAGGATGTTCTATCTAGGGCTCCTCAAATTGTTGTGACGTGATTTTCGCACGTTACAGATTCTAGGGGACACGTTCCTAATTTAAAAATTCGATCTCCTTTCTATCTAGGGCTCCTCATCTAGGACGTTCTATCTAGGGCTCCTCACCAAGGACTTTCTATCTAGGGCTCCTCACCTAGGACTTTCTATCTAGGGCTCCTCACCAAGGACTTTCTATCTAGGGCTCCTCACCAAGGACTTTCTATCTAGGGATCCTCACCTAGGACTTTCTATCTAGGGCTCCTCACCTAGGAATGTTTGTCTGGGCTCCTTACCTAGGACTTTCTATCTAGGGCTCCTCACCTAGGAATGTCTGTCTGGGCTCCTTACCTAGGAATATCTGTCTGGGCTCCTCACCTGGGACTTTCTATATAGGGCTCCTCACCTAGGACTTTCCATCTAGGGCTCCTCACCAAGGACTTTCTATCTAGGGCTCCTCACCTAGGACTTTCTATCTAGAGCTCCTCATCAAGGACTTTCTATCTAGGGCTCCTCACCTAGGAATGTCTGTCTGGGCTCCTTACCTAGGACTTTCTATCTAGGGCTCCTCACCTAGGACTTTCTATCTAGGGCTCCTCGCCTAGGAATGTCTGTCTGGGCTCCTTACCTAGGAATGTCTGTCTGGGCTCCTCACCTGGGACTTTCTATATAGGGCTCCTCACCTAGGACTTTCTATCTAGGGCTCTTCACCAAGGACTTTCTATCTAGGGCTCCTCACCTAGGACTTTCTATCTAGGGCTCCTCATCTAGGACGTTCTATCTAGGGCTCCTCACCAATGACTTTCTATCTAGGGCTCCTCATCTAGGACGTTCTATCTAGGGCTCCTCACCTAGGACTTTCTATCTAGGGCTCCTCACCTAGGATGTTCTATCTAGGGCTCCTCAAATTGTTGTGACGTGATTTTCGCACGTTACAGATTCTAGGGGACACGTTCCTAATTTAAAAATTCGATCTCCTTTCTATCTAGGGCTCCTCATCTAGGACGTTCTATCTAGGGCTCCTCACTAAGGACTTTCTATCTAGGGCTCCTCACCTAGGACTTTCTATCTAGGGCTCCTCACCAAGGACTTTCTATCTAGGGCTCCTCACCAAGGACTTTCTATCTAGGGATCCTCACCTAGGACTTTCTATCTATGGCTCCTCACCTAGGATTTTCTATCTAGGGCTCCTCAAATTGTTGTGACGTGATTGTCGCACGTTACAGATTCTAGGGGACACGTTCCTAATTTAAAAATTCAATTCATGTTTTTGACCATATTAAATAAGACTTCGTTCTATAGACAGATCAATTTTTATAAAGAAATCACAAAATTCTTTTGACATCCTCAAACCTTCTCTAAGATTTTTCAAATTGAATGTTTCGTTTCCAGTGCTGGCTTGAGCCTCGTCTTCGATAAGCTGTGAATTTAACAACTTAAAGTCGGTTTCTGTTACATATCCATTTTGCAATTCAAGCAACTCCTGAATGTTACACGATTTTATCTGTTCGATCCCATTTTGTCGTATTCCATTCGCAATTTCGGCATATTTGCAGTTAGAGATTATATCAGGAGCGCTTTCCAAATCGAGTAACACCAGACAGGCGAACATTTTAAAATATCCACAGAAAGTTGAGGGAAACTGGTACTTTTACTGCAAATAAACATTTAACAGGTGAAACTCAAACTATAAGAAGTCCAAATATTGAGGAAGCAGTTTTGAATTGTATTGATTTGAAACCTCATGTGAGTACAAGAAAAATTGGAAATCAGTTGAATATTTCAAATGTTCTAGTTTGGAGGATTCTCCACGTTTTTTTATTGTACCCGTTTCATATTCAACTCGTCCAAACTCTACTTCCTCGAAATTTTCTTCAAGACTGAATTTCTGTCGATGATTCTTAGATAAAATTAGACAAAATAAGTTTAGTATTCGTAGGAAGTAAAAGAATGATATGATTCAAATATTGTCCATCACAAGCTGCACCACATTTATGCATGAAATGTTGAAATATGAGGTAAATTTGTTGTAAATAAAAAGTAAATGTGGTTATCTGGGTTATTATCATCCCATTTAATTATGAACTTCTTTCTTATGCATTTGTCTCACCTGATCACGTAGAAAGTAACGGCAGCATGTTTTGCACAGCATCCATTTATTTTACATGGCTTGCCTGATCAAGCAAGGTGTATTCGTTAATGAAGTCAATCCAGACGAGAAAAGTGTAGCACCAATAGGTGGAACAACAACCGTTGAAATGGCGAGAGATAGGTACGACAGGTGCGCTGAAATTTAGATATATGTAACACCTGCACATTCTGAGGGAGTTGCTCAGACAGGTGAATTAAAAAGGCCTCCTGTGTGGCAAACCGCCATACACTGTCCACCGTGTAGACAGCTACCATTCGAATCGGATGAGGCGATTCCTCGTAAATATGGGGTGGTGCCGATAATAATGAAGGAATCGAGTGTACGTGAATTATTTTCGGGGATGTTTACCAAGATAAACATTTATTTTGAAAAAAGTTATTCTTTCTTCAAACATTCCTCTCAATGAATTTATTCTTATACAATAATTCACGGTGTAGAAGATTTCATGAGGTGATTCCTTAAGCCATTTAATGACGAAAAATTCCAATGTCACACATGTCCGCAAACGCTTTGTTAGCGAAATACAGGGTGTTGAAATCTTTAGATATTTTCAGTTTGTTTCTTATGATTCAGATACTCAGCTCAAATTCGGCTGTCATGTTGATTTCTTTTATTGACAACTCTAAATTGTTATTAATTCACTTTCGTTCATATACCGCTCATAGGCAATGATAGTTGCAGTGTCATTGAGATGGTAGTTTATTCAAATGCAGAAATAGCTCTGTTACGGTAATTTCTTAGAAGCGTGTAGAACAGGGATGCTCAAACGGAAAGCTTTTTGAGTAGATCTCGAGAAGAAAAGAATTTTTAATAAGTAGGTAGCTAAAATACAAAAATTGATCACGTAATAAATTAACACTCTGCTAGCGGCAAAAGACGGCTCTATCAAAGGAACGCGCGGTACTTGTCAAAGAAAAGCCGCGTTTTTTATTCTTGCCGCTTCTCTAGAAATTTCGGATGGCGCGTTTGACGGGAACATTGGAGACTTTCGTTCAAGCCGATATAAATAATCCGCCTGCAGGAATTGGAGTCATTCTGAATTGTAACTTGAAGGCAATAATACGTCGATACAAAGTTCATTATAAAATAGTACAAAATGAGTGCAGCGAAGAAATTTTAATAACGATTGGGTGGAAGAATTTTTCTTTTGTATTGTGAAAGATGAGTGCATTTGTCTTATTTGTCGTGCGTCAATTGCAATACCCAAGCGTGGTAACTTAGAAAGGCATCATAAAACGGTTCATAAAAACAATAAAAGGATTTTCTGCCACAGAGTGAATTAAAAATAAGAAAAGTACGTGATTTGATATCTTGTTTGAAAAAAGAACAAACCATGTTCACAAGGCCAGCCAAACAATCAAAAGCTGCTACGATCGCGCCATTTAAAATATCTCATATATTGGCGAAACACAAGAAACCAGTCGAAAATGAATCGGTTGTGAAGGAAGCATTTCTTGAAACGGGTGAGACTTTATTTGGAGATATTAAAAACTATACAGAAATCATGTCTGCTATTAGAGAACTTCAGTTATCTCGTCCGACGTCACAAGGCGTATTGAAGGACATGGCAGATAAACTAAAACATGATATCATGAAATGTACATACTTTTCTTTACAGTTCGACGAATCCATCGATATGACAGACATTGCACAGCTGTGTATTTTTATTCGGGTGGTATTCAGTGACATGTATTCAGTGAATTTTTGACAATCATTCCTCTGAAGAGGAAAACCCGTGGCGAAGATTATAAGACGTTTTCTTATAACTTGCAGAAAACTACAAGCTACCAATATATAAATTAGCATGCATTACAACCGAAGGAGCACCAGCAATGACTGGAAATAAAAACGGTTTTGTGACATTGTGTCGAGCTAATGAAGATTTCCCTTCATTTTTTTTCATTCCATTGCATTAAAAACCAACAAGTTTTGTGTTCAAAAGTTTTAAACACAGAGGAAATTATGGGCATTGCACCAAAAATTGTGAATACCATCCGTGCACGTAGCTTGCAACGGCGGCTCTTTAAGTTACAGTTGGAAGATAGGGAGTCAGCTCAACAAACTGATTTAGTTCTTCACACGGACGTCAGGTGGTTGAGTCGCGGAAAATTCCTAGAAAGTTATCAAGAATTATTGCCCGAAATAACAGCTTTTCTAGAAGAAAGAGGTGATGACACTCAGATGTTGAAAAACGAAAAATGGCCCTACTGATTTGGCATATGGATAAACACAATTAACTTGGAGCTTCAAGATAAAAGAAAAACTTTTATTCAGATGATTATCGCAGCAAACGCATTCCAAAACGAATTGCAACGTTTGATAGTTCAACTGAAAAGAAAGGAATGAGATAAAAAACACAAGATTTAACTTTAATCTACACTTTATTTGAAAAAATTCGACGACGTTTCGCTGACACAGCAGCTTTATCAAGAATGAAAAACAGAATGAAGAGTAAGGTATTACAAACAACTCGTAGAACAAGTTGGAAGGAAAAAGTTCAAAATTAGATCTCCTAGAAGCATTAGAAATAAATAGATACAAACATTCGGACAAGCTTTTGAATGAACAGGTAGATGTGAATTACTCACCCCTACTTAACTTGTTTAATTAGTTTTTATTACCTTTCATACTAACTGCACAATGGCTCGGTGTGGATTTTCCTGTTATTCATCCAACTTGTTCTACGATTTGTTTATAATACCATACTCTTCATTCTGTTTTTCATTCTTGATAAAGCTGCTGTGTCAGCGAAACGTCGTCGAATTTTTTCAAATAAAGTGTAGATTAAAGTTAAACCTTGTGTTTTTTATCTCATTTATATCATGGATCTACATCAAGTAACGGCCTCCACAATTCAAATGAAAAGAAAGGATCTGAAACATTTTCCGTCTTTGAAAGCAAGGATTTCTCAGTTAAATTATGATACGTATGAGGCTGAATTATCAAATATTTTGGGACAATTCGAAATGCGTTTTTTATGATTGTAGTAAATTGACAAATATAGCATCATTTATGAGTTATCCTTTTTCATGAAAACCATTGAGGAATTAGCTACTGAAATAGCAACTCATTTCAATATGAACTCATGTTCTGTTGGAAATTAGTTGGTGCCGATTATATCAGATATACATTTCAAAGCTACAACATCTGATACAAATTTCTGGTGTTTTATATCTGAAGATAAATATCCGAATCTAAGGCCAACCGACCTACAACTGACGGCAATGTTTGGGTCAACTTACTTTTTCGAGTCTGCATTTTCTGAAAGATATTTAAGTCAAAATATCGCAATCAACTGACGATCATATGTCATCATGCTTGCGATTAGCACTCAATGGTTACGTACCATCTTATGAAAAATATGCTGGGGACATGCAGTGCCACGCTTCAACATCCGAAGTCACTTCTTAGTTAAGTTTAACACCATATGTAACTCTTTTTTTTTTTGTAACAACTAATAAACTCGCAATTTTGAGTAACTATGAGTTTTCCCATTGATATAATACAGAAAAACCTAACTAAACCTAACCCAAACCTTGACTAAAATAATGTATATTGTGCGGAAAGCTAATATCTATATATGCTACGGTATACCCTACCTACGTAGGTAGATAGGCAGGGTGTATCGTGTATGTACGACAACATCACAGACACTTGCAGCCTCTCAGAGTCGATCGTAAGTAGTCTAAAAATATTGAGGTAGATCGCCAGCAGTTCAACTTTGAGCTAGAAGATATGCTAAAATGTATCCAGAACGTGTCTCTCCTCATCATACTTCATTTGGAAAGCTTCATCAACGTCTAAGAGAAACAGGTAGCTTCAAAACTAGAAAAAACATGATTGTGATCCCCATCGGGATATTAGAACACCGGAATTAGAAGAAACTGTACTTAATTTAATCGACGAACAATCCGATACCAGCACTAGGCAAATTGCTTTACAGCTACATGTTAATCATATTCGCAATACCAACTTGGGAGGGGAAAACTACGTGCAATTTTAAGAAAAAAAGTTTATATAAACATAGGTCCGCATAAGCTTCGTTACGGAGCCACAGGGTGTTGAAATTTCCGGAAAAATTTGTTTTTTCTTCAAAACTCCTGTAGTTTTTGAGATATTCAACCCATATTTGAAATGCAAGCTATTTTTCGCTGAATTGAAAGCACTTCTAATTAAAAAAATGACTAATAGGCTTTGATTTTGTTCATTTGTTTATTTATTTTGACAATTGTTAAAGTTGTACCAGTGTCTGCTCGTCTGAAGAAGCTACGGTGTAGTGAAACGCGTTACGAATCGCAATTATTAAGTAAAATTCCTTAAAACACAGTACTTGTTTTTTATTATTGATAATGGAATTTTACCAAGTAAAAGCCTCCCAAATTCATCTGCTCGAATTGTTTATTAAATTAACAATTAGTTTTAAGACTTTTGTAGTTATTGCTGTAAGAAAAAAATGGCTAATTTTACTAACGCCGAATTGGCTGATATCCATTACATGTAAGGTCTGGCTGACGGAAACACAACAGAAGCTAGGCGATTATATCAGATGCGCTTCTCAAATCGAGTAACACCAGACAAGCGAACATTTTCAAATATCCACAGAAGGTTGAGGGAAACTGGTACTTTTACTGCAAATAATCATTCAAAAGATGCAACTCAACTAATGAGAACTCTAGATATTGAGGAAGCAGTTTTGAATTGTATTGATTTGAATCCTCATGTGAGTACAAGAAAAACTGGAAATCAGTTGAATATTTCACATGTTCTAGTTTGGAGGATTCTCCACGACTTTTTATTGTGCCCGTTTCATATTCAACGAGTCCAAATTCTACTTCCTCGAGATTTTCCTTCAAGACTGAATTTCTGCCGATAGTTCTTAGATAAAATTAGACAAAATGCTCATTTTGATAGTGAAATAATGTTCAGAGTCAAGCTAATTTTTTGAGAAGTGCTATCACAAATTTTCACAATAATCATTATTGGGCTGAGGAAAACCCCCATTTGAGTGAAGAATCTCATCATCAAGAGGAGGAGTTACCTTTATTGCTCGAAGATGTTCCACTTTTGGTGAGATACATTATGTGGTTCATGGTTGACGGGGCACCAGCACATTTAAGTGGAGAAGCTAGGGAAATCTTGAATAATACATTCAACAACCGATGGATAGGTCGGGGTGGGCCAGAACCATGGCCTCCTAGGTCCCCAGACTTAAATAGTTTAGATTTTTTCTTATGGGGATATCTCAAAAGTTTAGTTTATACTACTCCAGTGAACACTGTAGAAGAATTGAGAAATCGAATAATAACCTTTTTTGACACGATAAGAAATATCCCAGGAATATTTCAAAGAGTGCGTGATAATATGCGAAGAAGGTCAGAGGCCTGTATTCTTGCAGGTGGAGGACACTTCCAGCAATTTATTTAGTTATTAATTGTTCTTTTTTTAGTTTGATATTGAATAAGTAAAAGTTGAGTCTCAGAAGAGGAGCTATCAGAATAAAAGCAAATTTTGGGCATACCTATCGAGTATTTCTATTTTTTTTTATGTAGTGAATAACATACAATTCAAATAATTCAAATTCAATAATTTTTTACTCGAAAACAGTTGGAGATACGAAAAAATTGCAAGTGTCAAAAAAGTTTCTAAATTGAACGAAGATGACGAAAATTGATTGTACGCTGATCAGTGGCGTACTACACAAAAGTTTGAGAGGGCAAAAGGAGACATGGCTTCGGAAAAAAAAACACCTTGTGAATTTCAGTTAAAACCTAGTACGCGTAATGATGGAGGCTGTAAAAAATACCATATATCCAAATTTGGGCTGAATATCTCAAAAACTGCAGAAAGAAAAAACCAATTTTCTCCGGAAATTTCGAAACCCTGTAGCTCCGTAACGAAGCTTTTGCGGAACTATGTTTATGTAAACTTTTTTCTTAAAATTGCACGTAGATTTACCCCCTCAAGTTGTGACATACCATTATGTAACACCCTGTAGAGATACATCTAAAACAACAATACGTAGATTATTGATGAAAGAAGGCTCAAAAATAGTATCAAAATTAATCTATTCACACAAGTATAAACATTATCACGTCTATCACCAAGAATACCGCACAAGAAAATCCCTTTCCATTTAATCAAGACATAGATGTAGCTGTTAGCGAACTGACCTCGTACAACCTGCTTTGTTGAACTCGTGTCTGATATGATTTGTCCGCAAGAGAGGGATACAAAGACTGTACCTTGGAATGCACCTGTAGACCAAACGTTTTGCTGCATATCAAAAACAGGCTTTCTATTTGTGACTTGTTCGACATATTTATAGAGTTAATTCCTTGGTGTTTTGCTCACACCTTGTTTTTACTGTCTTCCCCATGTTTTAGTTTCCGTTTACTCGAAGTGAAACACAATTTGATTTAATAGAATGATTGGATGATAAAGTACATGAGAATGTTTATGTGGAATGATTGCTGAGGAGCATAAATATTTTTGAAGAAATACTAAAAGTGTCCTGAAGGTAAATGTCGGACAATAGGTCCTAAAACTATTAATACGGTAGATATCTTTCAAGCTATCATGAAACAATTGAGACTTCAATAAAATCTATAACAATTATGGTAGTATTATTTTGGATCACCTGTATATTTCATATTCTGTGTATTTTTACTGGCAGAATATTTTATTTTGAATTCAGTCAAGGTCCGTATCATCACAAAGCATGAATTACCTTATTAGCATATTTTCAACAAGATCCATATTAATATTCAACCTTCCTGTTCCAATATATATCTTAAAAAATTTACCGGAATAAATTTTCAGGTAGATAACCAACATCAATAATTTGAATCGCGATTTCAAGCAACTGCCGAAATTGTTGAAGTTCGAGATTTCTTCAGGTAGAGTAGTAACAACATTATTTTAAATATACAGGGTGTTTCTTGAAAAACGTATTAACTCCTCTGTTCTTCATCCGATTGGAAAAATGTAGAAACATTGTTGTTTTTAAATGGGTGCACTGTTATTTTCAACTTGAACATTCATATTTTAATTTTCCATTGTTTGGAGAATATTTTTTTAAGAATAGGGTTACTTTCTTCTAGTTTTCATATACCAAATAATATTCAAAAATATAATTCCGAAGGGTGTTGTGCAACATTAATATTCTAATCAGAGCATAGATTACAATAAATTAATGTAATTATTATTTAATTCTGCCAAAAAAAGTATACCGCATAAGATAGTAAAAATTGCACTCGCCTGGAATTTCATTCAGAAATGGGCAGTTGAAAGTACAGTAAAAGTTCCTACATTTGCGTTTTCACTATTCGCGAATAGAAAAAATGCAATCTACTTCCTATATTCGGGATAAAGATTTCGATCAATAAAAAATCCGAAGATAAAATAAGGTCGTCTGTGCTTCAACTTCACAGTCAGTGGAAACTGTTCGAGATCCCGCAATAGAAAAAATGGAAGTGACGTTTTCACAATGGATCGAAGACCGTAACCACAAATGAGCTCCCCTGACTGGTCCAATTATCAAGCAGAAGGTAAAGCATCTTCACGCACATTTTGAAGAACAAAGATCACATCACCAAAAATTTGCCACAAGTGCAAAATAATTCAGTAGAGAGCGTGATTGAAATAACAGGAATAGTTGAGGAAAAGTTGAATAAAATCATTTTGGCAATCTATAGGCCACCCCAAAGATCTTTTGACATCTTTTTAACAACAATGAGGACATGCCTGGAAGTGAATGAATTAAAACAAGATAATATTTATGTAGTTGGATATTTCAATGTCGATTTACTAAAGAACAGTAAGATGTCTAGGGATTTGCTAGAACTATTTGGAGACTTTGGCTAGAGCCCCGTTTCATAGAACCCTCAAGATTCGGTGAATCATCGGACACATTGATCGAGAACATCTTCTCCTCTGAAGAAAATGATGAGGCACAAACTTTTGAGCCCCACCTCTCTGACCACAAAGCTTAGCTACTGCAGAGCTTTTCACTAACAAAATATGAACCATTAAAACCGGAAGGCACGATGTACAGAGACGTGAATGAAGCCAATGTATCGAAGATGAATAAAGAGCTGAACAAACAAACATGGTCCTCATCCGCTCTGCCACTTCAGCTTAGGTGGCATTCAACATTTTTTGGGAAAAATAAATAAAGATATTTCACATGCCTTTCCTGAAAAATGGACGAAAAGAAGACCATGCAATAAAAGAACACCTAAAACAAAAGAAATTATTAACCTCAAAAATCAAACTTGATGCCTTAGCAACAATAAACGAAGTAAAAATGATGCAGCTAGTCGAAATGCTTACAGTTGTCTCAAGAACATGTTTAGAACTAAATTGACGGATAACAAAAAGGAAATCAACACAAAAAAGATGAGGGAAGCTGATAATAAAACAAAGGAAACGTGGAAGATCATAAAAGGTGAAACCAAAACAAATAAATTAGAAACTTTGTGGGGATAGGAGCAACCTGTGCTAACTGCTGCCCAGACACAGGGGGGACGCCATTAAACCTCCTAAAAAATCCAAAGAAAGAATAGAGAACTCGATATTCTTGGCAATAGTGACCAGGAAGAGGTTATCCGGATTACAAGAAATTTGACATCTAAGGACACAAAAGACACATATGGAATGTCCACAAGTCTGTTGAGAAAGATCATTACACAAATCGGTCTCCCAATCAACATCCTTATAACAAGATGCTTTTCTGAAGGTTATTTTCCAGAACAACTGAAAAGGGCTAGAGTAGTAACAATACATAAAGGAGGAGATGTGAATGAACCAGGTAATTGTCGGTCAATATCAGTGCTTCGTGCAGTATCAAAGATCTTTTAGACGGCTATAAAAATAGAATAACGTCCTTCTCCCTGCGTAACAATGTGTTTTGCAAGGAGCAGCATGGCTTCTTAGAGCAAAGATCCACTTCATCTGCATTAACTGAGATCCTAAATTATCCGCTTGTGATCTCATTCAAGCTTTCGACAGCATCATTCACTCCGCTATGTTTATAAAATTTGAGTTGCTTGGTGTCAGGGGAGTGCCGTTACAACTTCTGAAAGCTACATACTTTTCAGTGATTGTATATTCTGATGTAAAACACAAATAGTCATTTATGCCTTGCTTCAATGCCCATCCCGTGTTCTTCAAAATATGAATCGAATATGATAAAATCACGTGACATTCAGACATTTAGACGAAGTGCTATTTTTAAGAGGTGAATTGGTAATGCCACTGCTGAATATCAGTCTGAATTGAAGAAGCTTTTAAAAACTACCAAACAAGAAAAAATTCTTCTATCGTGAAAAACGTGCTTCTTCGCAAAGAGATTCTGATTGCCCAGCTGCTCCAAAATCTCTGAAAAATACATAAATCTGGTTTTTGGGTCAAGAAACAGCATGATTTTTCCAGATTATTAAGACGTTGTGCGTTGTGCGCTTTTGGTGTATCTCTTTCGGATGACACAGGTAGAAATATCATTCGGTGATCGAAACCTTTTCAAAACTTGAAAAAATTATATCTAAATTTCCATTTAGCATATATGGGCTATAATTTTGATTATTGTTGATTGCACACTAAACTTTCTTTGCCAATTGTTTTCTTCTACATCTCGGATTTTCTTTACGTTTGATTTGAGTTATATTGGCCGCTGGTGCGAATTGGAACAAAGGGCGACAAAGGTGTGTAAACACACACCTTTGAAAAATATTCTATTTTCAAGAATATTCATGGAAATTTCTCTACTTTGATGAATAATTCGAACAAATATCTGTATCACCATTATTTCTCAATACAAACATTATTTTCGTGGAAAAACCAATACGAACTTCAAGAATATTCGTCTTGTTTCCTGTTTAAAACGCTGCAGGTTGTTGTGAAGCTTCAAACGAGATAACAATAAAAATAAAGAATGACCTCAGCGCGATGTTCTTGGAGATTAGTTTCGAATACGCTATTTGAGTTCAAGTGAATTAACTGTTATAATAGTTACAGTCGAGTCATTCTCAAATGGTCTTTCACAGGTTAGCGAATGTAGTACAAAGATCCGTTGAAAGAAACGATGGAATTCATATCATTGTAACATGTCATCAAAATCAACTTATGTCTCTGTAATAGCCTACATTTAGAATACTGTCTGATAGTTTCATTTTTACGTACGATAGAAATAATATTTTACATACATTCTGTCAAGAAAGTATATAAAATATTTATTTTTCATCTAAATTTATTGTATCGCCTTCGAAGAAAACATTTTCGAAACCCTTTTTCCGGAATCGATCTCATTCCTCGCCGCGAATACTTTCTAAGATCGTCTATCGATCCAAAACGGGTACTTTAAAGTGGTAATTTGAGTTTTGGAAAACGAAAAAATTTATTAAGACATTTGTCATTTTTCTAAAACGACTGTCAACATTTTTACACAAATTGTTCTTTAAATTAAACAAGAACCACGAAGAAATAATATATGGGAGATGTCAACTCAAATTATTGGGTTCATAATGATTCTAGAACATCTATAGATCATAATCGGCATCACTTAGAAGACCGAACCTAGCCATCAGGGCTCTCTCGGTCGCAGATTGTGTACTTTTTGATTATCTCCTTAGTCCTTTTTATGGCCTTGCTTGCTATGTAAAATCTTTTCTTAAATTCAAGTGTGTTTAGACATATAAGAGTCAGGTATGCTTTTTGAAATATTTTTCTGCTGGTTTTCTTTTTCCATTGTTACAGATTCCTGTCCCAAACCCCCTTCCTTTCACCCTCGTCTTCGTCTGGAAATTGCAAGATGAGAATTGAAGCTGCTAAGCAGAAAAATCCTTGGTACTCTTTATATACACACGACACTAACACAACATAAACAGACAAGCTATTACTAGTGCAATAGCGACAATATATATATATATATATATATATATATATATATATATATATATATATATATATATATATATATATATATATGTATATTAATATGTTCGTATTCAGGTTGATAGTAAGCCTGTTTATTTGACTATTTGAACGTATTACGTATATATATATATATATATATATATATATATATATATATATATATATATATATATATATATATATATATATATATATATATATAATAAATAATAAATGGTTAGTATCTGGAGAATTGTTTGCTGAAACAGAAGGCTTGGCAATTGCGATCCAGGATCAGGTTGTTTTCACGAGGAATTATAGAAAACACAACATATACAAACACAAAATATAGATGATTCTTGCCGTAGATGTTTCTGTTCTTCAGAAACAGTTTTTCATATATTATCATCTTGCTCAGTCCTTGCTTCAACAGATTATTTAGAAAGACATAATGCCGTCGCTAATATTATTCATTTTAATCTAGGAATTAAACATGACCTAATTCCCAAAAGAAAAAATTTCACAAATATGAACCTGAGATTATTTGTGAAAATGACAAATATAAACTTTATTTTGATAAAACAATTCTTTGCAACAGAGCTGTAAAACACAATAGACCAGATATCATTCTTAATGATAAACAGAATCAAATAACATATATAATTGATATTGCTATACCCGACACACATAATATACAAAATAAATACAATGAAAACATTTCTAAATATATGATGCTAGGCGACGAGATTAAAAAATGTGGAAAATGAAGAAAATATTTATTCTACCGATTATTATTTCCACAACAGGTGTTATTCCTAGAAATATTCACAAAAGTATTGAGATTTTGGGTCTGAAGAAAAATTTGTTTGAACAGTTACAAAAGATAACAGTCATCAAATCTTGTAATATTCTTCGTAGGTTTTTTCCGAAAAAATAATGAGGTAGAGTCATAGGTTTTCTCTTTAGTTTATACTGCTCAGAATCTCATTTTATATTTTATTTATTTGTTTATATAAATGTAATATAATTAACTGACAATTTTGTCATATTTATATTCAGAGCTGTATTCTATTCGATCGTTCACCACTTCACACAAAAGAAACTATTCAGTAACATTCAGTGTTACTTGACTAAGGTCCGTACACTGGATTTTTCCGGGGAGAAAGCCTCTGACACTACTCGTTGGTACATTGATATCATTGTCTGATGATGCTGTAGTATGTATATATTCTGGTAGATTGATATATTCTCATAACATTTAACGTTATCCTAATATATAATTATTCCAGGATATGTTTTGATTATAATCATTGCCTGGCAATGGTATTAATTACCGGGTGGTGGATTTATATTTTTTCATGAAATCAGTTTGATTGCATGAACAGATATATGGGCAGCTCGTCGGGGTAAAACCCCCTTTTTTATATATATATCGATAACTAAGTCCAAATTTCTAGTAGAGTTCTTTAAGCTTATTCGGTTTGAATTTTTTATATTATCAGCGCAAAACACCAATGCAACTGATTTACTTTTATGGATTTTCAACAAGTATTTGGTAGTGTACTAATATAATTCAGTTAAGTAAAAGTTAATCTGAGTATTAGCTTCCGAATTGTTAAAGAAAGTTTGAAGGCTGCATAGAATAATGGACCAAATATTATCCCTTCGGGTACACCTAAGTAATGTATCGAATGCAAGATAATGTAAGATATTTGAGAATATTATCGATTCAAAACGAAATGGTAATTTAAGTTTCAGAAGAAGAAAAAAGTCGGCCAGAGCCATATCAGGTGAATATGGTGGTTGTTCGATGTTATTTGTTGAGTCTTTGGTCAAAAATTCACTCACAATGATAGCCTTGTAAGATGGTGCATTATCCTGGTGCAAAATCCATCAGTTCTCTTTCCACAAATCTGGATTTGCTCTCCCAAACGCCGCATAACGCTCAGTTAATATTTTTTATTTACCGTCTGACCTTCTGGAAAGAATACCAAGTGCACAACACCGTGATAATGAAAGGAAACACTCAACATTACCTTGACTTTTCATAGACTTTGACATGGTTTTTTCGGTTTGGGTTCAGTAGGAAGGCGTCATTCCGAAATCTAACCCATGTCTCATCACCAGTTACAAGACAATGCGTTTAATGAATGTGGTGTAGGAATTGACTCAAGCTAGTATGTCTTCAGCGATTCAATATTTGAAGAAAATTCAGGTCTTTTAGAACTAGTAGAGCGGTAACGCGTTTCATGCCCAAACAGTCGTTTAAAATCGCACGAAGTGAGCCACGAGAAAGTTCCTCGCCTATCTCTCTCAAACTTAAATGACGATTTTCAATAACCATTTCCTTCACTTTATCGATGTTAATTTCAGTTGAAGATGTTGATAGCAGACCAGAACCAGGCAAATCTTTTTATTATTATTTATTATCGTGGACTTATGCACTATCTCAGCTGTTAGCTGGATATAATTTACCTTTCCCAGATTCAGCAATCAAAGGGAATAGGCTCGATTACAATATACTTGACATAAATTTCCTAACTATCCTACATGTATTAAGAATTACAGCTTTTTGTATTTCTATATAGGTATTCTTATGCAATTCTAATTTCTTAAGGCTATCATGCAAAGTTTTGGGTTTTAACCCAGTCGAGGATACGATGACAGGAACAATATCTATTTTATCGAGGTGCCACATCTGCTTGATCTCAATAGCAAGGTCTGTGTATTTGGACTTTTTCTCCTGGAACTTGTTCAGTACGTTGTTATTACTCGGTATGGCGACATCCATCAGTATTGCTGTTCTGGCTCTCTTATCATACACCACTATGTCCGGCATATTGTTCGTCACCATTCTGTCAGTGATAACAGGCCTATCGTAGTATAATCTGATAGGGTCATTTTCCAATACGGGCGCCGATTGATACTTGTAATATGACTGGAAGGTATTCAGAACTCCGTACTTGTGTGCAAGTTTCTGATGGATAATGTTGCACACTTGATTATGCCTGTGAAGATAGTCCGTATTGGCCGGACGTAATATGTTGTATAGTCTCCGATCTTATATGGCATTTTCTGCACTTATCTCTTTGTAATGTTCAGTCCTTAATAATGAATTTTTTGTAGTTGTTTGTAGCGATCACTTGGTCTTGAATGGTCATAAGGAATCCTTCTGTTTCCGTGAATAATTCTCCTTTCATCAACCATTTGTTGGAGGCTTCTTTGTCGATGTGTGGATGATTAATCTCATGATGATGTCGTCCATGCAATTCGTTTCTTGACCTTTGCTCTTGTTTTTCACTATCTGATAGGAACGGTAGATTCAGATTATTATTATTATTTATTTGAAATTAAAGATGAAGCCAAGGCCTATAATATCACATTACATTACAAAAATGAGTTTAAGTGTGGTAAAATTTGTATGTGATAGCAATAAGCATAGATTGAAGAGCACTGGCAAGAGTTAATTCAGTCCACCCACGAACACTACCGACGAGAGCGGTCAAACCTGTTTTTGAACATATTGATCGAGGTCGCGCACACAATATGTGTGGAGTATATCCACGTAGGAAGGTCTAACAGAACTGAAAGGAATTCTAGTGAATCGGTGCTGGACATATTCCAAGAGGTGATTGTCTCCTGCCAGGATTGGAAACCAAACAGGGCTCGCATGCTCGAGAATAGGCCGTACATAAGAGGTGTATAAAAGTTTACATGTAGTTATAGAGCACTTAGGGAAAGCTTTCCGTATCATATAAGACGCACTATTAGCGCTCGACCCAATCTTTCGCACATGAACCGAACAGGATAGATCATTGTGGACCTTCATGGACTCTAAACTCACACCACCGATACAATAGGTATGCCGCGGGTTATTTTCACCCAAATGTAATACCTTACATTTGTCGATATTCAGTGAAGAAGCCAAATACGCGTCTACTCCAGGATGCCGTCGAGGTCAGCCTGTAACTGATTCGGAGTAGTGGAGGCGTCCGCGAAGATCTTAAGGTCGTCATCATATGATGAAAAAGAAGAGGAAATTGAAGAAGAGAGGTCTGCCACGTATACCAGGAAGAGAACGGGTCCCAACACGGAGCCGGGAGGGACACCGCTAAACACCCGCCCAAGAGAAGACGAGCACTCTCCAACTATGACCATAACACGTTGATTACTCAAGAATGCTGCTATCCAACGAAGGAGGTCCCCTCTGCTACCAAAATGCTCTAATTTATGGAGCAATCGAGGGTGAGGAAGACGGTCGAACGCCCAAGCGAAATCAAGTTGAATGATGTCGAGAGGTATGTTAGAATCGATGGTTCTTGTACACTTGTCGAGGCAACTGAGGAGACAGGTGATGACAGATTTACCAGGAAAGAAACCGTGCTGTTCATCTGGTATGATTTTATTGGTGTTTAGGAAGTTCAGCATGTGCAACCTTTGAGACAATGGGTAGAAGACTAATAGGCCAATAATTGGATGCCAAGAGGTGGTCACCCTTCTTGAATATTGGTGTTATTTTAGCAGATTTCGAATCAGTTGTAAGCCTACCAGTACGAAGAGTATGTTTTAGTAGATTTATAAGAGGTGAACATAGCGTGTCAGCACAGCTCTTCAGTACCCTAGCTAAGATGCCATCGATACCCGAGGAAGTGGAGGAAGAGAGACTTTTAACTTCGACCTCTGAGAATTCGACGTGCTCAAGAGAAAGTTTCAAGCGGGGAACTTGAACCCCCGAGACAGACCCAGCAGGCTCTTCTGAATATGAATCCGCAAAAGAGTAAGTGAAAACGGTAGCACACTCGGTGTTATCATCAGAAAGAGTGCTCAAGCTATTCCTAACAAGTGATACAGAGACTCTAGAATTCAAAGACGCCCAGACATATTATTAGAATTTTTGCGATTCTTGGAAGTAGCCACGGTTTCCTCGAATCCATTCCCCGCATTTGCTATAGTTGCAGAGAGCCGATTGGAGTACTGACGATGATTCTCGTAGTTGAGTGCTGATTTCTGACGTAAGTATCGCTGCCAGAGACTTTTTTATTTTGCGACGCACTATCGAGAGAATGTATTCAGATAACCAGGGCTTACTGGTAACTGCTTTGATTTGTCGTTGCCTGAAGTGATCCGAGACAGTCAAAGTAGAACTGCTTCAACATCCTCTGGGTCAAGTACTGTATCCCAATCAATTCCATGCAAGTAGGAGTTTAGGGAATTGAAGTCAATGAACCTGCGCATCTTTGAAGCTAGTTCTGTGTGGTGTATCTTGAAAAACTGAAGGTTGGCTGGGACGATAGAATGATCAGAACGACCCAAGGGAGCAGAAAGTTGTTTGTTACACAAGAGAGCAGGATAGTTTATTAGAAACAAATCTAAAGTTGAAGGGCTTGTTCTGTACCAAATCTGGTGGGTTCAGTGATAACCTGGAAGATAACCCTGATCTAGGACATCAAGAAATTGAGGAGCTGCTGAATTCTGAGGTGGAAGAGTACCGTCTGATCAGTGAATGTCTCGATAGTTGAAGTCACCAGTGATGAGGACATTAGACTTGGTGGTTCAGAAGTAGGGCATTAGATGGGGAAGGGCGAGGGAGGTAAATGCAACCAATGTAAATAGAAAAATTTGGAGGCGATAAATCAAGAAATAAGTTGTTTTGGCCGAGCCAGTCGTTGGTGGACACAGATGATTTGTATCCGTTTGCGATATCATTATCCACGTAAATGCAGACTCCTTCAAACCCTACATGAACATCATCATCGCAATGTCAAAGATACGATTAGGTATTTCAGTATATAACCAACTTTCCGAGATGAAAATGATACGAGGTTTGAAGGTGCATATGGTGGCACAGAGTTAGTTGTATTTGCTTTTAGTTGAACGGGCATTGGTGTATAAAATTGTCCAGGTATGGACTGCAGAATCTAGTTTTTTGAAGAAGTAGCGTTGTTGATGCTTATGATGGTAGGAACACCCTTTAGATATTTGATGGTTAAATTCTGTTCGCCTTGAGATTGGCGAAGTTTCAGGTCTTCGTGTGCCTTTTTCAGACATTCAGTTTGTTTCGGAGACACATCGTATGTTATTGTGACTTGCTTGAAAATTTCAGAAATAGACAGAAGCTTTTTGTTTCTTAGAATGTCACAGGTGATGATGGGGTTTGAATGCGAGACCAGAAGTGGGCGTGGTCCTCTTCTGTTTTCTGAACCAATTCTTGATAAAGATACCAGGTACTGGAATGGACTACCAGCTCAAGGATTCTTGTGAGAGTATTGAAGTCTGAAGCGGGATCGCTATCCTCGACAACGGGACATTTAATAACATTGTGTGACCTGCGAACTCTTTCCAAGATGAATCAGTTGTTGGTGTTGATGCCACATTCAACGATTCGACGTTCGATTTCAACATCATTTCATCATCTTCTACCACATTTCTTTAGACCGCTACATATTTTCCAATAGTGTTCATCAGATTACCCCACCAAAGTGGACTCATATCGTTGTCATGATAAGCTCCTTGTCATCACACTATTGCCGTTGCAACTTTACTTGACTTAAATTTTGGCAATATTTGGATTGAATCTAGGGAGCCAGTAAGTTGCTCCGCCATTTCCCGGATTTATCGCTGCTGGATTTTTTCCTGTATACATATATCAGGGATGTGTTAAATCTGTAATATAGAACAGCTAGTCGAAATATTGAACAGTTACATAAAATTTTCTGCGATTACCAATATTCAAATTTTCAATGCGTGTTGGTGTATCCTCAGGTGAATTATGCATACAGAATAATGGCAATACATTTAAATACCTACATTGGTTATTTTCATCAAATTTCATTCCATACAATATAATATTTCGTAAGTTTTCTGTTTTAAAATGAGGATTGCACAGTACTTTTCAAAATATTCGTCCAGCTTGGTCGCTTCATTATTACATACTATACTATATTCACACAGACGTTATAGAATGATGAAAGAACATTAAATAATTTATCTGAATTATGATAGCAAGAATTAATTTTCAAAATGTCAAAATGATAGCAAAAACATACTTGAGCTATTACAATCACTCCATGTAAAATCTGTGAATGGTCATAGAGTTACAAGAAAAGCTATACAATTTTCGGTTCTCATGAAAAAATGTCTTGGAAGAAAAATGGAAAAGGAGAAAACTGTATTATAAACGAAATCAAAGTTACTTATGGTTCATACAGTAGACTGGCGATAATGTAAACTCGAAAAATTCAGGGCGTTTCGATCTATGACATGTTCACACCAATGAATGTATGAATCAAATAGAAAAACATTACATGTTCTTCAATTTTTGAAGGAGTATATATACATATATTCATACATTTTGACATAATCAGTTTGCATATGGAATATGGATTCCAAGAAGAGAGATCTATAACGACGGCAATGATAAAAATAAAGTTTTTAATAGAGGCACATTTTTTTTAAGGAAGGATGGACGCAGGCATGCTTTCTCACGGCCATCCTACATTGACCTTATAGGTCATGGATTTGTCATGTGCGACATTCTTCCTACAGAGTAATTTATTTGTAACCAATTAAGGGTTAAACACAACATCCAGGCCTTTGCCGGAATCGAAACAGCGACCTGCCGTTTCATAGCGGAGACCTTTCTCCACTGTACCACGGAGGCAACCAATAGAGTCACTTGAAAAGAAAGAAGAGGCGAGTATGGGGTATTGTGACCTAGGTATGGTCTTCGATTGCATGAACAGACAAATCCACTTAGCTAAAATCGAGAAATATAGATTAAGAGGTATTATAAATAAGGTACCGGGAATTGATTATTCAAAAAATCTGCTTAAAATGATTGACAAAATGTTTGTTGTTAAAACAGTTTTCTATACTGAGGCAGAGTTTGAACGCGATCTATCATTTAGTTTGTTTACAGTTCTCGATTTTGTCAGATTGTATTTCAAATAGAATTTCGTGTGGCGAATCGCTGAAAGTGTTGCAGAAGGTTTACATCGATTTTATCAAAAATATATGACTGGTACAGTGCATTCAAGAGCGGCTGAGATATGGTGGAAGATTTGCCTCGCTCTGTTCGGCCATCAACATCTTCAACTGAAGTTTACAACGAGGAAATATTTATTGAATATCGTCATTTAAGTTTTAGAAAGACAGGCAATGAACTTACTTTGTCTGACGAATCAATTCGTAACATTATAAACGATTGTTTGGGCATGAAACGCGTTGCTGCTCGACTAGTTCCAAAAGAGCTGAATTTTCTTCAAAAATTGAATCACGTAGAGGTCATTGAAGAACGAGTAAATTTCGATCCCACATTTATAAAACGCATTGTAACTGCTGATGAGACATGGGTTTATGAGTTTGACATGTAAACCAGTCGCAATGGCGCCTTCTAACTGAACCGAAAATGAAAAATACGCGTCAGAGTCGATCGAAAATCAAGATAATGTTGACTGTTTTTTTCGATTATCGCGGTGTTGTGCACTTGGAATTCTTGCCAGAAGGTCAGACAATGAATAAAAAATATAACCTGCGTTTGAGAGAGCAAATTCGTAGAAAAGATCAGATTTGTGGAAAGAAAACTAATGGTAAACTGACATAGTGTTATATTGGAATGTGTATACTATAATAATATTTCATTGAAAGAAATAGTCTAGCATTCCGTGGGAAGAAGAATAACTGGAATAATGGAAACCACATCGATGTCACCATATGATCTCGTTACAATCCTCCAAGCTTTTCACGGTACACTTCGGACTTCTTCGGACGCTACTGGAACTTGCGTCTCGCAAAACGACTCTCTTGCAGAAAATTGACATTTTAGTGGTGCAAGGTTGATGGTAGATGGTAAATCCCGGTTCAGCGATCGGGCCATTGTGGTCAACGACCTGACTGGTTAAGCACCCCACACCTCCGCCAGTGAATCGACTTGTAACTTGTTTAGTTGTTCTGCTTTCTTCGGCACCTTCAAGCAACAGGTACACGTAGCGCCGCAGACGATCTTCTTTCTATTCAAAGACACTCGCCTATGCAGCGTTTATTGAACATTATAAGGTCTCTCTTGTTAGACACACAATGGCGAATAACTTTGTATTCGGTGGCAATTGCATGATGGTTATTGTATCGCGTATTTTGTGTCATAATAATGCTTAGTCATGTCGTTAGTTTCGAATAACTGAAATCTAACACAATGTGCGTATTTTATCTAATGAGCTATTATTTTAAATGCACACCACGTCAGGCGCAATCTGAAAGTAAATGCTACTACCATTTCTATTGTAACTCGTAGAAAATTTATGAGATTTTTTAAATTTTCTTATCGACACAGGACCTATACTGAATATACTAGAAATTTCGAATAGAAAATATTTTACAATCTTGTAAATAAAGTTAATAATTGGAATTTCCTACTACAATAACCTAATACTTATCATATAGCAGGTATTATCATAAATATCGACACCTGGAACAATAGCTGTTTGTGTCCTCCTTCATTGTAACCACTAACCAGCATATGTCCACTATTAACCCAGAAGACACTGTTTGAACTCAGAGATAAAAACACGGATGTAGCTGCGATATTTCTGAATCCTACAACACCCTTAGAGATTTATAACGCCATAAAATTCCTAATACATATCGACATCTTGGCTTTTTGTACCCCCCTTTGATGTAACTACTAACCAGCATTTCTTTGACATATGTCTACTATTAACTCAGAAGACACTGTTTGAACTGAGAAACAAAAACACGGATGTAGCTGCGATATTTCTGAATCCTACAACACCCTTAGAGATTTATAACGCCATAATAATAATAATAATAATAATATACTGGTACAAGAAGTTTGATAAGCTCCATGGAGCCCTAGCAAAACAGCTCACGTATGTTCTTCAACATCCCAAGAAAACACCCACTTTCCTAACGCAAGGCTTAACATATATGCTACCTAAGAGCGATAGAACACAGGATCCGTCTCAATATAGGCCAATCACTTGCCTGCCAACACTCTACAAAATACTCACTTCATGCATATCCAATCGAATATACCAACACCTTGACGACAACAATATATTAGCAGAGGAACAGAAAGGATGCAGAAAGAAACACCACGGGTGCAAGGAACAACTCATCATCGATTCTGTGATAATGAAACAGGCACACGTAGGGCATCGCAATGTTCATTCAGCTTTTCTCGATTATCTGAAAGCATTCGATAGTACCGCCCATTCTTGGCTTGTTGAAGTATTGCAGATATAAAAATTCACCCAGCCCTGGTAGAGTTCTTGAAGACAACAATGACACACTGGCGCACGTCTCTGCAGGTCAACATGAACAATAAATCAATTAAAACCGACGAGATACCCATACGTCGTGGAATTTTTCAAGGAGACTCTTTGAGTCCACTATGGTTCTGTTTGGCAATGAACCCATTGTCCTCAATGCTCAATAGAACTGGATACGGATTTAGGATAAAAGCAGAAAGGAATTATCATACAATCTCCCACCTGCTGTATATGGATGACATCAAATTATATGCTTCGAACAACAAGCAATTGGATGATTTGCTGAAAACTGTCAGTGAGTTCTCGGCAGATGTTCATATGAAATTCGGGATTGAAAAATGTAAGACCCTGAACATTCAAAGAGGGAAAGTCATAGATGGTGAAACACAACTTCCAAACGGTGACATTATACAGTGCATGAGAGATGGCGAAACATACAAATATCTGGGATACCAACAAGCCAGATTGCTAGACCAAAAACAATCAAAGGAGAAGATTCGTTCAGAATACAGTCAGCGTCTGAAGTCAGTGCTGAAATCGATGTTGAACTCGGGGAATTTAGTCAAAGCAATTAACACCTACGCCATTCCAGTGTTACTTTACTCATTTGGAATAATCAGATGGACTAAGACAGAACTGGATGATATTCAAAGGCAGACCCGAACGATGCTAACAAAGTACAACAACCATCATCCAAAATCGTCTGTGATACGAACAACTTTGAAGCGGAAAGAAGGAGGACGCGGATTGATAGATGTAGTCAATTTACACACCGAACAGATAAAAAATCTCAGAGAATTCTTCTCAGAAAAAGCTCTCACTTCTGACCTACATAGAGCGGTATCGTTGGCTGATAAGGGATATACACCTCTAAATCTTGCTACCAGAGATGACCTGCTGAATCTACCATTCCTATCAGATACTGAAAAACAAGAGCAATGGTCAAGAAAGGAATTGTATGGACGACATCATCATGAGATTAATCATCCACACATCGACAAAGAAGCCTCCAACAAATGGTTATGAAAGGAGAATTATTCACGGAAACAGAAGGATTCCTTATGGCCATTCAAGACCAAGTGATCGCTACAAACAACTACAAAAAATTTATTATGAAGGACGGAACATTACAAACAGATACGTGCAGAAAATGCCATATAAGATCGGAGACTATACAGCATATTACGTCCGGATGTGAACAACTGGCCAATACATACTATCTTCACAGGCATAATCAAGTGTGCAACATTATCCATCAGAAACTTGCACACAAGTACGGACTTCTGAATACATTCCAGCCATATTACAAGTATCAACCGGCGCCCGTATTGGAAAATGACTCTATCAAATTATACTACGATAGGTCTATTATCACTGACAGAATGGTGACGAATAATAGGCCGGACATAGTGGTATATGATAAGAGAGCCAAAACAGCAATGCTGGTGGATGTCGCCATACCGAATAATAACAACGTGCTGAACAAGTTCCAGGAGAAAAAGTTCAAATACACAGACCTTGTTATTGAGATCAAGCAGATGTGGCACCTCGAGAAAATAGAAATTGTTCCTGTCATCGTATCCTCCACTGGGTTAATACCCAAAACTTTGCATGATAGCCTTAATAAATTAGAATTGCATAAGAATACCTATATAGAAATGCAAAAAGCTGTAATTCTTAATACATGTAGGATAGTTAGGAAATTTATGTCAAGTATATTGTAATCGAGCCTATTCCCTTTGATTGCTGAATCTGGGAAAGGTAAATTATATCCAGCTAACAGCTGAGATAGTGCATAAGTCCACGATAATAAATAATAATAATATTTATTTATCCAACAAGATACATCAGTATATAGGACATGTCATGAGAGAGTATCATCCTCCATAAATTCTTTAATAGAATAATATGCCTTTCTCAGAAGAAAAGACTTAAGAACAGATTTGAACACTTTTGTAGGCTTAACTCTCAGATGGTGAGGTAAAGTATTGAAAAATTTGATACTCTGGTATGTTGGAGAGTTCTCAAATTTTGAAGTACGATGTTTCGGCAAGAGAAGAGTTGACTGACTTCTAGTTGCATAATCGTGATACATAGAGAGTTTCGAAAAGTTAGCCTCATTATCCTTTAAATACACTAAACATCTATAAATATACACACATGGAAATGTCAAAATGGCATTCTCAATGAAAACAGGTTTACATGACATTCTGGGGTTTATATTGAACATCATTCTCAGAATTCGTTTCTGAAGAATGAGAACCCTATTTACATCCACTGAATTCCCCCATAATACAACATTATAAGACAAATGACTATGAACAAGACTGTAATAAACTGTCATCAGGGACGTAACTGGCAGCGAATCTTTTATTTTACATAAAGCAAAATGAGCTTTATTCAATTTTCTACACACATGCTCAACCTGTTCTGACCATGTCAGTCCACTGTCGACATGAATACCAAGAAATTTTGTGCATGCACTGTTAAAACACTGTCCACAATCAGATGTCCCTCACCAGCATTTCTCAAACCAAAGAACAAACATTCAGTTTTACCAACATTTAAAATTAGAGCATTATCATGACACCAACAGTTGAAAGAGTTAACAATTTTTTTACAAGCACTTGCCAGCTCCTCAGGACTCCGCGCTGTGACACCAAATGAAGTGTCATCAACAAAAATAATGATTAGCATTAATATCTCTCCTATAATATGATCTGGTAGATCATTAATGAAAAGAAGAAACAACAAAGGTCCCAGCACGGACCCTGAGGAACCCCAAGTTTACATTGTAATCACTGGACCAACTGTCCTGTACCTTAACCCGAAAAACTCTGTCTGACAGGTAACTTTTTATCCAATCCAAAAACACCTCTAAATCCTAAGTTGTACAGTTTATTCAGAATGAAATTTAAGTTGAGGGTATCAAACGCTCTGGAAAGATCAAAAACAGGCCTGCTACATATAGCCCCTCATCCAGGCTTTTATAAACATGATCTACGAAAGAAATCGCAGCTGACTGCGTAGATCTGCCTTGCCTGTAACCATGTTGACAGTCTGTCACAAGCTTGAACTTATTTATGAAGTCCATCATCCGATCAAGAACAATCCTCTCAAACACTTTAGAAAACACACTCAAAATAGATATAGGTCTATAATTGGCAATATTACTGGTGTCGTTCCTTTTGAATACTGGAATAACAGTTGATACCTTAAGTGCAGTTGGAAACTTACTTGTAGAGATAGAGAGATTTAGAATGAAAGACAAATGGGGAGCAATTTGCTCAGCTATACACTTCAAAATTTTTGAAGAAATACAATCAAAAGCAGTACTTTTTTTTGATTTAAGTAGTCTAATGGTTGATATAATCTCACCTTCCGTAACCGGAAAAAAAAAGAAATTGCAACTTCTCATTATTGACGATGTGCAGCATTGTGGAATGTTATTCCCGAAATGCTGATGAAGACATTTGTTATTTACTGATGAGAAGTATTCTCCAAACGCTGATACAATCATTTTAGGTTCTGAACAGAACACCAACAATACATAATGAAAATTGGTTTTTATATGACGACGATTTACCTATTCCTTCATTAACAATGCTCCATACAGTTTTATTCTTGTTGTGAGCTGTATTCAAACGGTTTTCCATGTACTCATATTTGGTTTCCCTTAATAAACATCTATAATTTTTCTTTGCCTGCCTGTACTCTAGATCTAAGCTCGTGCAATTTAAGTTCACCTTTAACCAGTATAAATTTTTCAAGTCCATACTTGCTCGCTTAACTACATCAGATACCCAAGTTTTTTTACTGTTACCAATCGTGAGACGTTTTAAGGGGCAACATTGATCCAGTGAATCCTGTATAATGAGCAAAAATTCCCTGAAGCACGCATCCACGTCAGAAAAACAATAAATTTCACTGAAACTCAAGTTGGAAATCAGAGTCGTGAAATCTGCAAGATTTCGTTCATGAATATTACGAACAATTTTTTGTTGCGGTTTATTATCAACCAACTTTTGATCACTGACGTTACATTCTACATAAAATTCCTAATACATATCGACATCTTGGCTTTTTGTACCCCCCTTCAATATAACTACTAACCAGCATTTCTTTGACATATGTCTACTATTAACTCACAAGACACTGTTTGAACTGAGAGATAAAAACACGGATGTAGCTGCGATATTTCTCAATCCTGCAAATCCTTAGAGATTTATAACAACATAAAATCTATAAAGACTAACGCTTCCGTAGGATTTAATGAAACATCAGTGAAACTGATGAAGCAGATGCTTACATAATATCGGATCCTCTATGTCATATTGTAAATCTAAACATACAAAACAAAATATTTCCAAGAAAATTAAAATGTGCTAAAATAGTCTCAACTCACAAGAAGGCGAAAGGAGTCATCCACAACTACTGCAAGTCATCCTTTCCGCCTTTGATTAGAGATCGGTTATATCCCATCATAACTTGAACCAAAGGCGGATCTCTTTGCAAAAATGTTTTCGCAAAATTCTGTTCCAGATACACCAAGCATCTTACATGTTCAATCAAATATGACTGAAGTAAAATTCAGAGTGTGTACAGTAAGACGCGTTCTTCAATAACTGAACTGTAAGAAAGCAATGGGTCTTGATGGAATACCTTCAACTGTTTTGAAGGAATGTGTTCCAGAGTTAGCACCTGTTTCAAATTTCACGTGAGAGCCACACGTTTCCGGAGTGATGGAAAGTTGCTATAGTACAACCGATTCCGAAAAAAGGAAAAAAGCCTACCCCAAGATTATCGTGCAATTGCATTGTTATAAGTCATGGTAATAGTAGTAAACGATGAGCTCATAAAATATCGTGAGTTACAGGGTATCATCAGTGATCGACAATTCTGTTTCCGTAGATAACCATCAACTAATGACCTTCTTGCATACGTTACGCATTTGTAAACATCAACAATCCAAAATCATGGCGAATCAAGAGTTTTTGATATCTCAAAGGTTTGGCATGCAGCTTTGATGAATAAACTTTTCGCAAAGTTGCATGGTTGGATTGGTATCTTTCTCTTCAGTAGATCTATTCAAGAAATAGTTGATGGTGTAACGAGTGAACCTTTAAAGTTGATGTAGAAGTACCCCAGGGCTCCATATTCTGGCCAACTCTGTTTCTCTTGCAAATTAATGATCTGCTCCACACCACCGAAAACATAATATTTGGGTTAGGTACTCTGGTGTCCTTGTTCACATATATGATCTCCAGCCTTTTGCTCAATGTGCCTCTGAACAACATAAAGTTTTTCGAAGAAACAATGCTACACTTAAGTTAAGAATCGATTTTTACCTCTTGATGGGGTAAAAGCTTACGATGAGTTTCATGATATAGTACTAAAATGCATCATTTCATGTTTTCAGAATAAAGAGAATAATGTGTTCCATGGCATTACACGATACTGATATCGACGAAATAAAAAGAGCTGTGCAAACATTCAAGCCAAAAGCCCCTGAAGATATTCATGGATTCTCCACCGAACTGTTGAACGGTGTGATC
Source organism: Cryptolaemus montrouzieri (assembly GCA_013387265.2). Taxonomy (NCBI): domain Eukaryota; kingdom Metazoa; phylum Arthropoda; class Insecta; order Coleoptera; family Coccinellidae; genus Cryptolaemus; species Cryptolaemus montrouzieri. The sequence goes on along the minus strand of JABFTP020000144.1, from coordinate 1,589,168 downwards.
CACGTTATGGTCGAACCCTTCAGTTTGATTATCAACAAGTGATTTTTAGAGGGAATATTTCCTAAGAAGTTGAAGTTACCAAAGCAACACACGTGTTTAAAAATGTCGATGTAAATGATGTTACAGACCGATCTCGATCCTACCCGTCTTTTCAAAGATGCTGGAGATCCTACGCAAAACAAGGATATTAATTTGGCTAAACAGGCATGAAATACTATCGTCAGCTCAGCACGATGTCACGCCGAAGGGAAGGACCATCTCAGCAATGATGGAGGTCATCGAAACAATATTGGTGTCATTTGAAAACGGTTGCGTTATATACACGTCTTGTCTAAACATTAGTCGAGCTTTCGACTTGGTGAGTCATCTCATTCTATTGAGAAAATGGAATACCTCGGAGTTCGAAGACTACCATCTAAAACCATATCTAATGGACCGTACCAATGCATGGAATGAAAGAAATTTAGATTAACTGAGGTGCAGATAAAAAAAGGAGTTCCCCAAGGTTTCATTCTGGGACCCTTATTATTTTGCATCTACATTAATGATTTAAAAAGGATGTTAGTCCAATTGATGAGGCGTTTATAAAGGATACCGAATCCTATTTATTAATGATGATGAACAGATCCGCAAATAAAAAAATTTTAGCCACGAATATTGAAATTGGGTCGCATTTTTCCATCCGCAAATAGTAAAAATTCGAATGTAGGAATCGCGAATGAGGAGCTTTTTGATTACATAGTCAATAGATAATGGAATCATCTTTTCAAAAAGGTATTACTTGACCCTTTTACCTTCATTCAAAAATTTGGGATGAAAGCTGCCAGGGGTAGGGGGTTAATAGAAAGAGAATGAAAAATATAACAAAAGATGTCCCCCTCCAATCGAAAATCGACCTAATTCTAGAAATTTATAGAATAATCCAACCAGCCAAGATATTCAGAGTAGTTCATAAAGATTTAAATTGTAATTTTTAAGGAAATTTTATAGAACAAAATAGGCAGTTTCATTCATATGAATGGATACTATTTAAATTCCAGGCTACTAAAAATTATCTAGTCGATCGTCATTTCTTTGAGCTGATTCATAATATGTGATGAATGTATGCAGTTCGCGGCATATTCTCTGTGATTCATTTTCCGGAAATGGTAGGCACGTCACTCTTCAAAAGTTATATCAATTATTCTAGGTAATCATTATGAATAATTACTTGGAATTTTTATGTTTTAACTTGAAAATACTGGATAGCGCGGAAAATGATCTAATCAAAAATTGATGAAAATGTATGCAACAATTCGAAAGTCAAATTGGATTCAATTTTTGATGTTTTAAGTAATATTCTATAGCGTAAAATATAATTGATGTCGAAAAAATGAACCTTTAACAAGAAAAACGATGTCAGAGAGTGTTTCCCCACTCTTGAGTTTGAATATTAATTCTACAACACTTAACTCTTGTGTTTTTCATATATTTTCATTCTATAACCGAAACATCATAGATTGCCATGAATTTCGAAACAGCGTCACTGTCAGATGTAAATGTCAACATCATAATAATTATTTTCGAAAAAGTTATTATTTAAATTAAATTATGTGAAAAATTAAGTGCATTAGATATAGAATTTGAAAATATTCCACCTGAAGTTACAAATTATGAAAATAGTATAATCGACAACCTACTGCCGCGAAAATCAAAATATAAATACGAAATGTTTTATGCACTGTTCAGAGATTGGCAACAAAAAAAGAAAATGAACTACTTTTCTGAAAATGCTTTACTTGCATTCACTGATGATTCATTGAAAAAAATGATTTTTATGACAAGACAATAACGAATGAAATTCAAACGGAAAGTGCGGTTGTGTCAGCTAACCACAGAACAAAGTATCACAGATCTTATAATAGTAAGTCATCTTCTTTTTCAAAAAATAGCAGACATGGTTCAAACATTAATCAATTAAACAATCCATAATTTGTATGTCTCTCAAAATCACTTGAATATTTATCAATATCATATTACAATTTTTATTATGTTTCACAATTTCATATGTTTTCAGAAAATCTATTAGTCCAATATATCCAAAATAATTTAAATGGTTATAATTATGGTTGAATTCTAGTAGGTGATTACCGAAATGAGTTTCTTGGCATTCTTTGTTTAGTCTTAGAGGTTTCAGATGTTCACTCACTCTTTTTTGAAAACTTCTCACTGTTTGACCTATATAAACTGCTCCACAAGTTTCACATGTCAACTTATATACACCCTTTCTACCTAGTGAAGGTGTAGTATCTCTATTGTTTAGTACCACCACTAAAAGATCTATGTGACTTGTATGCTACTCTGATGTTTTCTTTCTTTTCTAATATTTCACTTATTTTAACCGAAATTGGACCTAAATATGGTAATGAAACATACTTATGACTTGGTTTCTCACAAACTGGAAAATTTTCATTTATTAATTTTTTCTTGTAGTTTCTTACACAACATTCTATCAATCAGGTCTACATCATAATTATTATCTTTCGCAAAAGTATTTTTGAAAGAGATGACTTACTGTTGTAAGATCTGTGATACTTTGTTCTGTGGTTAGCTGACATAACCACACTTTCCGTTTGAATTTCATTCGTTATTGTCTCGTCATAAAAATCATTTTTAGTTTTAATTCATAATTTTTATAGGTATATTGATCAAATACCATTTTAATTTGTTGTGAAATGTCGGTCCTATCGATTGTTTTTAATTTTACTATAATTGTCTTTACTTGCTGAGAAAAGATTGGGTAGTTTTTTCAAAAAGCAGAATTTGTTACGTTATACTTTTAATATTTGTTTTTCTTGTAGTCACTGGTCTGAAGATGCTCTGATGTATAGAGAGTGAAACTAGTAACCATAATAAATCTTTAGGAAGAAGGTACTTTTATTTAATTACATAAACTTTCTACTAAAGGGTTGAATATTTATGAAAAAATTATAATTCAAAATACAATTTCAATCAAATTTAGTTTATATTTGTAGGTCGCCCTTTTCATTGGGGTTTTAGGGCTTGTCACAAAAATGACTTTTATAACATTAAAATGACCGACATTAAAGATTTGGGTTTCACAATGCTAATTGTAATTCTTAATACAAAAACTAAAAACCTAAGAGAGTTCACAATAACGGGTAAATTTTATAATATTGTAAAGAACACACATTCGAAGGCAACATCCAGTCTTCACACCAATTGGAAACGAAGCCTAGATCTTTTCGAAGTTGGACACAGGACAACGAGGCGTCGCAGTAAAACTTCGTCTCGTCAGCATATGAGATAAAAATCGAGCTAATGTTCTCCACAAGATCAGGAATATATACACGAAAATGAATGGGATCCAATGCCGACCCCTGTGGAACCCCACTCATCACCGGTCTCTCCCGCGATACCGCACCACCAACTCAAACAAAAAACTCTCTCTGCGAAAGAAAGCAATCAACCCACTTCAACAGATTTCCACGAACATCAAATGATCTAGTTTCATAATGGGTCTGTTCTTATGGACTCTATCAAAATCTCTAGAAAAGTCTAAGTAAACAATAACAAGAAGCGCATCACGATCAAGTATCCTCGTCCAATGATGTAGATATTGAATCAGATTTATCATCACTGAACGTTTCTTCATGAAACCATGCCGACGAAGTGAGAGTATCAAATTCTTTATCAGAAATATCATCAGTTCATTGGCTATGATAGACTTCATTATCTTCCCAACAGCGGACGTTAAACTTACTGGGCGGTAAATCGACTTCCAGCTTATCCCCATTTTTTAATTTTGGAGTGAAGGAAGCGGTGTTCCAAGCAGTTGGCGGTACATTCGCAAGGAATGATCTATTCATTATAAGGCTGAAGAGGTAGATCAGTTTCTGGGAACATTCTTTTAGGATTGACGTGGTATTGCGTCAGGTCCTGGTAAAGCGTTTTCAAATTTGGTAATCTTAGATTCAATCTTTCTTGCTGTAAAACAGATCTCCAATATTTCATTAAGATTTCTGAAGGAACCTATAGTTATGTGATTTTGTATCAGTACTTTGTATGAATAAGTGTTGGAAAAGCACTCTGCTTGTATCTCTGCTGATTCTATTGAGTTATTTCCAATATTTCCAAATTTGTTCCTGACTGAGGGCGTAGAAACCTTTGAGTTGAGATGAGCCCTAACATAGTTATATAGCTTGTTACAGTTTCCAAAATCACAGAGATTTCGCTCGTAGTTTTTTTCTAGTTGTGGGAATGTCTTGGCTAAGCTTTTTTGAGAAGTTCTTGTGCATATTGTAATCTTCCTGGGCTCTAGATCTTATGAACCTTCTCCACAGAGATTGTTTCTGATAGCTCTTAGAAGACAGTCGTTAATCCTGGGCATTATTTATTTCGATGAATTTGTCTCGTTATGGTGATGAATTTCTCCACTTATAGGCGATATTATTATCCATAAATAGAGTATCCCAATCAACCTTTGATAGAAGTTCGTTTATTTTATCGTATGATGGTTCTTGGACTTTTTTCCAATGATTGGTCTTGGGATATGTCTCCGCAAATACTTGTAAAGATGTGGGTACCACCACATGATGGGATTTTGCAATAGACGGTAGAAACTCTATATCTTATAGCAAGTCAGGATCGTTAGTCAATAGCAGATAGAGTATGTCAAGCGTATCATTGAATCCAAATGTGAAGGATTTGTCTTATTTGTGGTGCGTCAGTTTCAATACCTAATCGTGGTAACTTAAAGGGGCATCATAAAACGCTTCATGAATACTATGAAAAAGGATTTTCCGCCACAGAGTGAATTAAGAAAACGATAAGTACGTGATTTGATATCTGGTTTGAAAAAAGAACAAATCATGTTCACCAGACCAGCCATACAATCAAAATCTGCTACGATCGAGTCATTTAAAATATCTCATATATTGGCGAAACACAAGAAACCATTCGAAAATGGATCGGTTGTGAAGGAAGCATTTATTGAAGCAGGTGAGACTTTATTCGGAGATTTTAAAAATGAAACAGAAATCATGTTTCTATTAGAGAACTTCAGTTATCTTCTCCGATTGTCACAAGGCGTATTGAAGTCATAAGTCAGGACATGGCAGATAAACTAAAACATTATATCATGAAATGTACATACTTTTATTCGGATGGTATTCAATGACATGTTGGCTAAGGAAGAATTTTTAACAATCATTCTTCTGAAGGGGAAGACCTGTGGCGAAGATATATATGAAGTTATCTTCAATTTTGAAAAACCACAATACATAAATTAGTGTGTAATACAACAACAAAAACGGTTTTGTGGCATTGTGTCGAGCTAATGAAGATTTTTTCATTTCATTGCATTATACATCAACAAGTGTTGTGTTCAAAAGTTTTAAACATGGAGGAAATTATGGGAATTGCAACAAAAATTGTGAATTCCACCAGTGCACGTAGCTTGGCAACGGCGGCTCTTTAAGTTGCATTGGAAGATAGGGAATCAGCTGAACACACTGATCTAGTTTTTCACACGGACGTCAGGTGGTTGAGTCGCCGAAGATTCCTAGAAAGGTTTCAAGAATTATTGCCCGAAATAACAGCTTTTCTAGACGATAGAGGTGACGACACTGGAATGTTGAAAAACGAAACAATGCACTTAAGCACCATTAACTTGGAGCTTCAAGGTAAAGGAAAAACTATTATTGAGATGATTAGCACAGTAAACGCATTCAAAAATAAATTGCAACTTATGATAGATCAAGCAAGGATTCTGCAGTTGAATTACGATACGTATGATGCTAAATTATCAAATATTTTGAGACAATTCGAAATGCGTTGTTATGATTGCAGTAAATTGGCAAATATAGCATCATTTATGAGTTCCTTTTCCTTTTTCATGTAAAAACATTGAGGAATTAGATACTGAAATAGCAGAATGAGTTGGTGCAGATTATATCAGATATTCATATTAAAGCTACACCATCTGATACAAATTTCTGGTGTTTTATATCTGAAGATAAATATCCGAATCTAAGACAAATCGCCTTTCAACTGACGGCAATGTTTGGGTTAACTCACTTGTCTGCATTTTCTGAAATGAAGATAATTACGTCAAAATATCGCAATCGACTAACTGACGGTCATATGTCATCATGTTTGCGATTAGCACTCAGTGGTTACGTACCATCTTATGAAAAGTATGGTGTGGACATGCAGTGCCACGCTTCAACATCCAAAGTCACTCCTTAGTTAAGTTTAACACCATATGTAACACTTTTGTTTTGTAACAACCAATAAACTCGCAATTTTGAATAACTATGAGTTTTTTCATTGATATTTTAGAGAAGAACCTAACTAAACCTAACCCAAACCTAGACTAAAATAATGTATATTGTGGGGAAGGCTAATATCTACATATGATACGTTACACCCTACCTAGGTAGGTAGGAAGTTAGAGTGTATCTTGTATGTACGACAACCCTGCATCACACATACTTGCAGCCTCTCAGAGTCGATCGTAAGTAGTCTAAAAATATTGAGGTAGATCGCCAGCAGTTCAAGTTTGAGCACCCCTGGTTTACGCCGCTTACGACTAAATAGCTCACTGTTTATTCCAAAATTATCAACACTTTGAGAACATAGAGTTCTCTTGATCAGTTTTTTGATTTCTCCTTTTCTAGAGGGCTACAACTCTATAAATAATTGACAGACGAGCTCATTTTATGTGAATGTTATAACAAGGACAAAAGTGCAATATGAGATACGTATTTAAATCATACTTCCGCTTTTGTTTTATTCATAGATAATAATCCTTATTGCCAGACATGAGACGTAGCACATTATGAGGATTAAAAAAAAATTGTCGCTCTTTTTGTTGAAGATCAAATTGAATAAAAATGTTACCTACTTTTCTCACTCTAACCTGTTATTTTGCGAAAAGGTAGGTAATATTTAATCTACCTGAAATCCCAGAACCCCTTCAATTATTTTTATTAGTCACGGTTATATGTTAAATCATTTTAATGATTCAGAATTCCCAAAGTTCGGTTCTTTTTCCAATAATTGGGAATCAGATTGTACATCTTCGTGACATCGAATTCCTAAAGGTTAATTCAACATGAAAGGATGACATCAGCTAATATTCAAGTGGCATGATGCCACTATCTCGATTTCGACGGGTTCAAGGCGAGTTATTGTGAATAAACATTCGTGATGCATCATGACTGATGTCTGTGATAGATATTGAAAGTGATGTAAAGATTCAAACTAAAATCTTTACAATTATGAATATTTTAAATATATATACCCATACCAACATAAATTAAAAGTAGGATTTGAAAGGGGAAAGTAAACTATAGCCTATTTGGTAAAACGTAGAGCAGAGGTGCTCGAACTTGAACTGTTGGCAATCTACCTCAATATTTTTAGACGTTGAGAGGCTACAAGTATGTATGATTCAGGGTTGTCGTACATACACGATACACCCTACCTACGTACCTACCTAGTTAGGGTGTACCGTAGCATATATAGATATTAGCTTTCTGCACAATATACATTATTTTAGTCAAGGTTTGGGTTAGGTTCAGTTAGGTTCTTGTCTACAATATGAATGAAAAAACTTATAGTTATTCAATATTGTGAGGTTATTGGTTGTTGCAAAACAAAAGCTTTACATATGGTGTTAAATTTAACTAAGGAGTGACTTTGGATGTTGAAGCGTGCCACTGCATGTCCTCACCATACTTTTCATAAGACGGTACGTAACCACTGAGTGCTAATCGCAAACATGATGACATATGACCGTCAGTTAGTCGATTGCGATATTTTGACTTAATTATCTTCATTTCAGAAAATGCAGACTCGCACAAGTAAGTTGACCCAAACATTGCCGTCAGTTAAAGGTCGATTGGCCTTAGAATCGGATATTTATCTTCAGATATAAAACAGCAAAAATTTGTATCAGATGCTGTAGCTTTGAGATGTATATCTGATCTAATCTGCACCAACTCATTTTCAACAGAACTGAGTTCATATTAAACTGACTTGCTACTTCATAGCTAATTCCTCAATGTTTTTACAGGAAAAGGATAACTCATAAATGATGCTATATTTGCCAATTTACTGCAATCATAAAAACGCATTTCGAATTGTCCCAAAATATTTGATTATTCAGCCTCGTACGTATCATAACTCAACTGAGGAATCCTCAGTTTCTTGCTTTCTACTGAGGAATCCTCTTTGCTTTCAAAGACGGAAAATGTTTCAGATCCTTTCTTTTCAGTTGATCTATCATAAGTTGCAATTCCCTTTTGAATGCGTTTACTACGCTAATCATCTCGATAATAGATTTTACTTTACCTTGAAGCTCCAAGTTAATTGTGTTTGTGTGCATTGAGATGTCAGTCTCTCCACAAAACAACGGCCATCACTGACCTATTAATTAAAATTTTGTGGATAATTAGATAGAAACTAGAAGTCACTTGAGATGGCCACCACTAGACTTCTCTCATTGGGGTTATATTGAAGAATTACTTAACAAGGAAACCAGTTACAGTTTAGAAGAGTTCAAACAGAATTCGGGAAATTTGGACTAACTCCAAAACAGAGAAAGATATCGGAAAATTTTTGCAATACAGAACATATTTATTAAAAGTGGAAGTTTCAGAGTTTCATGAAAAGCTCTTTATTCGGACTTCCTACACAAAAAAAAATGCGCCTCAATTCCTGTATTCGCAGCTAAAGATTTCTTTATTATCGGAATCAATCGGTATAAGTGCATTGTGATGTCAGTAAAAATGCCAAATCAGTCAGCCATTTTTCGTTTTTCAACATCTGAGTGTCATCACCTCTTCGTTTAAAAAAGCTGTTATTTCGGGCAATAATTCTTGAAACCTTTCTAGGAACTTTCCGCGACTCAACCACCTGACATCCGTGTGAAGAACTGAATCAGTGTGTTCAACTGACTCACTATCTACCAACTGCAACTTAAAGAGCCGCCGTTGCAAGCTACGTGCACGTATGGAATTCACATTTTTGTTGCAATGCCCATAATTTCCTCCGTGTTTGAAATTTTTGAACACAAAACTCGTTGATGTATAATGCAATGGAACGAAAAAGTGAAGGGAAATCTTCATAGCTCGACACAATGCCACAAAACCGTTTTTGTTCCCAGTCATTGCTGGTGCTCCCTCTGTTGTAATGCACACTAATTTATGTATAGGTAGCTTGTAGTTTTTACAAAATTGAGGAAAACGTCATATATATATCTTCGCCACATGTCTTTCCTTTCAGAAGAATGATTGTCACAAATTCTTTCTTAGCCAACATATCATTAAATACCATCGGAATAAAAGTATCTACATTTGATGATATCATGTTTTAGTTTATCTACCATGTCCTGACTCATGACTTCAATACGCCTTGTGACAGTCAGACGAGATAACTGAAGTTCTCTAATAGCAGACATGATTTCTGTTTTATTCGTAAAATCTCCAAATAAAGTATCACCCGCTTCAATAAATGCTTCCTTCACAACCGATCCATTTCCGAACGGTTTCTTGTGTTTCCCCAATATATGAGATATTTTAAATGACGCGATCGTAGCAACTTTTGATTGCTTGGCTGGTCTTATGAACATAGTTCGTTCTTTTTTCAAACAAGATATCAAAATCAATAGTGGCTTGAAGACAATTTTCGATTGGGGCTCTGTGAACCTGGTGGAGTTTAATACTAGCAAAACTCAAGCATGTTTGTTTTCTAGGAAGGTTAACAGTACTGTACCAGATATACTTATGAACAACGAGATTATCTCACTCACTTCCTCCATAACAATGCTTGGGGTAACCATCGGAGACAGTTTGTCATGGCACGACTATGTTGTGAACAGTGCTAAATCACCATCTCAAAAACTGGGTTTTCTGTATCTGGCCAGAAGATACTTCACTCCGACTCAACTCCTAACTCTCTATGAATCTCAAATTCATCCCGTTTTAGAGTATGGTTCCTACGTGTGGGGTTCTGCCACTAAACACAACTTGAAACTCCTGGATTCCATACAGAAGGGGGCGATTCGGTTGATCGATGACTGTGCTCTTACAGATTCCATCCCTAGGATCATCGAAGAAAAAAGGGTGAGCTCTATGTGGAGAAAAATCCTTTTCATAGTTTTTATGAACCTTTTTATGATGCTTCTCTAAGTTAAGTTACCACGCTTAGGTATTGCAACTGACGCACGACAAATAAGACAAATGCACTGATCTTTCACCATACAAAAGAAAAATTCTTCCTCCCAATCATTATTAAAATGATACGTTTTAGATTTCTTCGCTGCACTCATTTTGTACTATTTAATAATAAACTTTGTATCGACGTAGTATTACCTTCTAGTTACAATTCAGAATAGTTACAATTGCTGCAGGTGCAACATTTATGTCGGCGTGAATGAAAGTCTCGAATGTTCCTGTCAAACTCGCCGCCCGAAATTTCTAGAAAAGCGGCTAGAATAAAACGCGGCTTTTCTTTGAGAAGTACCGCGCGTTCCTTTGATACAGCCGCCTTTCGCCGCTAGCAGAGTGTAATAAGTTTTTGTTATTAAGTTATCTACTTATTAAAAATCTACTCAAAAAGCACTCTGTAGATAATCCTTGGAGGAAGGCTAGTCGAAAATCTTTCATGTTCTTATCATTCCAAGTTTTCTGAATCATGTACCCTTGATTGAATCAACTTTCACGCAGATAAAAAATTTTCTTACTTTGAGCACGATATTTTTTTATTACTCTTTAATAATTTCTTCTCCAGCAAACGATTTATTCTTGTTGTGTATATTAAAGGCAAGTCCTGATTTCCTACGGGCACAACGTGTATTTTTTTCCACAGTGGGAATTTCTTTCCGAAAATAAAAATCATGCACAGTTTTTCGAATCGTATTCCTAAAATCTTCATCAGTAACTATTCGGGGCCTTCCGAAGAAGTTTTTGGAGCTTTCACTATAAATCCATTTTCAGATTTTCTTCCATTGAGAAGCTTGTATATTGTTGGCAGTCTAATTCCCGTCTTCTCAGATCACATTTTAACATTTTCATCGATTGAAGGTAAATTGCCTTAAGGCCCTAAAGCATCGTGAACATTCAATATGATTAGTTTTTCACTGTGGGAAAGTGGTATATTTTTAGCACGTTTAACAGGGGTAAAATTAGAAAACTTTCACATTATTTGTGAAATGAACAAAACTAGTAACCGATGCATGCAATGATAAAACTACTTAAGAACTCTTCCTAATATATCTATGTAATGATTACCTCTCTTGGGATTAAATTCGGAGAATATACCTAATAAAACTCTCAACCCTTATCCGAATAGACATTTCTCTTAACAAACCTGGCGGGCGGTGGTACCTGTGTAGCACTGAGTAATCAAAACTGTTTTGTTCATTGCGAATTATTCATGATAGGAATTACTCATCAAATTTACATCTGTAATGTTCTTATATAGATACATGTTATTGTTAATGGATATTCAACTAAGTGCTTATAAGTTTTTAAAAAAAATAAAGATGAAATCCACCTGAATTGCCAATATTATACCAAGGTATCCCGGATTATATTACTCTACGGCTTTACCAAATCGACTAGAGACGGAATATAAGGATCATTGTTAATATTTTCACTTGAAATTTCACAAGATTGTAAGCGGCGACCAAGATCGTCTTCGTTTGTTTCACGAACTAGGTTCACTTTATAAGGGTGAAATTGGTGATGTTTCACGGTCCTGTAGCTGTAGAAGCTGATACACCAGACACTCGTGATAATTTTCTGATGGAAGAAGTGTTTTTCGATTGTAGGTGGCCCAAAAAGCGAAGGAATTACGGTAAAGGATCGCCGTTGTTGCTCGAGATCGTCCTTTCACGACTACCTGCGAATCATTCTGTAAACAGTTGAATGGGACAGCCCAAGTTTTTGGCCCATTCTTGTATAAGTCCAATCTATGTCATCTAACACCACTGCTTCAGCTCATTGCTCCGGAGGAAAATTTCATGATCAGCGTTACACACGGCCCTCTCTATACAAGGCCGGAGCTGCTGAGAATTGGCAACAATGCTAGCAGGGCTATTGACAGCCCGTATCGAGTGAAAATGAACCTTCAGCGCATCATGCGCGCCATTGTTAACAGTACGTTACACATATTTCGTATTTTATTCGTTTTCGAAAGTTTTAAGCATTGTTTAAACAATCTACAGTTTTATATATATATATATATATATATATATATATATATATATATATATATATATATATATATATATATATATATATATATATATATATATATATATGTGAATTTTAGTTTTAGGTTATTTTCTAGTATTTATAAACAACGAGTCAACGTGTCTGTATCCCATTACTTAAGTGAATGTTTAAAATGGGTATGAAGAAGAAATTATTTTGTTATGATTTTTTCTATTTCTTTCATTTTGATATTTTAGTCTACAAATAGATATGACTTCTAAAGTTCAGTTTTTGCTTTACTTCAAGCACCTACCTACCTCCTACCTTAAAAAAAATAAAAACATGATCCAAAATGCCGTATGGAAATAATTTAGTATTAAAATTGAGATTCATAGCCGATTTCAGTAGATACAAGAGATGTTCGAAAAAAAGTCTTATTTTCACAAAATGTATGGTGATTACACATTTTAAGCCGTTGGTTGTGTTACACAAAATTTCTTCTTATTACTTCTATTGCTGTGAAGTGAAAATTCTAAATCTTTCTTTGATAGCAGTTGATACCAATCTCATACCGATCCGTTATCTAATGATATGGATCAGTAAGATAGAAAGTCTGAATGTTAACCAGATAATAATTTCACTTTGTAACACATAAACTCTCGTCAATCTATTGAACAGACTAGAAAATATTGGAATAATCAAATAATCAAGTATAAAACGTGAGTCTATGAGTATACTACGACCTAATAAAATACACTAAATGAGCCAAAATACAATAAAATTGTTTTCACATCAAGACACTCAATGAAACAAATTATTTTCATTATGAAACATTTAAGGAAATAATTTTCCAAATAAAAACAGCATTGTGGCCAAACATTTCGTGGTCTTTCATGCACTAAAAAACGACAATTTACCTGATTTGAGACAGTAGGACTTTTTCCAATTGATGAATTCAAAAAGCCGCCTTAGATAACACGTTTTGAAGAGAAAAAATTGAAGACAAGTTTGAGGGCCATTTAAACGTTGAATAGAGAAAATGTTCGAAGAAAGAAGCAATATCGATTGAAACGAATGCTGTAGTATTTAATTCCATAAACTTTTCGATAAAGAGTATTTTAAACGACTTCTTTTGTCAAAAGAAAAACGTTAATATTTCGGACATAATTGCATAACTTAGTTGACCAATCAACAATTTCAGTGATTTAAACCCAATGTGTTCGCGGAAAATAATCACTACAGGAAGTTAACAGTTTCTTGTAAATTGAACGTTAATAGGACCATTAAAAGCTTATCAATCGAATTCGGATTGATTAGTTATGTTTTTTTACTACAGATAAAGCGGAATTGTATTCTCTTCCAGAGATTCTTATAGGAAATATTTTTCTCAAATCTAAGTTATAATTCATTAATCAAAATCTATTCAATGTTATTCCATCCCTTTCTCGACCTTTATTTCGCTTTTATATCAGAATTGAAAGATGCGTATTTACATAGAAATGTATATTTTATTGAAATATCAAATGTGAAAACAATTAAGGACCTTCAATTTTAACGTAGCTGAAATATTATCCATATAAATAGGATATCGAAATATTATTGTGAAAAAGGGTGTAAGGGTGATACTTTTTCAAGGATCATATTCTATTTTTCTCCATAAACTTTTTTGTGGTGGAAGCTCTCCAGCCTGAGGAATCAGGTTAGCAAACTATTTAGACTTCTGTAAATTATTTAACTTTTGTGATCTAGAAAATAAGAAAAGAAAAATTTTCAAACAAGGGACTTTTATATTTCTGAGGATTATACTGGGTGATTCACCAATGGCGCGGTGCTCTGTAGCTCGTACACTCTTGAACGGTATTGTATTTAGAAAGTAAAAATCTACTTCAACAATTTATTTTGAAGTAAACAGGGTGTCCCAGTTTTCTATAAAAAAATCTTGGGAGGTTTTTTCAGAATGGAAGACCACTTTTTGTTGAAGATTCAAGAGCGTCCTAAAGTATGTTATAATGTCTTTAAGTATTAAGTTTTTTTGGTAAGTAGTTTCGTCACAATAGTTGTTTTTTCCGTAAAAATTCATGAAAATAGGCTCTCACATCATCGCATGCTCCTTCGGCCAGAGAGGATGAATACTTTTTTCCTTTCGTTTTCTTATTGCCCAAGGATAGCTTCTTGATGAATTGAAGTAGATTATCCTCATTTTATACAGGAGTGACTCAAAAAATTATTGGATATTGTAATTTTGAAAATATCATATCTTGATTTTTTCAAATGGAACGCCCTGTATTTTATTATTTATGTTAACACCTAAAATTGTGTGCTATATTTTTGCAGAAGTAACCTTATCTTTATCTTCGATCATTCGAATCGAAATATTCGATTATTTGTGAAAAATTTTGATGAAAATTCTCCAAACCGTATCACACATATCGCACAGAAGTTTTTTTTCTGTAATGATTCAAGTAGTAAAAAATGAAACCTAAACAAGATAATTCTTTTAACCAATGATAAAATCAATATGATTAAAACGTGAATCGAGGTATGTGTAGACATTTTTTTATTTGTGCCTTCTGTCAGGTGTCCGGACATATCATATTCTGCATTTTACATGGTGAACTTATCAGTGTTTCGTTATTAAGCATTGTTAACGTGAGGTTTGAACCCAATTTTCTCAATTGACTGCCATGAAGTTCTGCAAAGAAGAAATGGTTGATATGATTTTTATTCTGGGTGAATGTGATAGAAATTCTTTGTTGACAAGTAGAGTTTATGCACAAAG
Organism: Cryptolaemus montrouzieri; assembly: GCA_013387265.2. Taxonomy (NCBI): domain Eukaryota; kingdom Metazoa; phylum Arthropoda; class Insecta; order Coleoptera; family Coccinellidae; genus Cryptolaemus; species Cryptolaemus montrouzieri. The sequence continues at coordinate 1,574,165 of JABFTP020000144.1, read as the reverse complement.
GTTTCTTGATTAGAGGCATCCTGATGCAAGAATCTTTAAAAACTTTCAATTAGATTTATCGAAACGTGTAATATCGCTTACAAAAAACATGAAAAACTAAAAACTGCTATAGCTGAATACAACCAGTTATCAGTTTGGTTGATAGTGACACAGGATCCATATAAAAGCCAAAGAGAGATTTCTCAGTAACAGACATAAGTCAAACTTCCGTCCAGAGACTCTTGAAAGTGAATAAATTTCATGCATATCATGTACAGCTGCACCAGAAACTGAACAATCAAGACTATGAAAATCGAATCAATTGTTGCAATTGGGCAAGTGACAAAGTAGCAGAAAATCGGAATATGTTTAACAGAGTTCTTTTCTCGGACGAGGCAACTTTCCATAAGAATGGGCTTGTTAACAGGCACAACTTTCATTATTACGCCACGGAAAATTCACACCTCATGAGACAAATAGATCACCAGCATCGTTGGTCCTTGAATGTATGGGCTGCTATAGTAGATGGATATCTAATTGGGCCGCACTTTTTTGACGGGCACCTCAATTGTGAAATATATTTAGATTTTCTGCAAAATCATCTACCAATGTTAATTGTCGATGTACCAGAGCATATAAGACAAGACTTGTGGTTTCAACAGGATGGAGCAGTGGCACATTACTCAAATCAGGTTAGGGAGCATTTGAATCATGTATTTCTAAACAAATGGATAGGACATGGTGGTCCTGTTAGATGGCCAGGTAGGTCTCCGGACCTTACAAGTCCAGATTTTTTCTTGTAGGGTTATATTAAAGGCATCTTTCGCCAGATTCCTTCTACAACACAGTTGGATATGAAACAGAGAATAGTCGACGCCTTTCAGTCAGTCAATCCGCAAATGTTATCGAGAGTTCAACGGTCTTTCCTCAGAAGTATTGAGTTGTGTCTGCAAAGAAACAGGCAACATTTCGAACACATAATGAAATAGTTCAACACCTTGTAGACCATCTCACCAAAAACCAATCTATTACATATTTCATACACGACTACCTTAAAACATCTCCATTTCTCTGATCAAGTATAATGATATGTACAAATAAACTCTTCTTTCGCAACCTCTGATTTTATTTTTTTAGTTTATTTTTTATTTCGAAAATGGTAAAAGATAAAGATAAGGTTACCTCTGCAAAAATATAGCACAAAATTTTATGCGTTAACATGAATAATAAAATACAGGGCGTTCCATTTGAAAAAATCAAGATATGATATTTTTAAAATTACAATATTCAATAATTTTTTCTGAGTCACTCCTGTATGAAATGAGGATAATCTATTTCAATTCATCAATAAAGCTATACTTGGGCAATAAGAAAACGAAAGAAAAAAGTATTCATCCTCATGCCGAAGGAGCATGCGATGATGTGAGAGCCTATTTTCATGAATTTTTACAGAAAACAAAATATTGTGACGAAACTACTCACCAAAAAAACTTATTACTTTAAGACATTATAGCAGAGTTTAGGGCGCTCTTGAATCTTCAACAAAAAAGTGGTCTTCCAATCTTAAGAAACCACCCAAGATTTTTTTTTAGAAAATTGGAACACCCTCTTTACTGCAAAATGAATTGCTGAAGTAGATTCTTACTTTCTACTGGTGAATCACCCACCCAGTATATACGGTTATGCTTCAAACTTCGGACCGAGAAATAATCCAGGCTTTCAAGCTCTATTACATAAAACAACCATCAAAATCATATTGGATAATATGGAAGATGATCCTGATATAAATGTTATGGAATACTGAAAGAGGTTTGACATTGCACAATGTATCTCAAACATAAAAGAATCAGTGGAAGATCTAATGCCATACAAATTGAAATCATACTTGAAAAACTGTGGCCTGTTCCGACTGCGTTCAATTGCAGAAATTGCGAATGAAATGGGTTCGAACAGATAGAATCAAGGAAATGTTAAATTCACAGCTATTGACGACCAGGCTTCAACAAGCACTGAAAACGTGAAGGTTTGAGAACGGCAAATAAGCTTTATGATTTCTTTATGAAAAGAAGTCTTATTTCAAGAAACAAATTGCTGAATCAGTCTGAATTGAAAAAACTATTGAAAACTGTTAATCAATACTACAAAATTCTTCGAAGTATTGCCCAAGAATGAAGATAATAATTAATCAATAGGGTCGAAAACTTCAATTGAATTGAATTGAAGAGCGATAACTGTAATTCAAGATGATTTTCAAGCATTCATTTTGTTCCTAATAAAAATGTGCGGAACATAGGCAACAATGAATGAACAACCAACCGGGGTTGATGAGAGTCAATTGAATGTTTCTTTGTTTAAAACAATTTAATAAAACGGTCTTCAGTATTCTGGAATGAATATTTCATCAAGTTTCAAACCATACTTACCTCGTCTTTCTAAATCTAACCAAACCTTTTCTTATAAGTTGAATATGTTTTTGAGACTACCTAAGTAGTAGAAAATTAATCATTGCTCAAAGTTTTTCTGGATAATCAGGTCATTACTTTCTCAAAAGGACATATTACTAATTAATCACTCTACTTTATTTATTATATATAAACTACTGTTCGTGAATTTATTATTTCAGTGAATCGAGATTGAAAACGAATAAATTACCTTCCTAATAAAGCAAGATATTCAAGTATTAACAACTGGACTTGTTCTACATCAGGCTGCTCTGATAAGTTATCACTAGATAATGATGTCATGAACGTTCAATATATTTTTAAAATCCTACTCACTAGGAATGAGTCACTCGTTTTAGTTGAGAAATCAGGAAATGAATCTCAAAATTCATATTCAAAAATTTATTTTGAAATTATATATAAGTATAGCATAATTTTATTAAGTTCATTTTGTACAAGAATAAAATTAAAGACTCTTAAAACAGAGCCAACAATAATTACACAGAGTGATCATATTTACATCTATATATGTCGATCTTTAAAGCCAACACGATTTCCATTTCAAATCAAAATTGTGGTACACATTTTCAGAACAAGGAATGGAATGTATATGAAAAATGTTAGTGTACTTATGGAAATAGTGAGGCGGATTTGATTTCCAAAGTATCTCGTTCAATGTACAAAAATACAATTAGTTAACTTTTTCACTATCACATGTACTGGTATCTAATGATCCGAAAACAATTATTCTCATTTTTGTAAATTCATCCAATATCACAAGAACGTAGCACAACATACTGTCGAAATTTAGGAAAACAATATGTGAAGACATGAAAATGGTTGTTCGTTCGTTGTCTAGGAGATCTCTGACGTCATCTTCAACGCATCCATCACTTCTAGTGGCGGTCCCAAAACATCAAACCCCATCAAGTGGCAGTGATAATTTAAAATTCCCTAGATTTGTCTTGTTTATTACACTGTCATGGCAAGAAATGGTCGTTGTTGAATCGCATCCGCAACATCTTTCGCCTGTGTTGAACAAAGATCTGGAGTACTCATGGACCTGTTGAGTTTACTACTGTTATCTTGTTGCTGCATACTAAAACTGAATATGGATACTAATGATGTGATTCTATCAATTTCCATGGCTGAACCATTCGAACAATCTTGCTGACCCTCGCTCCGCTCTGCTTCCAACTCTTTGCTCACCGAATTAGAAAGTGTTGTTGCATCATCTACGAAGACGTCATCATTGTCGTCTTCTACCTTACTTCTTTTCGGAAGGATCGATTGGACTGCTTCTTCTGTTTCCCACTCGGCCACAGCACGTCGTCTTTTCAAACACGAGGAATTGCTACGTTCCCTTAATACATTCGAACTTTTGTCCAGATCTAGATACGTTAACTCGGAAGTCTGATAAGGAGGATGATTCTCCTTATCTTGATTCTCAGCGCACTTTGCACATGGGTGCTGCACGAAATCCAAGGGATTCGAACTCGCGTCACTAGGCTCGCGGAGATCATCAGCAGGACCGACAGGGTCTCCACCAGCTTCTTCAGCAGTTAACCCCACAAGATCTTCTGAAGGAATAGGACGTGGGTGCACTGGGGTTGGAGCTTGGTAATGAACCATATTATAAGCCTCCTCCATAAAAATATAGCGCGCTTTTTGAAGCACCGTAGCCACCAATAAATTTTTATGTAAACTCACGCCGCCACGATGAGACCTCGATTGGGCAATTTTAGTAAGAGAAATTCCGATAAGTCTTTGCGCTTCACTTGCCATGTTTTCACTCTACTTATGATTAAACACTGATTAATTCAAACTCTGTCCACGTTAGCGCGCGCGTCAACTCTGTCACTAACAGCGTGCCTCTACCAAACGTACAATAGACTAAATAAGGCGACGAGCTTGATTGGCATATACTTATAGCCTTGTTTCGTGACGTCACAACCTACTTTCAACGTGTCGTTCACCAATCAGCGCACGGCCTTGCCGAAAACAACCGCGCGTCGTTCGACAACGTACGAGAACGAACAACCGTAGGCGAACAGACGTTATCCATTGAGCTCATTATTCCCATATATTTGCGTTATTATGAGCTTTATACAAGGTAGAATATAACGCAGCCGATTGAAAGCGGAAGTCACAATCCATGCGCGAGCAACAAGGCAACCGGCACTCTAGATTCCTTTGTTCGATAAAAGATATCGCATTCTTACCTCAAACTAATATTAGTTAAAGATTCAGAAATAACATTATGTTGGTTACATTGAAATTATATCTCTTCTAGTTCAATACTTAATTATTTGATGATATTTCAAATGAAACTGTAATTTTCGTTGTTTGAAAAGTGTATCTTAACGAAATTGATCCAATATTCCCTCAATTCATTTGAAAGCAATCAATTATGTTACTCATGTAAACAAAGAAGACGCTTAGAAAATTTGTCAATTCGACCTTCGCTTATATCTTCTAGAATAAACATGCAACCAATTATACAATAAATAATAAGAAGACGCATAATTAGTTGAAACAAAAACATTTTGAAATTCAAGGAAGTTCAACTGAAAACCCGTCAATGTTTCATTTCGAAATTATCCCACTTATAATCGAAAATTGTCTGATTGACGTAAGCTGTTTATTTTGATAAAATATCATATCTTAATTACTTGATTAGAAGGAGCAACGAGATATTTGTTACAGGCGAACAACTCCTCAACCAATTAAAGGCAGCTATGTATTGAAAGTTGCCTAACTTACAGCTCGTGCTGTGAAGTATTTAAAACTATTTACTCGCTCTTCCTACATTCGCGTCCACTTTTCATTTTCAGATGCAACACCCATCTTGTGATTGCTCTATTTAAACCTAAAGAAGGTTCTAGATAACTGTGACAACAAATTCCAGAAAAAACGATTACTCTTTTAAATACAGGATGTTAAAATACCCATTATTGTAGTCTCATTGCCTCACAAAATTGATTTCGGGTTGAGGGGATGGAAACTCAACCCGTAATTAATTTGAAAGACTAATTGCGAATAGTCAAACATGTGCTCAAGACCTTTTTCGCAATAACATACTCATCAATACAGGGTGTTACATAATAGTATGACACAGCTTGAGGTGGTAAATCTACGTGCAATTTTAAGAAAAAAAGTTCATATAAACATAGGTCCGCAAACGCTTCGTTACGGAGCTACAGAGTGTTGAAATTTCCGGAAAAAATTGGTTTTTTTCTTCAAATCTCCTGCAGTTTTTGAGATATTCAGCCCAAATTTGGAATGCAAGCTATTTTTTACAGATTCCATCATTACACGTCCTAGATTTTAACTGAAAATCACAAGATGTTTTCTTTTCCGAGGCCATGTCTCCTTTTGCCCTTTCAAACTTTTTTCCAGTACGCCACTGATCAGCGTACAATCAATTTCGTCATCTTCGTCCAATTTAGAAACTTTTTTGAAACCTGTAATTTTTTCGCATCTCCAACCGTTTTCGAGTGAAAAATTATTGAATGTGAATTATTTGAATTGTATGTTATTCGCTAAATAAAAAAAAAGTAATAGAAATACTCAATAGGTATGCCCAAAGTTTGCGTTTATTTTGATAGCTCGTCTTCTGAGACTCAACTTATACTAATTCAATATCAAACTAAAAGAAAGAACAATTAAAAACTAAATAAATTGCTTGAAGTGTCTTCCACCTGCAAGAATACAGGCCTCTATCCTTCTTCGCATATAATCACGAACGCTTTGAAATATTCCTGGGGTATTTCTTATCGTGTCATAAGAGGTTATTTGATTTCTCAATTCTTCTACAGTGTTCACTAGAGTGGTATAAACTAAACTTTTGAGATATCTCCATAAAAAAAAGTCTGAACTATTTAAGTCTGGGACCTATGAGGCCATGGTTCTGGCCCACCCCGACCTATCCATCGGTTGTTGAATGTATTATTCAAGAATTCCCTAGCTTCTCCACTGAAATGTGCTGGTGCCCAGTCATGCATGAACCACATTATGTTTCTCACCAAAACTGGCACATCCTCGAGTAATAAAGGTAACTCCTCCTCAACAAATTGCCGATAAGCGGGACCGTTTAGTCTGTTAGGCAAAAAAATGGCCCAATCAAATAATTTCCAATTATTCCGACCCAGACATTTAGTGAGAATTGTTCTTGATGATGAGATTCAGCCCAATGATTATTGTGAAAATTTGTGATAGCAGTTCTCGAAAAGTTAGCTTAGTCAGTGAACATTATTTCAATACCAAAATGAGCATTCTCTCTAATTTTATCTAAGAACCATCGGCGGAAATTCAGTCTTGAAGGAAAATCTCGAGGAAGTAGAGTTTGGACGCGTTGAATATGAAACGGGTACAATAAAAGAGAATCCTTCAAACTAGAACATGTGAAATATTCAACTGATTTCCAATTTTTCTTGTACTCACATGAGGATTCAAATCAATACAATTCAAAACTGCTTCCTCCATATCTAGAGTTCTCATAGTTTGAGTTGCACCTTTCAAAAGATTATTTGTAGTAAAAGTAACAGTTTATCTCTATCTACTGTGGATATTTGGAAACGTTCACCTGTCTGGTGTTACCCGATTTGGAAAGCCCACCAGATATAATCGCCTTACTTCTGTTGTGTTACCGTCAGCCAGACCGTAGATCTGGATATCAGCCAATTCAGTGTTAGTGAAATTAGCCCTTTTTTCGTACATCAATAACTTCAAAAGTATTAAAACTAATCGTTAATTTAATAAACAATTCGAGCAGACACTGGTTCAACTTTAGCAACTGTCAAAATAAATAAATAAATGGAAAGATCAAAGCCTACTAGTCATTTTTTCAATTAGAAGTGCTTTCAATTCAGCGAATGCATACAATGGTTTAATAATTTTTTGCTCGAGAACAGTCGGAGATACGAAAAAAAGTTTCTAAATTGAACGAAGAGGACGAAAAATGATTGTACGCTAATCAGTTGCGTATTGCAAAAAAGTTTGAAAGGGCAAAAGACATGGCCCCGGAAAAGAAAACACCCTGTAAATTCTAGTTACAATTTAGGACGTGTGATTATGAAGGCTATAAAAAATAGCTCGCATTCCAGATTTGGGCTGAATATCTCAAAAACTCAAGGAGTTCTGAAAAAAAAAACAATTTTTTCCGGAAATTTCAACACCCTGTAGCTCCGTAACGAAGCTGTTGCGGACCTGTTTATATGAATTTTTTCTTGAAATTGCACGTAGATTTACCCCCTCAAGTTGTGACATACTATTATGTAACATCTTGTATTATGCAATCGTTTTTTTCAGGAATTTTCACAGAGTGCTTTAAAATAGCAATCTCAAGATAGCAGTTGCCATCTGAAAATGAGAAGTGAGGGTGGCTGGTGGTTCGGGAGTTGAGGGTAAACTCCTCAATCTATTTTAAAATTAAAAAATTCAAACTTTCGCGCAACCAGGTATGTATTAAAAAATAGAATTCGGTATCCTTAATAAACGCGTCGTCTAATGGTCCTAATTTATGTCGCCTAAAAAAATTGAAAAACGAGTTTCGATACGAACAAAATCACTGTTAACTGAAAATAGAAATGCTTGATCTTCTACACCTTGGAGAGTCGTTGGCATCCATAAACATTAAATGTTAAGGAATCAACTGTACGATCGATAAAAACTCCGAAGATAAAATAAAGTCGTCTAGCTTTAACTTCACTGTCAGCGAAAATTGTTGGTGATCCAGCAATAGAAAAATGAAAGTGGCGCTGTCATTATGGATCCAAGACTGCAACCTAACTAGAATGTCCCTCAGTAGTCCATTTATCCGCGAGAAGATAAAGCGTCTTTATTTTGGAAAACCAGGTGGTAGTTGTGGTAGTGGAGATTTTGAAGCATCGGAAGATTGGTTCAATATATTTAAAGTGCGACAATCATTGCGTAACATCAAAATCGTTGGGCACTGCTGCAGCAGATATCCAGAAGAATTTGCAAACGTAGTAGCTGATGGATACTGAATTAATGGCATAATCATCACATCACATTGTAATTATGTTAATTCAAATAAATCACTTATTCTTATTCAAAATAAATGAAAAATTCACTATTGAAGACCAAAATATTAACAAACCTATATTTTCGACTGGTATCTGTTATTGACAATTCAGTAGATTTTTCAAATGGAAGCAATCATAACATACATAAAATATAATAATACTGGGATAAACAAAAGTTAAACAAGCAAAAACATTGTAAAGCGCCGGCTCGGTAGCCTAGGGGATATGATACTCGTCTCCTGCGCAGAGTCGGTGCGATTTTTCGGATTCTGGGAATCGCTTGAGTATCTATCTTTCGGAGGAGATGTAAAGCTGTCGGTCCTGTCTAAGAGAGATGTGTTGGACATTAAAGATCCCTTCCCTCGACACAAGAGGGGTTCGGAAAAATTCCCGGGTTAGTGAAGTGACAGAATTCCCCGGCGAGTCATTAGCCGAAAAGGCAGAAATAGAGCACTTTAAAGGAATAACAAACAACAAACATTGTAAATTATTTATTTGTACAACATGTAAAAATGCAATCTAAAATTCATAAAAGCACGAATTCTAACTATAAAAACATAGCTCCATACCATTTGCAAATCGGTGATTTATCTGCAATTATTTTTAGTCAGTTTCTTACCTTAAATAATTTGAGCCATATTTATTTGTCAAAACCTGAATTTATATTAGTTTCATATACTTTAAATCAATTAATTTTTCTTTTGAAATATAGCTCAATTTGTGTATACGTAAATATACACCTCCATTCCAAAAGTAACCGAACTGTTTTAAAAAAACAAAGAAACAATACTACTAGTGCCATCTGTTGTAATATTGTACCTGTCGATAACTTGGTACTTGATTGACAGGTGTTAAAAATTTCATGACATTTGTATATAAACAACTTGAGTTATTGCGTCATGTTAGTTAATGCCTTTAGTACATCGTCAGAAAATGAATTTCGAAAAAGAGCTGCAATTGATTTTTGTATTGAACTTGGTAAATCTCTCACCGAAACGCACCAAACGCCACAAACTGCGTATGGTAATGATAGTTTATCCCGTACGCAAGCGTAGGAGTGTTTCAAGCGATTTGAATCGGGTAGAAACTGTACAACTGTATACCGCATTTTTACTAAAATGTTAAGCCTTACAAAGGTTAATTCGAGGTTTGTATCACACAAACTGACCGACGATCAAAATTTTAATCGAATTGAGCATAGCAAAGATATCATTGAAAGCGCCCGGAAGGACCCAAACTTTTTGAAAACGATTGTGACTGGTGACGAGACGTGATTTTCAATATGAACCCGAAACACAGCGGCAAAGTGCTGAATGAAGGAAACCCAAAAAAGTCACTTGGAGAAGTCAAAAGTGAAGGTTATGTTGATTTGTTTTTGTTTAAGAGTTGTAACTGAATTTTTGATCAAAAATCACATTATTACCTTGCTATATTCACCTTATTCACCTGATCTGGCTCAGTGCGACTACTATCTGTTCCCTAAGCCGCATTTGACGATGAAAGGAAAGCGGCACAATGCGGTTGAGACCATTGAAAGTGCGGTGACCGACACGCTAAAGACCATTCCGATAAAGGAGATAGAGTCGCTTGATAACCTGTTGCCGCGTTCAAATTGGTGTATCATTGCAGAAGGCGAATACATTGATTAATAAAAAATATTTATATCAAAATAAATACTGGTTCTTTCTATTTTCAAAAAGTTTGGTTACTTTTGGAAAGGATGGTGTATGTATATATCAAATAAATGTGTCACAAATTCAGACATATTGGAGTTCACAATGAAAAAAAGATCCTACCATGTCAGTCAATAAAGTCAACTATCCATGTTCAGTCAATCTTGATATTGTTTTTACAAAATTTCTATACAAGGTTAGGCAAAAGTACCGGAACGGCTAATTATCTCAGTTATTTACCGAGCGATTTTTTTGAAAATTGGTTTTCCTACATTGTAAAGCATAAAGAATTCAGTGTTAATATTTTGTTCTCAATAGTGTTCCCGGTGTAGCCGGAAATGACCACAACATGAGAATTTCAAACATAACACCCCATATGTTTATTTATTTTTAGATTCAGAGGAAAAAACTTCCTTAGAAACAATCAAGAAAAATGCATTTCCTACAATGTCGTGTTCATAAAAGAATCAAAATGACAATAATTATTATCACCTAAATCAGATTACTCTCGAATTTATAATCAACGTGACAGGTTGACAATTATTGTCAAGTATTTGTTGAAGTTTTGATTTTTGCACGAACGAGAGAAAGTTTTTTATTGAAACTATAGCAAGTGTTGAAAATGATTTCCATTCACCTCCTGACAATAACCTAATTGATCACTGAAATTTCTAAGAGAATTTTGCAGAAGTTGTGGGGGTATCGAATTGATTTCTACTGTTATGCGACGCGTTAACAAATCTAGATTGGCAGGTCGTTCTCTATAAACTCGGCGTGACCCCGGAGGCCACTCGGTAGGACCTCTTCTACCGATCCATCTTTCTGGAGAAATTTCATCGAAATAATTTCGAACATCTACCGCAAAGTGTGGGGGAGCTCCATCTTGTTGAGACCATACAATATCAGCTGGGGTTAACGGATTATTTAAATTTGGAAATAAAGCTGTTATGGCTGGCACAATTTTATTTCTTAATAATTCCATATCGCTCTCCATTTAAATTCCCTTCTAAAAAAAATGGACCAATTATGTGGTCACCGATAATATAAATAATGGATGTTGTGTATGAACTTCTTTAATCCAATATAGGTGGTCTCTCGACCAAATACGGCAATTATGCCTATTTACTGTACCGTTGAGGCAGAATGTAGGTCCATCGAGAATACGATTCTATTCAAAAAATTTGGATTCGCCATAATCATTTCCATGATGGTCTCTGAAAATGGTACTCTACAGTCAGGATCGTCTTCAGTAAGCTCATGGGTGAAATGGATTTTATATGGTTTCATTTTTTCTGTTTTCAGTATCATACAAACTGGCCTACGAGAAATATCATGATTCAAGACTAATTATTTGTAGAAACCTGAGGATTTTCCTCAATTGCCAGTAAAAAGTCTACGTCAGTTGCAGACTTAGGGCGTCCTGCTCTGGAAATATCTTTCACTCACCGACTTGCTTCATATTGCTGAATAGTTCTGCATACTTTAGATTTACTAGTTTGATGATCTGGGTGAACAGTATTAAACAGACTGCGAACTTCTTGGTAAGATCGTTGTCTCTCACCATATCCGCGCATCATCAAAACCTCGATCCGTTCTGCTTCACTGAGATTGAATACCATTATTAGGAATTGAAGTGCAAAAATCTAAACTTCAACAAATACATTATTTGTCAACCTGTAATTTGATTTAGGTGATATTATTTTTATCATTTTATTTTTTTATGAACATTGACAGGAAATGTTTTCTGTTGATTGTTTCTAAAAAGTTCCTTTCTCTGAATCTAAGAATAAATAAACATATAGGGTGTTACAGTTGAAATTCACATCCGGCTACACCAGGAACACTAGCGAGCACAAAATATCAACACTGAATTCATTATGTTTAGCAATGTAGGAATACCAATTTTCAAAAAAATCGCTCAGTAAATAACTGAGATAATAAACCGTTCCGGTACTTTTGCCTAACCCTGTATTATCAATAAGTGATCCACAATATTAGAATGAAAAATGAAAAAAATCAATAATGGATGGATAATACACAACACAGAAAAAAGTAAAGCAATATTTGGGAAAAAATGCTGATATGATTATATTAATCAGTCTTTATAATACAAAATGGCATTCAAAGTCGAATATGAAAAGATGTTCTTTCAACATCTGATCAACATCGAAAATTGAGAAAATAACTCAAGTCACCACAGAAACTATAACCACCTCGCTAATGGAACAATCTCCAGAAATGATTAGTTTTATTGAAGGATGCTGATATTTATAAGTATGATACAATTTGGTAACCTTCAATAATTTAAAAAAGTTAAGTTATAAAAATCAAATATTTGGGGTAAAAGGTCAAAGGTTTCAAGACAGGTAGTGAATAAATGCTCTCAGGTGAGAACCTCTAAATAACCAAGATCTGGCCACGGTATAGCTCGGATAAAAAAAACTCGAATCCTAGTTCAAAAGATCAAACGATAGTAAAAACCATTGAATGGAAATTGAAAAATCTATGAATTCTCATTGTTTTACTTTTATTTTACCAAAGAGTAAATACAGTTCATTCTCTCATTTAAAACTCAAGGGACCAGAGAAAAAACCAAAAGAGAGGGAAGAGAAAATCAGATTCTACGCCGGTTGAACACGGTGTACTGCAGGGGTCCATTGTGGACCCACTACTTTTCCTAACAAATATTAATAACATAGAGAATTCAATAAACACAAAGCTAGTACTTTATGCTGATGAAACCACAGCTATAACACAAAATGACACTCTGGAACTTCTTAGTATTCAGTTGAGAGTCTGTTGTTTGTCCGGAGGGGTGGTTCAACGGAAATAGGTTGCCATTGAATAGAGGCAAAACGGAAGAATTGTTCTCACATTTCGAAATATTGATCGAGAAGCTGATAATGGTCAGCTCACCTTGACTTTTAAAGATCATGTAGACGATGTCGCGAGGAAATTAAATGTGTGAGCTGTGATGTTCTCCTGATGGCCTTTTTGCCTCTTTCAATTACACTGCAACTATGGGTTGCTCGCATGGGCTCAGACTGTTCGTATATTTAAGTTGCAGAAAAGTGCCTTGTGCGTTTTGGCGGGGCGACGTCAGACCTGTCTTTGTCAAGATGAGAATTCTTACATTGCCATCGATCTATATACTGTTGCCCGAGCTATGTTAAGAAAAATTCATATATATAGCAAGCAACACGAATATAACACCAAAAGAAGAAATAGTATAAACATTGAATGAGTTCCGGATTATGTTAGGGATCTGAGTGTCAGGAATTTTGTAGAAAGAATAACAGAATATCTGTTTGGCCAAGCCTTTTCTCAGCATTAAAGAATTTTTAGATGTAGGTTTTAATAATTTGTAAGTTTTATATTTTGCAAGTTTTTATGTTTATTTACCTATATTTTCACTCTCTTATTTTTCTCTTTTGAATAATAAAAACAAGTAATCTGTTTTAAGAATTTTACTTAATAATTGCGATTCGTAACGCGTTTCACTACACCGTAGCTTCTTCAGACGAATGAATGTGCAGAAAATAAGGATGAGAATATAAATATAAATGTTCTTGAGTAATTAAAAGCTTATTGGGTTGCTTCTTCTTAAATGGTTATTTATGACATATCCAATGAAATTAAGAAGAAGAAGCAACCCAATAAGCTTTTAATTACTCAAGAACATTCATATTTATATTCTCATTCTTATTTTCTGTACATTCATTCGTCTGAAGAAGCTACGGTGTAGTGAAACGCGTTACGAATCGCCATTATTAAGTAAAATTCTTAAAACACAGTACTTGTTTTTTATTATTGATAATGGAATTTTACCAAGTAAAAGCCTCCCAAATTCAAATTTTCTTTTTTAGTTCATATAGTGACGAGTGTAAAATTGTGACTGTTTTAAACATGAATGAAATAAACCATAAACATTTGGGATGAAATTCCGACCAAGGTGTCGGTTAGATCACCGAAGATTTGACACAACAAGAAATGCTTGTGTTTGAATTATCTGCAGAGTGTGTTTAGTAGGACCTGAGATTATTCTCTTAGATATGCAGCAGCAACATACATACACAATGGAGAGATAATGGCAATGAAAAATCGTATTTTTTCATCATCAATAATGCCCTTAGAAATGCAAGTGACAGAATAAGATTTTACCAAGCAGTGCCATTGCATTAAGAGTTAAATGGGGGAATGTTCCAAAACCTGAGTAAATTAACAAATACACAACAATACATATCCTGTATCGAGTCGAACAAATGTTTCCCGAAAGTATTCTAATAGTAGCCATTGTTGCTACAATTTATCTCACGTCGGAGATTTGATTACGTATCGTTGAAAATGAAATAGCGAAGGATAAGATGAAGTAGAATCGATAGCAAAAACTCCTAATCAGGGGAATAACTTCTCGGGAGCGGTACACCACAGGATGTTTTGAAAATCTACAATGTTTTCAAAATATTTATATAACAGTCTGACCCCTCATTTCAGTAATTCAATAAGTTGAACATGATGGATGAGGTTGAGGGAAAAATATTTCCCCTTGTTTGGTATAAATTTTCTGACAATCTAAGTCCAGAGAATGAGTTGCTTCAGAGTTTTTTGTAAGCTAGAACCTATACTATTTAGCTGATACTACAGGGTAATAAATTGAGAATTGTACACTTTACAATATATTCTTTTCATTCATTTGGAGGGTGTCACTAACAACATCTAAGTTATACTAATTCATTAGTATTCATAGATCTAATAAGATATTTCTGATGTGGTTTGCGAGTTATTCACGAATTTTGACTTTCTGATTTCAGTCATACTCGATGTCCCTGTTATGAACTTTAGGTCATAAATGTTTTCACATTATTTAGACTTTTTTGCTTAAATTGCCGGAATTCCTTTCCCCCTTCAGTTTGACAGATAAAGACAAAGATTTGTATTTTTTTTGAGAACACACTCTTTTAAGAAATATCTAACAAAAATTAAATGTTGACTTTCGAACCATTGAACTTCGAGAGTTTTTCAATGGATAGCGATCGTTATAATACAATTTGCGAAATTAAATGGACTGAATTGTTTTACACAATCCAATAGAAATTAAGCATTTATTGAATTATTTCGCTCATTGCTATTACATGCTTCTCAATGTTCTATGGTTCTGAAAGCTACTTCTCCTTTTTAACCAACAAAAATTCAAAAAAGGGGTAGATCTCCCTCCGTGAGTATATCAGTAGAGCTACTGACTCCCAAGCTGAAGGCTCGAGTTAGAATCCCAGGAAAGATATTGATTTGATATGTTGGTGTGCTTGAGCCACGTATATATACACAAAAATTACATTAGAGAGTCTGGATACATAACCGATAGGTTGAGTCCATAACCTCCAAAGTTTTTGTTTTTCTCTGAGGACCTACAGTTTATAGTGGACTCCGAACCACTCACCTAGACCGTGCAGTGATAACTGCCACCTCTGAGGATTACAAGTTATCTGGCCTTCGGAGGTTATGGACTCAACCTATCGGTTATGTATCCAGTCTCAATGTGATTTTTATATACATACGTGGGACAAACACACCAACATTCATACTACATCCATATCTTACCTGGGATTCGAACCCGGGCCCTCGGCGTGGGAGTCAGTACTTCTACTGACTTACCCACGGAGGGAGATTAACCTCCAAAGTAACTTATAATCCTGAGAGGTGACAATTATCATTGCATGGTCTAGGTGAGTGGTTCGGAGTCCACAATAAACTGTAGGTCCATAGAACAAAATAACAAACAAACAAAAAGGAAGTTATCAATACGTGGGGAAGTTTTTTCTGTATAACAAAACAGGGTAAAAATTGCGCATCAACACCTCTGTCACTATTGAAATAAAAAGAGCAGTTGAATACTCGATAAAATTCTCTGCAATGGCTCGGAAGATGCCTACCGGAGCTAGAGGTTAAATATCAAGTGAAAATCTTTCGAGATCACCGTGAACTAAGCCCGAAACCAGAAATTCAATGACAAAAATTGAAATTACACTTTTATATCTTGTCAAGCCAAATAGAAAAAAAATTCAGCTCATCTACATCAATTTATTGAAAAAAGTGGCTGAACAATGTGAAAATACTTCTTACATAACTTCAATAATAACCGGGATATTGAATAACTCAAAAATCACTAAAGTTGAAAAAATCGACCAGGAGAAAGGATCTGGTAACACTGCGCGGAAATGGTCAGCGTAAACAGGGGGATTATCTTACAAAATGTTTTATAAAGAATTTGACGCATAGTAAGTCTAAGTGAAGCAATGTTTTCAGAGTTTCGCTGAAAAAAATTGAAATACAGTATGCTATAAAATTGCCATTTAAAGCATCGAAACATTTTATAGATAGGACCTCCTGAATGAAAAAAGTTTTATCTCTCAAGAAATCACCTATTTTTATGACGCCAAATAACATCAAACATTGGGCTATCCAAACTGGACGGACTAGATTTTCAGATATGTTTTCTTCCACACTGTCAATTTTTAAATTCTACAGTTCATCGTGTGTGCTTGATCTTGCTTTATCTTTGGGAAAAGCCCAAAATGAAGATGAAAAACCATGAACGTCCCTTTCTCTCTTAACAAAAGCAGTATATGAAGAAATACAATTACCAATGAAATGATTTGCTCGTCCTAAAATAGCTAAATCTACATGTGGATTGTTTTGAGGATATTTGAACACTTCAACTTTCATTCTTTTCAGAGCATCATTCAAATCATTGATCATGTGATTACTATCTGAAGCTACAAACACAGATTTTATGATTTTATCTTTACTTCCAGAACTATTAATGTTTTTAATTGCTCTTTTTAGCTGCCTCACGATTGTTTCTTTTGTAGGTAAACACATGTCTTGTGTTGCTTTGCCTTTTTCATTTCGATATCCTAAGCACTGAGGAGCAGCAAACAAGTTGGGGCTGTCCTTGATATGTTCACAGGCTCTAACCCAATCAATGCCATTTCTTAGATGAATGCCAATAAAAGCACCTTTCGGCAAAGTATTTTCAATGAAACTATCTGCTTTCGAAGATATTTCATCACTCCACTCTAAATATTTATGTAGATGTCTATTCTCTTGCTGCACGGGAAAGCTTGCAGGAGCTCCTGAAAATATATTTATAATTATTATGGTAATCCTGATGTTTACGCTGACCACTTTCGCGCATCCAGTACCTAGTCGAACAGATGTTTTAGAAAGTATTCGAGTTGTAGCCAGTGTTGCCACAATTTATCTCACGTCGGAGATTTGATTACCTATCGTTGAAAATGAAATAGCGAAGGATAAGATATACTATTTACGTGAAACCGATAGCAAAAAACTCCTTATCAGGTGGATAGATAGATAGATAGATGTATATTTAGCACCAAAAAAGTACATGCCATGTCAACATAAAATACAAAATATATAAAATAGTAATAGATACTATCATGTCATCACACATTGAAATAAAAACATTAAACATACATTCCACAATTTAAAATCACTTGAGATCATTGAAGTACTGTGTGTATTCGAATATGTCATAGAATACATTTTTAAGTAGAACCAACCTCACAGCCTTTTTGAATAAGTTCTACATGATGGATGAGGATGGGGGAAAATATTTTCCCTTGTTTGATATAAATTGTCTGACAATCTGAGTGCCGAATATCAATTGCTTCAGAGTGATTTTGTAAGCTAGAACCTATACTATTTAGCTGATACTACAGGGTAATAAATTGAGAATTGAACGCTGTACAGTATATTATTTTCATTCATTAGAAAGGTGTCACTAACAGCATCTCAGTTATATTAAGTCATTAGTATTCATAGATCTAATGAGATATTTCTGATGTAGTTTTCGAGTTATTCACGAATTATGATAACTTCCTGATTTCACCCATACTCGATATCTCGGTTATGACATTTACGTCAATAATGTTTTCACATTATTTAGATTTTTTTGTAAATTGCTGAAATTCCTTTCCCCCCTTAGTTTAACAGATAAAGACATAGATTAGTATTTTTTTTGAGAACATTCACACCCATTCAAGAAATATCTATCAAAAATTAAAGGTTGACTGTCGAGCCATAGAACGTGAATAAAGCACCCGATTACGCATACCAAATATGGTTTCTACCGATCGAGTCTCTCGAATTATTTTAAGAATAAAAAAAATTATTTGGATTTGGCGACCTCTAGCGGCCAAACGAAGAAACTTCTCATATAGGTAAGTTGGCCTAAATCGACTCATTTCGAGCTGAAGAATCTGTGATATAACGTTGTACACGCAATTCACGGACACCATGTATATATAAAATTTACATTAGAGAGCCTATCAGTTTATACATAACTGATAGTTTGAGTCCATCACCTCCAAAGACCAGATAACTTGTAATCCTGAGAAGTGACAGTTATTGCAGTCTAGGTGAGTGGTTCTGAGTCCACTATAAACCGTCGGTCTATAGAACAAACAAACAAATAAAAAGGAGGAAGTTATCAATTTTTGGGGAAGTTTTTTTTTATATAACAAGATGGGGTAAAAATTGAGCATCAACACCTCTGTCAGTATTGAAATAAAAAGAGTAGTAGAATTCTCGATAAAATTCTCTGCATCGGCTTGGAAGATGCCTACCGCAGCTATAGGTTAAATATCCAGTGAAAATCTTTCGAGACATCCGTGAACAAGCCCGAAACCAGAAATTGAATGACAAAATTGAGATTACACTTTTATGTCTATGTCAAGCCAAATAGAAGAAAAAAATTTGGCTCATCCACTGCAATCAATAAATGCACTTGGAAGAATAAAATCTAAATGCATGGGTATTGAAGGCATAAGTTATATCATGCTCTCATTAAGTATCACTCACATTGCGCCAGTTCTGGCAGAGCTCTATAAAGGAAGTCTGGAGACAGAGTTTTTCCCACTATCTGGAAGACTTTGACTGTCAAGCCCCTACCAAAGTCGACAGATTTTAAAGAATTCTCTGACTTGAGACCTATATGCCTTCTACCAATCGTGGCGAAGATGTTTGAGTTGCTGGTGTGTGACATGATCAGGGATTTCATGTCAGAGTGAAGAATTTTACCAAAGGTCCTATCTGGTTTTCGGGCGGGATACAGTACTGGAACAGCTCTTTGTAAGGTAACTTCTGATATTGGTCTGCACATGGATAAATCTATGGCCTCTGACCTGTTTCTTCTTGTTTATAGTAAGGCATCGGATATGATTAATCATCAGCTGCTCACAGCAAAGATGAGTTACTGCGGTTTTTCTGGGGAAGTATGCTGATGGTTTACAAGTTATCTTTGCTCTAGACCACAAATAATAAAGCTGGATGGACAGAAATCAAATCCTATGATGTCTGGATGTGGAGTGCCTCAGGGCAGTGTACTTGGGCCGCTGCTTTTCAGCCTGTATACTTTTGAGCTTCCTGAGCATGTGAACCACTGCTCAAGTCATTTATACGCAGATGATGCCCAACTTCTCATTGGTTTTTTACCAAAAGATGCAGATAATGCTATGCAGGGAGCAAATGATGATCTGAGTAGTGTGGCTGGGTGGTCTGCTAAGAGTGGACTTGTACTCAACTCCAACAAGAGTGCTTACATAATTATTGGGCCAAGAGATGCTCGTCAGAAATTTGAAATTCACAACTCTATCGCTCCTAATATAAAAGGCTCTTTGATACCACATGTTGAACAGGCTAAAAATCTTGGAATCGTTTTTGACACTAATCTTAGTTTTGTATCCCATGTCGAAGCTAAATTACAATCATGTTATATCAAATTGAAAAGCCTTTACTCATTTAAATACGTATTGCCAGAAAAATTAAAGCTGATGTTGATTAAGTCACTTGTTCTTCCTTAGTTGGATTATTGCAGTGTGGTCTATTACCTTAACATTAGGAGAAAAATCCAACTGGCGCAGAATGCCAGTATATGTTTTACTTTTTGTTTTCTTAAGTTTAATCATTAGACGGGAAGTGCATGGGTTAAACTTAGAGGTTCTATTTTTTAACTACCAAGATTCTACACCTCTGGATTCCAAAGTACTCTCTCGTATATGTGTGCCAAGATGCTTAATAATCCCCTCTTCTTTGAACTGGCAGTTCCTCAACAAAAACCTTCAGAAAGAAATACAAAGATTATTTTCTCATCCTCCAGCCTACTGAAAGACAGAAGTCGTCCTCAGGTCTCAATGTGTTTTTTAATGATTTATGTATGACTCAAATCACTTACTATGTTTATTCAATCTTATATTACAGTGATGTTTTTATTTTTGGTAATATGGAAGAATGCTTTCAGTGAATATTACCCTTTGTGTAATAATCTTTGTAATTTTATTTTATTACACAATAAACTCAAAAATCATTGAAATTGAAAAAATTCACAAAGAAAAGGGATCTGGCAACACTGGCTGAGATTTAAATCGTTCTGGAAACATTTCTTGTCGACTCGGTACTGGATGCGCGAAAGTGGTCAGAGTAAACAGCACAATTACCATTATTATTATATTTATATCTTTCAGATTTCTGCTACTGGTATTTTAAAAGATATTTGAAATTTTCAGTTACCAGTGAGACACGCTGTAAAATTATATGTAACACTGTACCTGTGAAAGCTAAAACTTGCCACTTTTCAGGAGGATACTTCAAGTTCCATTCTTTTGCCATATTATGATGATAGACATCATAGTGTAAGGGTCCATAAAACTCAGAATCAACAAAATCTATAGAGTATGTATCCCAGAAAGGCCCAAATGGGTTTCCTTCCTTAGCATTGCAAGATTTATTTACCTCATTACCTATAGAGGAAAAGTTGAAACTTGTATATAAATAAGTATCCGAAATACTGACCTCTTTCCATGTAGCAAAATGATATTCTTTTATTTTCAGGCCATTCATGAGGAGCTATTTCTTTCATGAATATCTCCATTGTCAACACTTTATGATATTTCTGCAATGGTTTTACCTTGAAATATTTATCGAAAGGAACTTGTATTGATTTGGGTTCACCATATCTATATTCAACCCATGGTGGCAGAACTAAAGTTCTGTTCAGAGCACGAGCAAATCCAAGTACTCCAAGAAAATGATCACCCTGATTTCCAAATCTCCCTGAAATATCGGTTTATAGGAGACATCAAATGTAACATCTAATTTAGTTAATTGATTACCCATGCATGGACAATACAAAATATATCCTAACGGATCTAGATCAACTTCAGATAATACTTTATTGATGAATAGTGAAACCGTATAAATAAATATATATAACTTCATTCTGAACACGTTTTCTGTTTGTAAACATAAATTCTAGAAAACTAAAAGTGATACAAATAATAAAACCGGTTAATAATACATAACCACACTTTTTCTGCTTCTGTTGTCTTTCCATAGAGGACGAAATCGTATATTTATATTTTGGAATAAAATTTACTACAAACTTCAATACCAAAAACTTCGGTGTTTTGATGATGCAATACAAGAGGTTTTAATGAACTTGTTGCTGTTTATCTTATTTGGTGGATAAAATTCAGTTTAATTTTCCGATCATCATTTAAACAAAAAAAGAATCGTTCTATAATTCTATGACCGCGTCATAGCAAAATTAGGTTATATCTTCAAAATCTATGAACTTATTTCGTAACCCAAAATACTTAGTATAAGGAAATAAATTAAAGAAAAGAACATACGAAAATATGAATTTGAAATTATTGAATGCAATCCGATGCAATAAAAATATATTTAACAAATATTTTGCAGTAAGGTATTCGAGCACTGTTTATCCTGAAGACAAAATCACACACACAGGCCAGGTCAGGTGTAAAGTCACCAAAAATTAATATATTTCTTTATATCTATTATTACAGAAGTGGGACAAAGATGATTATAGAATGGCAAGATTTGTAAATAATCCAAAGCATGTTAATCCAAATATTGCAATAAAATTGATAGCTGAAGTACCCCCAAAGAAAACTACAAGTCGAGTTGTTGCTTGTGATGGAGGTGGTGGACCAACTGGTCATCCACAAGTCTTTATTAATTTGGTAAATTAGATAATATCATTTCGATTTATAATTTCCTTCAACAATATCATATTGAAAGTTTATAAGAATAATTTGAATGAGACGGTTATCAATCTAAGAAGTGACTTTGGAAAAGTAGTTGACAATGCAAAAAGTAGTTTAATTGCAGTACATACATGAAAAAGTTGTTTAATGAGTTTAACTACATGAAATAAAGATAACTATTTGAAGTAAACATTAATCATAAACTCGAGGGAGTTTTAAACAATGAATTCTTCAATTTTCAAGGAGAACTTATTTTGACCATGTCCAATTCTAGTTTTCCAAAATTGAATTGTAATAGCTTTGTATTAAGTTTTACTATTAATACTAAAGCAAGAGTATCTTACCTTTCAATGATTAATGTAATAATTAAGAATCTAGATATTTACTGAAAAATTTGTTGTAGGACAAGCCAGGTGATCATTCTTGTGGTTATTGCGGTTTAAGGTTTGAATTGGATCAGCATCATTAGTTATTGCTGTTTAAATTTATAGAGAATGTGTATCTTACTGTAATATATGCTTAAATTTTATTTGTATTTTTTCGAAAATTATGTATTTATTACTGTGAAATAATATTGATTGTTTTTTGTGAATATTCTGCTATTGGTATATAGGATGTTTCCTAAAAACGACAATCGCAATAACTTCTGTATTTTTCCAATCGGATGAAAAACAGATGCGATTATTATTACTACTACTATCAAACTGGATAAAAATAAATCGAAGAAGGTTAAAGTAATAAGAATAATCCAATATCTGTGGTTGAAGTATTTACCAACATCGATAAAATAAGAAAAATATTTCGACATTATATCCATTACCAACATGAAGTACGAAAAAAACATAAATAGAATGGAACGGACAGATCTTTTGCGTATCACATTATTGAAAGATGTTTTTAATTTATGGAAAAATTAATACCTAATTATCTCTTCTCGAATTATGTACATTTCATAGAAAGTGGAACAAAAGCTTAAATCATAGGATGTTGTGCCCTGAAGTTTTGAATTTTGAAGAACCTGCGTCTATTTTTCAAAGTCAAAAAGTTGAGAAAGATAGTTGCCTCAAAAAATTGAACGAATTTAACTTTGTCCATTCTGTAAGTTATACTAAAATACATAGTGAAGGATATATCAGTTGATTGAAAAATTTTAGGTTACTGTTATCTTACCAGATACGTTGAAAGTACCAAATACATTCGGACTTGAAATAGCCAGCTGTGATTACTATAAAATTAGTTCGTTAAATATTGGGGAATTGGTTACTGATAAATTTTTGCATAGTTTTATTTATAGTGGTAAGTTGATTTCTCCTATCATATCTTGAATAATAACCATTTGTTCGTTTCAGGAAATTTTAATCTACTAAGTATAAATACACGTATAGATTGCGATAATTGTGTGGCTATTACTTCAACTGGACAATTAGTCCTTAACTTAGATAAAATTACATTTCAAACGTTAGGCCTGGAAGGAAAGATTTCTCATTTCCATAATCTTTCAAGGAAAAATACAGTGAGTATATTCTCTGCTTATTCTTCTAATGAATTAATTATTTCACACTACTTTTGATGAAAACTCCATAAATGTGATATTTTTTCATGAGTGTCCTCATTCAGATTTATATTATGCGTGAATAATTATTTCACTATTAATTCTGATGAATTTGTGGTTTTCTGTATTTTAAACTATCAGATATTCTGATGAAGTGCAAAATTAAATCCTTAAATAGCAGATAGATTTTAGAAGTATGTGTCGATTTATTCTCAATACCTAATGGTATATGAAACTTCAAATATAACTACAATGAGAATTTGCCTACAAAGAATAATTTTTGAATCTTGAGTTAAGTATACCTGTTCTCATTGGAAATAGAATTTTCCAATTTTGGCATATGAGGAACAAGAGATACAAAGGGCAAACTCAATATCCCTAAAAATGGGGAAAGAATTTTCGTTCTGAAAATTAGCTGGCAGTTGAGGAGAAGCAAATTCAGTTTGAAAAAATTGATGTTACTATGTATACATAGCCATGCTTTTTGTGTATGTATATACATAGCGTTTATACAGCCCAATGTTGATAAAAAGAAATTACATCATCCACTTGGATAGTGTACTTCACAATTTTGTTATCAGTTTTCTGAATTGCTTTCCACTAAGGAAGATATATTCACATCAAAAGTAACTTTTCAAATAGTTTCTTGAGATGGGATCTTGCAAAATGAAGATAGTGAACAGGGAATTCTTCTTGATAACTAGAGCTATTGAATGCAGTGAACAAGGAATGTCTTCCATTCCAACAGTTTCCTGCAATACCCACCATGATACAAAGTACAGCAGGTGTAAATCTCGATGTTTTACTATGACAACTACGTGAAATACTACAGTTAGAGAAAAATGATTCCTGTCATTTTTAGAGGTTTCTTTCAGGGTTCAGTTTAATGGTGCAAACATTTCTTGCAATTCTATGACTAAAAATCACAGATTTTTCAATTACTTGACTATGGTTCTTTCTATGGTTTGATGAAACTAAAATCTGTGGTCTTAGAGGTTAACAATCAGTTCTGCTCTTTATAACTCCAATTCATACTACACAATTTAATTTCAAATGAGAATTAGTTTTTTTCAAATTCAAAATTAAACTCGTAGGTTATTATCAACCTCTACATCAGAGAGAATTTCTATTGTCTGAAATCAATAAAACCATAGAAACAACGATGTTTTTGAACAGAACCTAAAAATCTGGGTTTTCACACATAGAACAATATGAATCGTTGATGGACATGCAGCAATGAACGAAATCGAGACAATTTCAGGTTTTTCTTAAAAAGGGAGTCAATGCAAAAAATTGACTACATACATACTGTCAAAAAAGTACCGGGAATTGGTGCATGAACACAGAAAATATTTATTTTTCATCTAAATTTATTGTATCGCCTCCAAAGAAGACATTCTCGCCGCGTATTCTCTTTTATGTCTTCTATCGATTCAAAATGGGTACTTCGAAGTGACAATTGACTTTTGGAAAAAGAAAAAAGTCGGCCGAAGCCATACCAGGTGAATACGGTGGTTGTTTGATGGTATTTGTTGAGTTTTTGGTCAGGAATTCGTTTTTTGATTGATTTATTGTTAACATAATACTTAATACAAAATGTGCAACAAAAATAAAAGAAATTTAGAAATATTTGAGTATAAAACATTTCAAAAATAGAATTCTAAATAATATAAAAAATTAACTAATGAAAAACAATTATTAACATAGACAATTTTAAAATAATCCCAAGTAATATGGGCGATAAGAAAAAAAACCACCATGTCAAAGGTGGCAATTGAAAAAGTCATCCACTGAATAAAATGCTCTTTGGGCAAGCTCCTTCTTTATTGTAGGCATAGGTAATTTCGTTGAAAGTTTCCTCAACCTCTGTGGGAGGTGGTTGAAAATTTTTATCAATTCTCAAGTTTATATTAAAATACGAAGGTCTCTTGTTTCAATATCTAAATCTTGCATGAGAGTTAGTGATTATCAGTTTAAACAGATAATGTAAATACTGTCTATGTAGTAAGTTTTAAATAATTAAAATAAATTTTAATTTAATAAACAAAAATATTTCTACTTAAAATATCGTTGGTTCTTTGAGCTGGTTATTCTCGTTACGGGTTCAATTTTTTGAGATCTAACAAGTGTAGCGTTATTAGGTAAAAAACTTTTGAAAAATCTGAAAATCCCCTAAAAACTTAGATGGTAAAAAATGTTTGGAATAGTTCACCTTGAGAGCATATGGGGCGAAATTGAATAATCGAAAACAACATCTTATAAAATACTATTTTTTTAAATAATGTCTTGAATTTCACTTTCGATGAAAGATAAAGATTTTATCGTAAAAAAAAACAATTTATTTCGTTTAACTTTAGGGTAAATATCTCAACAGGGATGCATTTTAGGAAATAAGTTCATATAAAGTTGTGGCATTATTTTGAGGAGATCTTCCAAATTCCGAGATTGATACCTTATTATGGGATACCCTGTATACACGTTAATTGTCTATTGTTACGCAAATTCGAAAAAACTCTTGAAAATTCAGTGTTAATACTTTAAAAGTCAATTTAAAATAGCTCACAAACAGTAGTAAATAAACAATTTTGCCTAAACTGCAAATGGCCGCCACCCCACAACACTTGCTTCACTTTTCCATAGAAGTTAGCAATACAACGTGTATAGATATAATATCTTCGACAAAAACTCCAGCATACACAGCACTCTTATATTGCAGGCTCATAATTTATAAAGCATATTCATTGTTATAATGGAATAAAATCAATAATGAAATTCGCCGAATCAATTACTAATCCGTACAATAAGTGAAATCTAGCCCAAACAAATATATTAAACGTAGATATTATTTCAGACAATGCCGACGCATCGTCAAGTGACCCCTCTTCAGACGTTGGCTCTGCAAAGTGTGGGAACTATGGTGACAAGTCTGGCTCCCCAAATGATCGCAGAAATCAAACTTCTGCAAGATCCCCAATTGATTCCTCAAATACTCCAAAATAAACTTGACTGCATAAGCAAACTTCTGATAACACATGTTCCGTTCTACTTAATCGACAAAATGGCTGTGGAAGTTTTACAAGCTGTGAAAGGTTTAATAGAAAAAACCAAAAAGAATTATTACCCCCGTACTAGTATGTCACGATTTTTAATAGAGATGAACGTTGTTGTAAGTTTAACAGAAGTGGTTATAAATAATAGTCTGAGGGAAATATATTTTTCCGACTGGCCGAAAATAATGCGATACGTCCTTTATAAGAATTTATACAAAATGAGTGGTTTGGAAGTGCTAAACTTAGGTTCGTGTACTGGAGGATGGCGCACTTCGGAACATGACAAATACATCCTTCATGGAATCACAAATATGAAGAACCTTCGTTCCTTATGTCTATGCTTCGATTGTACTGATTCAGTCCTTCAAGTGCTGTGTGAAAATTGTCCTAATATACAGTGCCTCGATGTTACTTCTTCCAGATCAGTTACAGATAGAAGTATTCCTTCCTTACGCAAGTGCTTGCAACTTAGGGAACTACAATTACATCGAACATCTGTTACAAATGAAGGATTAGCTCAACTTTTACAGGGCCTTCCAAGAGTCCAAGACATTGGAAGATGTGATGAATTCGGAAATGTGATAAAGTATTTAAAGCAGAACCTAAACGCCACCGGACCATTTGCCTTGAGAAAAATTCAAACACGAGATTTATCAACCGAAAACTTAAGACTTTTTGTTGAAATGTTTCCAAATATAGAATGTGTAAGTTTATTTCACGATGAAGAAATATCAGATCTAACAGTGTTTTCATCACTGGATCACTTGAAGGAGCTCAAACTATTATCATGTGCTTTTTATGGCGATTATTTGAAGCAGCTTTTAGAAGTTAGAGGCACCAATATCACCACTTTACATTTAGAGCATGTTGAAGAAATTGATTTGAACGTGCTGATGCATATTAGTAGATATTGCCCATATTTAAAGAGTTTGGTTGTATACAATTGCGATTTTTTGTCGACAACAACTCATAGTTTCAATAATTGGAACGTTCCACAATTTCAAAACTTGGAACGATTGTTCTGGATGGTAGACGGTGCACTTACTCATTTGGAATATATTCTGTTGAATGCTTTTAGTATAAAGAATATACACTTGGGTTCGTCGACAGGAATAAATCATAGATCCATAGTAAAACTTCTTAAAGCAAACCCAATGAAGAATTTGGAAGAACTTAGAATTTTGTTTAGTAGTGATATGAATATGGAAACAGTTGAGCTGATTCTAGCTAGTTGTGTTAATTTGAAAGTGCTTTCAGAACTCGAAAGTTGGCAGGGTATTTCATTAGAAGAGTTGAAATGTTTCAAAAATCATATCTACAGAAATAATTTTGATTTGGATATTCGACCAACTCTCTCATATTATTGACATTATAGTCAGATACTATTATGTATATTATTCATAATATTATTAGGCAATTATTTGAAAAGGCAACAAATAAATATCTCTTTATTATATCAATTTAGACCAAGGTACATTTTAGGTATATAGTGAGCTGCCTCACAGCAAATCAGCTGGTTTGAGAATTTAATTTTCATTTCCTCGATTTATTAATAGTTATTAGTACACATCAAAAGATCCTATTTGGTAAATTTTGACATTTTCTGAATACTCATTACAAACTTTTAATTTTTGAATATTTCAACCCATTCTGGTCAAAGAATTTTAATTGCTATTTTCTTTTCGAACTTTTGGGAGTATAAAAGATTCTTGATTTCTATCTGATGAAGCCACAGTGTGGTGAAACCGGTCATAGTTTTGTTAATATACTGAAAATCTAAATATTTTAGTTTTATTTCATTGAAAATAAAAGATTCTTGCTTGTATATCATTCTAGATGTCAATTTTTGTGTCTGTTCTTGATTATTTCAAATTAATGTATTCGTTCTCATTGTTAATAGGCTTTTAAATTAGTAAGTACACATAAATTATGTTCATAAACAATAATAACAGTTTATATTTATTCAAATATTCTTTTAAAATTTGGTTTGAGGCTATATTTTTGCTACTATTTTTTGTTGTCCGGTATTTTTTCGTTTGAATGATAGTATCTTGATGAATATTTATTTATACATAAAGTGTTACGGATTATGGGGAAGGAATTTCTCAAGGTGGTGACGCTGCTTACTATTTCTTATACCTACAGTTCCGTTGCTTACATCTATCTGGATCATAACCTCTACTACATCATTCACAATTTGAAGCCAATGACCAAGTATATTTATTTAATATATTAAACATACATAATAAGTATAGAGCGGATTATATGTAAGGCGAAATGTGAAAATATGTACATATATATGTAATGATTCTTCGAAAATATGTAAAGTATAAATATCATTTGATGGGGTTTTTAAGCACAACAATAACAACAAAAGTTCATTACTAAGAATTTATTCCCCAAACTTAAGATTATTCTATTCTTTATTATGAAACGAATTAATAAATAAAGGTTTTGCAAAATTTTCTGAAGTGAAATTATGACGCTTTTCGCTAAAGATAATAATAATAATAATAATAATAATAAATTTTATTTTTATTGCGCACTGCGCAAATGGCCATCGACCTTGGGTCCTTCAGCCTAAATAATAATAATAACGTTTATTTACGGGTACCCCCTTATTCAGTAATTACATAATAATTTATAAACTTGCAACAATGACATATCTATCTAGCTAAAATTAAAAAACACTTTCAAAATTCAAAATTTTATAGCGGGTAAAAGGAACATTGAGTTACGTCACAAAACACAAAACAGTAGCCAAGAGTCGTGATGACATATCGCAAAAAAAAGGGAATTTTGAAGGCTTGGCTAGATCATTTTCTGAATGCTCACCAAACCCTCTCCAAACTCAAATTGAAGTAGTTCCAATGAATTCCAGGTCTCGCGCTCCACTCCGTTTGATAATCTCACACAACAGGTGAGGGGATTGTTTAGACCGTAATTTGTCGAGTGAAATGGTATTTGAAAGAGATCAGAGTTCCTGGTAGCTCTCACTGAAATTTTAAAATTCGAAAGTTCCTATAACTCAGGGCAAAGGATATCTCCTGACAATAATTTGTATGTGAATGTAAGATCGGAGATCACTTCTCCAAAAACTTAATTATTTTTTAAAACCGTTTACAATTTGCCAACACAATTTTGCAGATTTCACATTTGACTAACAGACAAGGAAAAATCTGATATTTAGTTGATGATTTTTTAGATGCCTTCAGCGTAAAAAACTGCCGCACAGAGCCGCGTTCCCCATCGGGTCAATACTGGTTGTGCTGGTAGCTGCAGATTAGACAATCTTTCTTTATATGATTATTGAAATAGGGAGCTTTGAGGAAAACTTTTTTCACGTTGCTTAGTAAGTAATTCTCAAGTAGAAATGTTTCTCGAATAATTTATTCTACTCTGCTAACTCCATGAGCCAAGCATGTGTTGCGAACTACATTTTCATAAAATATTTTTGAATTTTGTCCTGTCTCTACCATAAAAGGTGCAGCATCTGATGAAAAATTATAAATTTGTTTAATTGAACTGCATTTAGTAGGAAAAATTTGTCAATGCATCTTGTAACAGTTACATTACACGCTTTTTCAAAATGCTTAGAGGCTATTTGGAAATGAATGCCCTGGAATATTTTCTTCCAGTGCTCCAATGAGCAAATGAACTATGTATCTTCCACAAATATCTGGTGTCTCGTCCACAATAAAATAAAAGTGATTTTCGCCTATAACTTCTCTGATTCCATCATTGTTGTTCTGAAAATACATTCGACGCTTGATTTTCTTAGTATAGATTCGTCCGGGATATTAAATTTACAATATTTTTCTAAGAAAGACTCGAGATTATTGCTATTCAACTTTTTCAATGGAATATTTGAAGCAACAAACGCTCTACACAAATCAGGTGGCAGGCAATCGAATTGAATTTAAAAATCATTTCTATTCACGACAAAAATGTCCTAATGGGATTTTTCACCGTTTAGCTCTTTAGAAGATAAGGTGATGGATAATGTAGGTACCTGGCTTTCAATTGTTTGATTCGCAACCCACGGAAGCAACATGATCTATGGAATCTAAGCAAATGAGGAAAATATGTCTAAATTGGGGACTGGAGCCTTTGGTGTTGAATAACACTAAAAAACACTCTACACTACTACACCGAAACTTTATTTCGAATACTCTCCTATCATCTCTTGATGATGCCAACTTAGTTGGCGAAACGCGCGTCGAGTATTCGAAATAAAGTTTTGGTGTAGTGGTGTACAGTGTCTTTTACGAAAATATGTAACAATATTGTGAAGCATGGATCTTTGTTAAAATTTGATAAAAATATGTGATTTACATATAATCTGCTCTTTACTTAAATATATTATAAATACATAATAAGTATACATGTCAATTGGCTTCAAATAGTAAATGAAGCAGTTCTGATATGGATAAGTAAACAAAGAAACTATTGGTATAAGAAGTAGACAGCAACGCCACAGCGTGAGACATTCACTCTTCAAAATGCGCAACATCAGTAAATTTTTTAATATTTTATAAGGAATGTCTTCTAGATTAGTGTGTCATTTATTTTTGTTTTTACTCGTCTGAGGTAGTTAAAGAGACTTGTTAACAATTCACGATTAAAAAGTTACAGAAATGTCAATACATTTTTATTGAAGAAGTGAACGTAAAAAAGCTAAAGAAAAAGCAAGGAAATAAATAAGCTATTGTAAAGAAACGACAAATATTTACAAATTCAAGAAGACCAAAGGTAGTTTACTTTTTTTTGGTATACAGATGATAGAATAGAATCTGGTGTCTTTGCACTCTGGCTTTGTAAGCTCAACTATTGAATTTACAAGTGTACCTTGATCAGTGCTAGACTCCAGATTAGCTAACACAAGATCAAGAAATTTTCATGAGACTCGCAAAGAACGGTACAGGTTGAAATACTATCATTCATGTAACAGAAGACTTTGCAACAAAAAATAGTATCAAAAATCAGTTAGTTTCAAAACAATTTTTAAAAGAATATGGGAAAAAATATAAACTTATGTTTTAGATAAACTTAACGTGTACTTACTAATTTTAACAGCCAGTAAATAATAGAAAGTGACTATATTGATTCAAAATAAACAAAGCAGACTGAATAGCATTCTTTTTACTGTTTTTCTCTTGAAACTTCTAAAATATATAGTGATAACAAAGAGCCTATGACCTAGCTGGAAAAAATTGATAGTTTGTGATAAGAAAATTTGATGATGGTTTAGATAAGTACTCACTTTCAAAGACACCATAGACAAGCGAAGATTTCGCAAAAGTTTGATGTCTCGTAGAAGTATAAAAATCTCAAAATTGAACGAGAAAATCAATAGAAAACAAAATCAAAGCGCTCGATTTGGCGTGCAACTTTTCACATACATAATCAACAAGTTGCCTTTTCAAAAAATGTTCTTGTGATCTTGATACAATAACTATTTGTGTGCAAAAAGAAACTGATTGTCTATCTGTGTTGTATATCGAAAATAATAAAAACTATTTTATTCCAAGCATTCTCATGTTCTCCTTCGGTTAGAAAGTTGGAATTGCAGGAAATTTTGAAATTGAATTGAAAATCTTACCTTGAAATCAAGATAGTTTAATGTCAGTTTATATTAAATTATTATTAATTATTTAAACGATAAAGACAAAACAAGTAAATAATCAATAGTGAAGTTTCTTGTCAGATTTCCTTCTTGGATTTCTAAAACCTGATATCTAAATTTAGCAAACTGTCCTACAATTCGGTAGCTCATATCTGGTGAACTTTCTTACTGTATTTTGTGAAGAATGTATTTTAAATAACATTCAATGATTAGAAAACAATGGAACGCAGGTACTTTCCGAAAGTACTCTTTTGTCATCCAACATGCAGAAAATTATAGTCTGAAATTTCAAGCATCCTTTTTCACAAAATAACTTGATTGTTCCAAATCTGCGCCAAAAGGATAAACATTTTCTATTATATTGAGGTAGTTCTCTTTTTATTATTTATTAGAAATAAAAGAAATCTCTGTTCGAATGTGTTCAAGTAATTTTATTTCCTTCGTTTGAAACATATATTCTGTCCAAGAAGTACAATTGATTTAAAGAATCGGCTGAAAACGATTGTTAAAATTTTTGTTGATAAATTTTAACAACTGTATTCTATACTAATGCGAAGTGTGTTACAAATGCAAATGCTTATATGTCCATTGTAAATAGTGAAAAAGAAGATTATTCCAACAAGTTATACTCAATTATACTTTCTATATATGTAAACAACTGAAGTAGCGTTCAGATCCAGAACACTTAAATTAAATGAATATCTGGTGTTCTTTAATCTCACCAACTATTATCAGAATATTAATATTTGAAAATGTACTTTAAGGCTAGGAAAATAAGTTGTGAAATTTATTCGTTGGGCAAAACACATATTTTTCTTATAATGTTGCAGTCGTAACGATAAACCTGAAAGAAGACTCCTTCAAACCCGGCAAGCCAAGATATGAAAGAATAAAAAGCTGTCTGCAAAAATTGAAAAATTTTGAGGTTATTGTCTCATGGGAGCCACCAGTAAAAGAAATATGCCCATCTTCAATTGCTAAATATTTTCACGACTTGAATTATTCTGTTAAACTATGCAAGATTGCCAATGAAGCTAACACTATATATTCTACAAGAGTCCCAATTATTAAGGATTTTGATGAATTCGATCAAGAAGCATGCTTGAATTTCTTGGAGTGGTTAGGTATGATCTGTATAGATGGTTCCTTGAATAAGCAGTTGGATTTCATATCTACTTATGTGACACCAGAACCGTATATTTATCTTGGACAAGTCAAAATTCTAAGATGGACTGGGTTTTTTAGCGGCAGAGTGGTCGCAGATTTCTTATTGGAACTTGAGTAAGTAATTTATTTAAAACTTGATTTTCGAAGTAAATAATTTACACCCGTGGACTTCCCCTTGTATATACCTGTATTTACTATGAAGCGTTTTGTTGAACAATCAATTAATTTGGAAAATCCTTTCTCCAATAGAAAGCTACAGTAAGTGACATGATCTACAGTACAACCTCTCTAATCCGAATCGTATGGGACCAGGGCTTGTTCGGATTACTGAAATACTCGGATTATCGAGATAATTGAAATGAAATATAACCACATATTCTCAAGGCAGTGATACATTTCACAGATCTTTTTAGGTTCTGAAGAAGTCTTGGATCGTTTTCTGTTTTAACGAACGAATATGAGAATTTGCAGTTTCCTCTTTCAATTTATTCAATAATAATATTTGGTGCTGAGGGATATCATTTTCTGTGTACCATTTCAAACATTTGTCGAAACACAAGAGAGCTTCTTCATGTTTCACTGAATTCATGGTGACATCGCCTTCTTCAAGTTCTTCTGTATCCTCGTCACTCTCTATGTTGTTGATTATTTCAGCTTCAGAGAGATAATTCTCATTATCTCCTACAACCCATTCTTCAATGTCTTCAGTTGTTAATTCTTGACCAGATACATTTGTTAGCACATCTGTCGTCATGCGCAGATCGCCATTTTTCTCTTCTTTCTCTAAAGAGGCAACAGATCACCTGCTTCATAATCAGGCCATAAATTCTTCCATGATATCTGAATTAACTCCTGGGACACAGATCACCAGGACCTTTCAAGAGAAAACACCACATGTTTGAGGTCCAATTGCTTCAGTAACTGCGAAGTGGGATCGAAAATTGTACGCTGAAAACTACACAAGTATGCAGTATATATATATATATATATATATATATATATATATATATATATATATATATATATATATATATATATATATATATATATATATATATATATATATATATATATCTTGTCCCAGAATATTCAGAAGCAAAGATTTTCGATAATGTAATTTCACATTCTTCATTACATGTTGATCCATTGGTTGTAATAATGGAGTAAAATTAGGAGGTAGAAACATTACCTGAATATTTCGGTCCTTACTGATTAATTCCTCTTCTCTTGGATGTCCAGGAGTATTATCTAATAAGAGCAGAGCTTTTTGTGGCAATTTCAGCTCATTCATTTTATTTTTAACATCAGGATTAAATTGTTTGTGGAACCATTTATAAAAAAGTTCTCTAGTTACCCACCCTTTTCTGCAAATTGGAGCAGTTCTTGAATGCTCGGGGTTTGTTGGCTTTTACTATGACCAAGAATTTCATTTTATGAAATACTGATGCATTAGAGCATGAATATAATACGGTTCCTACTCATCTACCGACCTGGAGCTGAATTTTCAGCAGCATGGGCTAGTGTTTTGTTTGGAAAAATTCGCCAAAATAACCCACTTTCATCTGCGTTCTAAACTTGATCTGGCACTAGATCCATCTCCCGTATTTTTCAAAGAAATTTATTTTTAAATGGTTCTACCGCACTAACGTCTGAGGACAATTTCTCTCCTGTTATGGAAAGTTGTTGAATTCCATGTCTTTTTTTGAATTTTTCCAACCATCCTTGACTTGCCTTGAAATCATATCTACCTGTTATACTGTGTAAAAAAATCTTGCTTTCTCACATATGAAATCACCAGATAAAGGTGTATGTCGAGAGAGTTCTTGTAAAAACCAAGTGTATAAAGCATTTTCAACATTCGGATTTTCACTAGTTCTGAGCGTACGTCGTTTCCCAGGACCAGAATTAGAAGAAAATATAAAATTCTCAATTGATTTTCTTTTTTTCTTTATATCGCATACTGTAGATTTTCCAATTGAGTGTATTCTGGCCGATTCAGAAACACTTTTTCCATTATCTAATTCTTTCAAAATTTCGCATTTTTGCTGCAATGTTAACGTTTTATGTCGACGCGACATGATTAGTACGGATATCAGGCGCTAAATGTAGGAAGAGCATCTAATATGCACAAGTGAAGCGAGTATTCAGACAAGATATTGCAAGTTCGGACACTTTCAATCGATGAAATTATTGACGGCGTTCGGATTAAAGAGGTAAACAATCAATTGTGCGGATTATAGAGGTGGGTGATTTCAAAGTTTCTTTGTTCGGATTACTGGATGTGTGGATTAGAGAGGTTGTACTGTATATGTAAATTACAAAAATATCGTAGATCACAACGAAAATTGCAATAATGTAGAATAGAATTTTATTGTTCTGAAGATCGAACTTCAATCATTGAAATCAAACATAAATCAGCAGAAGATCTCAGTAACAAAATATACATATTGTTCCAATGCATTCAAACTATTTAGAACTTATGGCAGAAATATTCATCTATACTATAGAAAGCCTCTCACATGAGAAAATTCTTCATATAGTTTTTGAAAGAGTGCATATTGAGTTTCTTTGAACAATCTGGAATGAGATATTTGAAAGAGCGCCGTCTTGATTAGTGGACTTGCGATATAGTTTCTTCTAGCCTTAGTTGAATAATTCTGTAGATGAAGATAGCTAGATTTGTACTTATGGAAGTACACCAAACATTGCAAGATATATGCACAAGGCAAAGTCAATACTTTGTACTTTTTGAATAATTTCTTGCAATTAAATATTGATGGTACTTGAGCCAATATTATCATCGCTCTAAGATGGTTTTTGAGAGCCTGAAGCGCCTCACAAGATTATGCCAAAATAGCCAGACCATGGATTTGTGCATGTTATTGGAGCTTCACTTTCACCAACAATCTTTCTAATTCTCAAAGCGAACAGAGTCACAAAAATTTTCCTGAAGAAAGGAGAGCCCAATATAATGATTTATACACACCACGTAGTGTGAAATCTGATCTCATGTTATGTTGTATCATCCACATACTGTAGGAAAATAATCGGTCCCAGTATAGATCCCTGAGGACTCCTCGCACAGTCTCGCACCTAGAAGACAATACACTACCCCATGCCACTCACATATAATGTAGCTTTCCATAAACGAAAGATTTTTACAAATCGGTTGAGTAGTTTGAACAGTAACTAACCATTCTTCCCTTTTTATATATGTGTGTAAATTTATTTATATTTTTTTAGGAGGTACTACGGTAGTAGTAAGTTTTGGAAAGCAATATATTTCCAAGGGTTTTCAGATTCTCCTGTTGCATGGGGTTTAAATGAACATCATTACTACACAAATGGAGATAATGGTGGTGTTATAATATTGAATGATAATAATTTGTATATGTGTCTTCAAAAATGTTCGAATAAAAGATATAAATAAAGTTATGCCAAAGTTTATTAATTCAATAAAATTATTAATAAGCTCCTATTTTTATAATTTACGTCTTCTTCTAGCTTCACTTGTTTTTTGCATTTCTTGTCATAATGACATAACTGCGCCGATTTTGAATTAACATCTCTCATAGGAAACGGAGAACCTTGGAATATTATGCTATATTATCTTTATCCTTATATTTAATACTCCTACATTGAGAGTTACGTCAAATAACAATTACTTAAACCTTGACAGAGAGGCATCTAAAAGAGTATAGCATACTTAGCGAACGATGAACAATGCGCAAGCGTCAGATTCATTGATTATAATTGGTTGACGATTGACAAGTGAAAGCAGATGACAAGCCAACTCATTTTATTGCTTACAACTTACGGGTTTATTGAGTATTGGTGGTTAACAAACGCTTTTAAAATTAATATAATTGATTTGATTTTTTAAACAGTGAAAGGAAGCAGAAAGTTTTTTTTGCGAAAGTGCACAAAGATCAGTGAGGCAAAATTTATTACCTTATCCATCGACTCTTAGAGAGTGGTATAAATCCATAAATGGTAGCCCTGGATTTACTGAGGAGGCCTTAAGTGCAATTCAGTCCCTAATGAATTTGAAGCTATCTATTAATAGAATGTTTAACTAACACGGCGAAAACTGGTGCGACAATCAAATCATTAACCTTCGATTGTGCACCTTCTAATTTAAATATGTGCTGACAGTTAGGTGCCAATTTTGAGTATGAGCCAAAAAACTTGTTATATCTGTTAACAAACAATGTTGGTTTTACAAATTGTGAGGCAACAGCTAGGTTTTGTAAAATATTTAATGATGCTGTATATTTTAAACTGTAAAAATAGTTTCGCAAAGTCATATAAAAACTATGAACGTGTTGGATAATCATAAAGACCAATCATGCAAATCCATATTGGAAATAAATTTTAAAACTCAGTTTCATTTTGAAGCGAAGAAAATATCTGAAAAACTCAACTATCAGGCAAAAATTTAACGAATTAATAATATTTCAAGGGCAATAACCCATAATTAAAAAGTAATTGCATAGAAATAATAAGCGACACAAGTTGTAGACGGTATAGAGCGTAATATATGGAACTCAGCCTGCTACACAGGTTCTGAATGTGAGGCTGCCAGTTCAGGTTCTTGTCCACTATGAGGCCCAGGCACTTAATGCTGTCGACCTGCCTATTCGACCGCTTATTTGACTTTAACAATAGGCTTTTAATATTTGTTTCTGTGTTTTTCAATATAAAGTTGATAAACATTGTCTTGTCGACATTTAGATAAAAGCAATTCGCGTTAAACCAATCCATACACCTCATTAAGCACTGATGTGCATTGTCTAGGATTTTTTCTCCACCCTCCCCGCTACAAATAAGGGTGGTATAATCAGCGAACATTGTCAGACTCTCCGGCTTCCGTAGTGCTGTTGGCAAGTCATTGATGAAAACTAAAAACAACAGTGGTCCAAGCACAGAACCTTGTGGTACACCAGAACCAATGCTTAGACTGGAAGATTTTTTGCCATCAATTTCTACAAATTGAAAACGATCTGATCAACCTCTTTATCTGACCCCTCATACCAAGGCAGTCCATTTTATATAAGAATGGGTCATGAGATAACAGATCAAATGCTCTACACAGGTCCATAAACAAAGCAAGACACATACAATTTATTCAGGATATCCATCAAAGCAGAATTAGTCGATCTTGCATTCCTGAACCCGTGTTGGGAATCTGAGAGAATATAGTTTTTCTTTATGAATGTTACCATTTTGTCATAGATCACTCTTTTAAAGACACAGCAGACAGCAATGATATCGGTCGATAGTTGTCCATAGAAGTTGGTTCCCCGTTTTTGAATGTCATTTTGATACGAGCGATTTTGAGAATATCAGGAAACAAACCAAACTCCAGTGAGAGATTTATGAGAAATGTTAAAGGCCAAACAACAAAGTGGGAGATCTTAAGCAAATTATTACTGATCCCATCCACACCAGAAGAATTTGAGTTTTTCAGACCGTAGATAATATTGAACACTTTGCCTCTGAAACAAGAGAGAGATACATAGTTTCATTAATAGCTCTCGTTAGGAAAACCGCCCGGTATGTCTTGTTTTTATCCTCTTAGGTATGTCAATTAAATACTCATTGAAATAGGTTGATATAAACTCTGGACTCTTCACAATATGTCCGTCCACAAGGATCTCCATATATGTTTTTCTACTTGCGCCATCATTACTCAAATTACCGTTTATAATACCCCAGACTGCCCTGGATTTTTGTTTGTATGTTATTCCTTTAATGACCAATGACACGCCGGGGAATTCTGTCACCTCACTAACCCGGGAATTTCGCCGAACCCCTCTCGTGTCGAGGGAAGGGATCTTTATTGTCCAACACATCTCTGTTAGACAGGACCGACGGCTTTACATCTCCTCCCAAAGATGGATACTCAAGCGATTTCCAGAATCCGAAAAATCACACCGACTTTGTGGGGATTAAACCCATTTTCTGCTTTGCGAAATATTGTGTAGTTTTTTGCCGCCAATGTGGTTTTTTGGTAGATTTTTCTGAATTTTTTATAGAAGATTATATTATCAAGATGGGGATTAGATATAGTCAAAGAATACAGCATCTTGAGCATTTGGGAGGAAATTTTAATACCGCTTGTAATCCAAGCCTTATTCAATTTCTCTGTTTTGCATTCGAATCTACGAAGTGGAAATAACTAATCTATATAGAATGTTAAAGTCCCAATAAAATTCTCAAAGCCCTCCTGAACGTCAGAAGATCGATATTCCTTATGTACGCCAGATGACTTATAGATATCATACCAGTTTCCTTTAGATAGAAGGAAGTATAGCATGTTATAATTTTCCTCACTGAACGACCTAGCATAAATCGACTTTGTTATAGAGATGTCGGTATCGATACGACAAGTGAGAACCTGAGCGGTGTGATCTGAGAGTCCGTTGACACATACTTCTGCACCCAAGATAGCCGAATCGGCCAAACACTATTCCACTATTCTTAGATGTATGGTATCTAGTATAATCATTGATAACAATTTTCATTCCATAAGTTGCAAAAACCTCTGCAGTTCTGAATGAACTACTCATATGATCTATATTCAAGTCTCCACAATAATGTTGCTTGTTTAGCCGTCAGGTAAAAAGTCCTGGTGCACTACACCTTGAAAATCAAAGAAAACAATCAACGAAACCTTGATTTTGAATCGACTTTGGCTCGCCCTCTAAGCGTCATTAAGATGATTGTTGCTCGGTTACCATTTCAAAATTATACACCGAACCCTTATCACCAGTAAGGATGCGTTCGAGTAAGGTGGGGTCGTCTCGAATAGTTGAAACCATCTCTTCAGTAACACAAATGCAACGTTTTTTTGTTTCAAATGAGAGATGTCTCGGCACCAATCGAGCTGGCATGCGCCTCATGCCTACATGTCCCAATAAAATGTTGAGAGCTCGATTTAGATATGTGGTGTTCACGTGCTAACTTTCTGACGCTCGAACGATAGTACGCAAGCTCTAATTCGTTTTTTCAATATGAGATGGGTTTGTTGATGATGATGGCCGTCCAGTATGCGGAACGTCTTCAACGCTTACACGGCCGTTTTTGAACCTTCTATGCCACTCAAATACTGGGTTACGCGACATATCAGGAATTCCTTTTACCACCATTTCAAACGTTCTGGAC
Source organism: Cryptolaemus montrouzieri (assembly GCA_013387265.2). Classification (NCBI taxonomy): domain Eukaryota; kingdom Metazoa; phylum Arthropoda; class Insecta; order Coleoptera; family Coccinellidae; genus Cryptolaemus; species Cryptolaemus montrouzieri. The sequence continues at coordinate 1,533,377 of JABFTP020000144.1, read as the reverse complement.
GTGTTAAATTTGTTCAAAACACAGAATTTAATGCAAATTCTTTGATAGATATTTCTCGACATGATAAAAATCGCCGTAACACATAAACAAGCGTCGAAACCCAGCTCAATATTTTTTTACTGATGTGTCAAATATTATAACACCCTCTCCTGAGATGGCAGACAGTAACACCAACATTACGAAAAAAAAAGTTCAGCAAATTCGTTGATCGGGAAGATTCAAAATGAAAAAGTACTGAAAATTGTTGGACAGAAGGTACATCGTGACGCGAGATTTTTAGTTTGGCCAACACGATAACTCGCGTATTTTAGCATCAATACTCATGAAATTCTTATAGGGTATGTGTAGTTAAATTTATAGTTCTCCTATTGAAAATGTGGCTTGGAGTGACGTCTAGAACTACTGTTTGATAAAATATCGGTGATTTGTATATCCAGATCAAAACCAGTCAGAACGAGTATTTTAATGAAAAAAACCGTTTGGGAAAAAATATAATTTAATGTGTAATAATAAACGCAATTTTGCGGAAAAGTCCAAATTCACACTGTAATTTCCTTGTTTATATTATGACAGAAAGTACTATTGTAGTAGTAAATTTTGGAAAGCAATATATTCCCAAGGGTTTTCTGATTCTCTTGTTGCATGAGGTTTAAGTGAACATCATTACTACACAAATGAAGATACTAATGGCAGATCACCCGCAATCATATGTGCAAAGTGTGCAACGTACACGGGCGCCAAAACCCAGGGTCCAAAAAAAATATTAAAATAAAAGTTGAGAAATTAAATAGGATTAGGTATAAATACACACGAAATTTTATTAGTATATCATTCAGTTACTGTCGATTCCTATGTTGCGAGAACATGTCAGGCGGCAGTTTCTTGATTTTTCCTGTTCAGACATGAATAACGCCTGGAGCGCTATAAAAGCAATGCATCGCCACAGGCGTTTTAAAACCAGCAACAAGTGAATAAAAACAAGTAATCCTATTAATTTTTACATATAAAGTTATTTTAATTTTGTCAAGTGTGGTGTTACAGTGTTGTGTAATATTTTGTTACTACTACTTTTTTAAATTAAGTGCCGAATACCTGCTGACTGCAATTTCAACGGCTTGATTTTTTATAAAATGGTAAGTATTCCTACTTTATAGTATCAACATTAACCCTTTATAGGATACTGGTTATAATTAATTTTTTTAGCCAAATATCTTTTTATTAATTGAAATGTCATGTACGAGTTTAAAAAGTAACTGGTTTTGTCCATAACTCTATCAGTTTTATGCTATTGATCTTTTTAAGAAGCCATTTTGTAGGGTTTTTAAGGGCTATAAGATCAAATTAGTTTAATATCTTTTTTGCCTTTATTTTTTGAAAGGATTTAAGCTGAAAGGGCTCGAACAAATTGCTTTTTACTCAAATATGCAAACTTTAATCGGCCATATCTTACTTAATAATAATCTGCCTGCCTTATAAAGGGTTAAAAACTATTAGGTACTTAGTTAACTTTTTAAGAATATTTCCTACCCTACCCACATGGTGCTTATTATTGTGGTTACTTTAGAAGTTAATTCCTAATTCCCATGAGTACTAATTATCTATTTGTTTTTTCAGGATAAAAGAAAGAGACCTTCAGGTGCCAAGTTTCGCGAGCAAAAGAAACTGAGACTACAAGAAAGGAGAACAATGGTTGGATCTTTAAAGCATTTCTTGCAAAACAATAGAGATTTCACGGAGACTATCGATGTTTGTGCGACCGAATCGTCCTAATCTCAAGATTCTAAATTCGTAATATCAATAACCGTGAGTGGACCATCTGAAATTTTAACAGTAACATCAGGTCCTGCAACAAGTGGCAGCGGTTGTAGCAGCAAAACAGCTTCTACTGAATCAGAGCCCGATTAAGCGATGACACCATCCACGTCTACAGCACTTGAACAATCCACTTCAGGTAATTCAGCTTGTGTAAAAAGTCCGGTAATGTCAGATACCGAAATCCCTGCAGCAAGTGACATTTTCGATGAAGGCTGCAATGAGGCTAGTATCGATATAAGTCAGTCCGACTCCGGTTTGTGGCCCGAAAGAATCACCAATGAGATGGCTAGAATATTGGTTAAACGTGGCCTTGATAGACATCAGTTTTAGCTTTCCTAGTAATAAAGATAAGATAAAGTTTTCGTGCAAATACTTTGAAAGAAATCTAGCAAATGGAGAAAAAGTCGAAAGGGCTTGGCTTATTTACTCTATTTCTGAAGATTCTGTATTTTGTTTTTGTTGTAAGTTGTTTTGTAAATGTAAAACTCCTAACGCTTTTTGTGATACAAATGGAGTATCAGATTGGCAACACTTGTCTTTGCTAATTAAGAGACACGAAACGTCAATTTTACACAACAGTTATATAAACACTTGAATAAATTTTAAAAAAATGTTGGAGACATCTATGACTGTTAGTGCTCATCATCTGCGGATTTTAGAAACGGAAAAAAATATTGGCGAGACGTGTTGGAAAGAATTATTGCGATTGTCAAGTATTTATCTACACAATGCTTTGCATTTCAAGGTTCTTCTCAATTGCTTTTCGAACATGATAATGGAAATTTTCTCAAAGCTGTTGAGATGATTGCCTCTTTTGATTCAGTGATGAGACAGCACGTTAGCCGAGTGTATAACTCCCAAAAAATCTGTTAAAATGACACATTATTTAGGCGTGCAAATACAGAATGAAATAATTGAATTATTGTCGTCCAAAGTAAGAAATAATATTTTAGAAATGGTTCGCACTTCAAAATATTTTTCAAAAATATTAGATTGTACACCAGACACTGGTCATACTGAGCAAATTAGTCTTGTTCTGAGGTATGTTGTCCTTAACACCACTTCAAAAAAGGTTGAAGTTAAGGAAAGTTTTATTGAGTTTAATCCTATACTGGACTCTACAGGAGAAGGGATATATACATTTGTGATAGAAAATTTGAAAAAATTAAATTCAGACTTAAAACACATTAGGGGACAAGGTTATGATAATGGGCCAAATATGAAGGGAAAACATGTTGGGCTTCAAAAACGCATTCTTGATGCGAATCCGAAAGCTCTTTTTGTACCTTGTGTGGCTCATACTTTGAACTTAACAGTAAATTACGCTTCTAAGGTGTCAGGTGCTACAATAAACTTTTTTAATCTTGGCAAGAGTTATATAATTTTTTTTGTCATCCACAAAAAGGTGTTATGTTTTGAGAAAAAATGTCCCCGGGTTAAGTTTACAGCCTCTAAATGAGATAAGATGGTCCAGCAGAATTGACGCAATAAAGCCCCTTAAAATTATTTAATTAAGGTTTGCGAAAGTCTTCTAGAAGTGGCTGAAGATAATTCCTTTCACATTGATGCAAGACATAAAGCGAGTTCCCTCTTAACGTCTGTAAAAAATTTTCAATTGATGTGTGGAATTATTATTTGGCATGACATTTTATTTCATATAAATATTGTCAGCAAACAAATGCAAAATGCTACAATTAATATTAAAGTATGCCAAACCTACCTATAAAATTTAGTTGATCACTTCCAGCAATATAGATCTGATCAATCATTTCAAGAAATTCTTGTGCAAGCAAAAGAAGTAGCATCCTCTCTCGAAATTGAAGAAGACTTTCCACCATTACCAACGGTTAGGAGAAAATTTAAACTAAAACTGTTTGCCTATGAACACCGAGATGAGACCCCTCATGATCCAAAAACCGCCTTTAAAATTAGTTTTTCTTAAAATTATAATCAAACTATAAGCTCTCTAAAAACCGATTTGACTCATTAAATGAGTATATATATATATATATATATATATATATATATATATATATATATATATATATATATATATATATATATATATATATATATATATATATATATATATTTTAGCGACATATTCAAATTAAGTGACAGAGATCTTTTAAAACATTGTTCTATTCTTGAAGAGCGACAGACAGATCAGGATAATACGGATGTAGACTCCAATGATCTGTTTAACGAAATTAAAGCGTTAAAGTTGTTTTCATTACCTGATGATACTGACCCCTTAAGTATCTTACAATATATATTTGAAGACAATTTAATCTCCACCTTTCCAAACGTAAGCATTTCACTAAGAATTCTTTTGACATTGCCTGTATCTGTAGCTTCTGGCGAGCGATCTTTTTCAAAGTTAAAAATCATTAAAAATTATTTAAGATCGACAATAATTCAAGAAAGATTGTCTGGGCTAACAATATTAACAATTGAACAAGAAATTTTTGACGGTATAAATTTTAGCGATGTAATTAATGAATTTGCAATAGCAAAATCTCGGAAAATATCACTACTACAATAGCTATCTTTTATTTTTCTATTGCACCTAGACCTAGGTATCATTTTTGGTTTTAAAACGAAGTTCCCTAGGTATTTGTTATTAGCATATAAGTAGATGTAAATGTTCTGTTGTTCTGTGTTTCATTTTGATATTTTAGTCTACAAATAAATATGACTTGTAGAGTTCAGTTTTTTGCTTTACTTCATGCACCTACCTACCTACCTCCTACCTTAAAAAAAAAATAAAAAAACATGATCCAAAACGCCAAAATCCTTTTTTGCACACAAGCGCCAGTAGCCCTCACGGGGCCCAGACGAATGATGTTATAATATTGAATAATAATAATTTATATATTTGTTGAGTCACTTAAATTGATGCACCAAAACATCTATAAAACTAGGTCGAATCGAGAATCTCATTTCTTTTATCTGCTCTTCCAGTTTACCATTATGAAAAACTGCGCCCTCATTTGAAAAACGAGATTAACTTTGAGAAAATCTAACCTCAAAAAATTTCAAGGTCATCGCAATATGTCGCCTGCAAACCGCACAAGTTCATCTGAACCATTACATTTACAATTCGTGACTTACCTAATCCCAAAAAATTACCGATAAATGATATAAATGAAGTTATACCAAATTCTTTTACATTTTATTGATTTAATAAAATTATTATAAAACTATTTATATTATTTACGTCTTCTTCTAGCTTCATTTGGGTTTTTTCGCATCCAATATTTAATTTCTTGTCCTGGTCGTATACATAACTGCGCTGATTTTGAATTGACATCTCGCATAACAAATGGAGAAAAACCTTGAAAATTTTTTTTTTAAAAGAAGCATAAACGCACTTATGAGTATTTACCTGCTATATAATCATCATCCATTGGATTATTTCTAGTTCTAGCTAATCTGGAAGGTTTATTATCTGGCATAGGTTGATCTGCTACTAATATAGGATTGTTTGGATGTTTACCTCCTTTAATCCTCGGTAAACTGTACTTTTTCCCTCTTGCTGTTAAAGGTCGTTTAGCATTTATATGAATTTGCATTTTTCCGTTTTCATCAAGAGATACAGCTACTTTTTTTAAGGTATCATTTCCACATTTGGGACAGAATTGTTTAGTCATTACACTTGTAGTTTTGAAGCAACTGTAACATCTCAAGATGAAAGTTCTGAGCTGTTTTATCATTCTTCCATCTAAGGCAGAAACATTTAAATTTAATTGCTTCAAAACATTTTGCATAGCAAAATCAGTTGTCATGCAAGCAACTTTAACTTCTTTTTCCTCAATTTCTTCTGACTGCAATTGTTTTTTAGCGGCTGCTATATTACTTGGTGTTATCCAGCCACTATCATCATCATCATCATCTTCATTTGCACTATCTGATTGAATTTCTTCAATTTCCTCACATTTCTGTAATACATCATCAAAATCTTGTATATTCTTACAGTCTAAAGATTCGAACTTATGTTTGAGTACTTCTATATCATCTTCTGTTATGTTTATTTCATCATCTTCCAGTGAGTCTATTTTATCATTTTCTTCCGTTACATTTATTTCGTTTTCTTCTTCAATTTCATCACTCTCTTCGTCTGATTCATTGGTTCCAGCATTTCCATCTTTTGGAATGAAAAAACCGGCAATATTAGAAATAAGTTCAGAGGAATCTTTCTTATGTGTGATAAAATTAACATCTCTTTTGTAAAGAGGTTCAGAACGCAAATGATTTGTACCAACTTTTTCTTTTTCTAACTGATAAGTTAAAGCCATCACTTTAATATCAGTGGCAGAAAGGCTAGCATAGTCTCCAGTTTTTTTGGAAAACTCTGTAACAGCTTTTATGTTCTCAGGGAATACATTCTTAACTTGTAAATCATATGGGAGTACTACTAGCCGCCTTAGTTGTCTCTTGTTCGTAATTTCATCTATTACTTCTTGGCATGTGATAATATTCTCTGCTGCATTCTGATGAAAGAATTATTTCAAGTGAAATATTTCGATGGAGAAATACTACATACCTGTAACGGAGCATTTTGGATGAACGCTGTAGTATCAACTACAAGATATTCAATTTTCTTTATAGGAATGCTCATTTTTCCATAAATCTTTTCAGTAACAGGAGTTTGCTTCTTCAAAATCAAAACCAGAGCACGTGTAGTACGATACAGACAAAAGTGACAAGGAAACTGAGGTTAAGTTTGACATCTGTCAAAATTAGTCATATGTCAGAGTGCTTACCAATATGATAATATAAACAAATTTATTTCCCATTCCCCTAAATACTTTTCATTTTGGAAAATCTGAGTTGTACTCTAAAAATTATCGAGAACTATGTGTTTTTCCGATTATACTTTTCGAAAACCTCTGGTTGATATATTTTTTATATAATACGGATTAATAATATGAAATCGATGCAGATGAAGTTAGTCAACTTGTTCAACTTTCAAATTTTTGTTTAAAGGTTTCCCAGCCTGTTTAAATTAAAAGATTTATTGTAATGGTGGATGTTTTCTATTTTGATTACGATGAAATTTTAATAATAAAAAAGTTGAAACCTTTTCGTGTTTTCTATAAATTACCTAGTAATCAGTAAAATGGATATTGAAAGTAAGAATCGACATTCTCTCGATTGTTCGATTTTTCTACGAATTTGAAACATACATCGCTATCATTCGTATTACAACAAAGTACGTCATCGTTCGTGTATTGGTGAAATCTATTTCCTATCATATGAGGTAAGGCTTTTCCATCGTGATAAAATCCAATATGGATTGCACTACTTAAAAAACTCGTTCGAAGGCAGTATCAATCACTGCTTCATTTGGGGACATTTAATTTAATGCAGAGAAAAGTGACAGAATCGTAATAATTTTAATTTTGTTCTATATGAAAGCATTTATTAAAGGATGGATCAAACTATTGAACAAGTCTCTGGTTTACACCAACTAGCAGTTACAAGTATGTTGAAATATTATATTTGTTTACACAGTATAGGAACTGTTATTTTGTAGTTGAAAGTGCCCATCTTCGTGGAAGTGTATTATTCAAGCCATGCCCTTATGTAGAAATTATAGTAGACGATGAGAACTCCTACAAAACAGAACCAGCTAGAAACACATCTCAACCCAAATGGAATGAGAAATTAACACTCTTAGTGAAACCATATTCCAAAATTAATTTCAGTGTATTAGATAGGAATAATTTCAGAAAAGACAGTGTAATTGGAGAAAACAAGTTGGATTTATTTCAGTTACTGTTATTCTTTAATGGTCGATGTGATAATCTGGAACTTACTATAGATTTGCTTAACGATAATAAACAAAGTGAGAGCCCGTCGAAAGTTGGGGAATTGGTTTGTTTATTACAAGGTCTGATTGTTGATTTATCTAAATTTGTGAGACAAAGTAGTAGTAACATGCCTTTGACACCAAGTAATAGTGATGTACCTTCAAATCGTAATATTGCGCTAATTAATGGAATCAAAGCAAAATTTCGTACAACCGGTTCCGAAAATATGGTGCCTGTATCATCTAGGTCAAGTTATGAGCGACCTACAGTTTCTGTACCAGGTATTGCGACTGTACCAGTGCCAAGTGGTGGCAATATGCTAAATGGTAAGTTATTTTACCTTTATTTGTAATCGCGTGTACAACTTTTTATTTTAAGGAACTATTGGACCACCAGCCACTGTACCGCAGAATAATGTAAATTTAGCAGAACCGGAAGAGAACCAACATGAAGAACCGTTACCCCCTGGTTGGGAATTGCGATTCGATACCTACGGTAGAAGATATTATGTTGATCACAATACAAAGTGAGTAATATTTTCATTTGCTTTTTGTAAATAATTAATTAATAAGAAAAATTAATGGTGATGAAGTAGTGTGTTATTTGGGATCTATGTATGTATAGTGTACAGTTACAATTTCTTTGACATCTAATCATGTCTTCGCCATTTTATGAGAAGAGTGCAAGCGTAGTAGAGGAATAGATGATGAATTTTACTATTATTCCACTAAAATCTTCGATACACACATTAAATCCTATACAAAATACCCGTTGAAGTAGCTAATTGCATTCTTTATAAGCGCGTGTATCATAACGGAACTTCAGTACTAATGAAAATGACACAATTCTTCAAACTGCGCAGACGCACACTACGAAATGTTCAATAACTGCACATGCGCACAAACCTAATGTTGGACCCAAGTCAGTAGCTAGAAAGTTACAGGAATACTATTTGTTTGTTTGTTATTTTGTTTTGGCCAATGACACGCCGGGGAATTCATTCACATCACTAATCCGGGAATTTTGCCGAACCCCTCTCGTGTCGAGGGAAGGGATCTTTAATGTCCAACACATCTCTGTTAGACAGGACCGACTTTATATCTCCTCCGAAAGATGGATACTCAAGCGATTCCCAAAATTCGAAAAATCGCACCGGCTTTGTGGGGATTGAACCCAGGTAACTCTGTGCAGGAGACGAGCATCATATCCTCAGGAATACCATTTCAACTTTCAATAAAGCAAAAATTTTGTCTTTGGTTTGATTCTGCCAAAACTCAACCTATATCTATGACAAATCCACCAAAAAATAATTTTCGATTCGTCAATCTTATCACAGATAGTAATTTAAATAGAAACATACAGAATACACTACCATCCCATTGATTTTATAGTGTTGGACTGTGTATGTTGAAATTTACGATTTGAGTTCATGATTTTCTTCATAAATTTTTTCAGGAGTTAAAAAATGTTAGTATTTGACTTCAATAATTATTCAAGGCATTATATTTGTTTTGAGCCAAAAAGCCTTTTTTTAGACATAAATCCGCAAAATGACAACTGTAGGTCAGCACAAAATCTACTCTGTTTTATATTTGAAATTAAAAAATTGTCTTAAGTTATAAAGTCAATTAATATTGACTATTTTTACCCCTTACTCTTATAACAGTGTTAATTAATTCTGATATATAATTCTGTCACAATCTACTTAAAACGATTGTCAAAATTTTTGTTGTTGCTAAGTTGGCACAATTGTTTTAGCGTTACCACCGTAATAATAGAGACTGAACGCTGTGACGTTTCATGACGTCACATATCTAGTAGTCATAACAAGCATCCGAAACGAAAGCACAGTGTTATCGAAAAGCCAGTGCATGTCCTTTTTTTCTGTATTTCATCCGAAAATAAGTGTTTCTAGTGCTTAATTTATGTAGTTATGCATTTATAAGACATCAGGATACAGTATACTGCTGTATGTTTACCGAATAATTGTGAATGAGGTTAAAAAAAGGCGTATTAGTGTACAGTTAAACTTTTCGTTTATAAACCTAAATTTTTTTGATATTTTTATTGTGAAAGTGTTAGTGTCTTTGAGATATTAGATTATTAGATGCACCAAAGTGTCGGTATTTTCCTTTCCGGAAGATATCCGTTTGAAAGGTAAATGCTTGAAATCTATTCCGCAAGCTCATTTTGAACCGTCGAAGTACGGTAAGGTATGTGAATTACATTTTCAAACAGATGAATTAATCAAGGATACTAGAAAATTTGATAAAGAAGATGGTAAGTACTCTACTGTGCCAGTAAAACGTCTTCACTTGAAAGAAGGGGCAGTACCAGCTATTTTTCCGAATTGTCCGACATATTTATCAAAATCGTAAAGGGAGGGAAGAGAAACTTATTGAAATAGAAAATCTCTACATGGCACGATAGAAGTTATTCAGTATTGTTTTGAAGAACTCAACATGAACTATGTTTTGTTGGGAAAATTTCAGGCAGACTCTTTGGAACACAGGTTCGGAAAATATAGACAGTTATCAGGTGGTAACTATCATATTTCGATAAGGCAGTTATACGAATCTGAAAAAAAAACTAAGAATTCAATCGCTTTTATCATTAACGTCTCAAAATTTTGGCAATATTTCTATAACTAGCTTTTCGGAAAATTTTGACGATTGTCATGAAGAACAGAAATTTTGTGATAATTCCTTTCAGCCAGATATTCATCTTGACGAAAACGATTTTGAAAAAGTTCAATTTGAGATGTCAGTTGTTACTTATTTGGCTTGATATTGCAGCTATAAGGTAATACGAAAAATTAAATGTGACTTTTGTAAATCAAAATTAGTGTTCGACGAGGAAATGTTCATCGAAGAAAGTTATAAATTGATAAAAAATTCGAGCCGTGGAGGCAATCTAGGTTTTTTGTGCTAATGCTTTTTCAAAAAAAGAATCACTAAAAAGTAAAAAATAAAAAAATTATAAAAATCCAAAAACCCAAAAAAAATTAATGTTTATAATAGTTGAAGCACCTACGAACGCCTAGCTGGGTAGAGTAACGAGCTATCGAGTTATGACGGTGCGGTCCGAGCGCTCAGGCCTTATTATTACGGTGGTAACGGCGTTATGCGGCGTTTGATAGAGCAAATTCGTCAAAAAAGGCCAGATTTGTGGAAATTAAACTAATGGATTTTGCACCATCTCACAAGGCTATCAGTGAATGAATTTCTGACCAAAAACTCAACAAATACCATCGAACAGCCACCGTATTCACCAGATATGGTTCCGACCGACCTTTTTCTTTTTCAAAAACTCAAGTTACCACTGCGAGGTAGCCGTTTGACGAGAACTGAAGTCGATTCTGGAAATAGCGTTTGAAAATTGTTTTGATGATTGGATTTCGGAAGGAGCCTACTTTGAAGGCGATACGATAAATTTGGATGAAAAATAAATATTTTGTGTTTCATTGACCGATTGCCGGAACTTTTTTGACAGGAGTTATATCAACGATATTGTGCCCAAACTGTCCTTCAATGAGAATGACTTAATGACTTGGCAAAGTTTAAGTCGGTTATGAAAAGACTGTTAACAAATTTCTAGCAAACCAAAACAATAATAATAATTCTGTTCGACTTGAGCATGAGTAATCATAAAATGTTCGATCATTGAAACAATACAGGAATAAGCAACACCAGCGTTCAGAGAATTGTTGAAAAACCCACTTTTATTTATAAACTAACTGAAACCGATGCAAGAAATAATTGAAGACGACCTTGACAGGAGCTAGGAATTCTGTGAAATAATGTCGAACAATTAGATAATTCCAATTTGTTGTATAGTAATCGTTTCTGAGATGAGAGCATCTTTCATTCAGAAGGAAATGATGATAAACAAAATATACAATATTACGAGGGACGTCGTTTATGTTTTGCATGTTAGGACATAGAGGGCACCATTAATCATCTGCTCGTACTAAAAATGAACCTCCATGATTTGTAAATCCTTAACCGACGTGGTGCCAATATATGGGTTTAACTACGTTGTAGGTCCCTGGGACAACTTGTTCAAATGCTAACATTTTTGTCTTCGTTTAGTTTTGTGAGATTCTTTTATTGCGATTCAAAGAACAAATGACAAGGTAGTAGAAATTTATTCAATAGTTGCAACCACTGTAACAAATCAACAACAAAAAGAGAGAAAAATCAAGGAAAAATGACATAAATTGAAATTCTAAATAAAAATAGGTAAAAAACCTTTTTAGTTAAACGGTTTTATGTTAAACATACATTGCACTGTTTAAGATAAATGTACTAAAAACCAAAAAATAATAAAATAGATACAGTCGTGGGAATTATAAACATATGCATAGACTAGACTAAAATAAAACCGTGGGGCACGTCAATTGTTTACAAATTATCGACTTAATGTGCGATAGAAGAATCGTTTAATTCGTCGTTAGGCAGTTGGCCCGCAGACGGTGAGGAAATTATTTACTATTTTCTTGCTCATGGAAATTCTAATAGTTATACACTCCATGTAAATAAAAGAGATGTTTTAACTAGTTTATCGTTGGACATTCACACTGCTGGCTGGCGAGGAATCGTTTCACTGCTTGTTGTTTGTCTTTAATCGACAAAACATATGACAAAAGTACTACTCGCTCACCACTATGAAACCCTAAAACTCGCTTATAATCGAGCTTGCTAGCTTGTTTCCACATTCTAGCCCTACTTATCACACGTCCATCGTTGTCGGTTGCACAACTGCCTAATAATTATAGTGTAACATTACAAAACAAACATTTTAATCAACGATTGTAGACAATTGACGTGCCCCACGGTTTTATTTTAGTCTAGTCTATGCATATGTTTATAATTCCCACGACTGTATCTATTTTATTATTTTTGGTTTTTAGTACATTTATCTTAAACAGTGCAATGTATGTTTAACATAAAACCGTTTAACTTAAAAGTTTTTTACCTATTTTTATTTTCTAGTTTTTAGTTTTTATTTCGCATTCTTTTTAATTCATTTAGTGCTTCATTATTGCAAGGTTTCTTGCCCGTTAGTTTATTGCAATCCAACTCCTCTATACGTAGTCCCTGCAAAGATCTTACTCTACTAAGAGCCACGTAGGCTTGACCTTCTTCAAACAGTTTCGCACCTAAGTATACGACTGCGTGATCCACAGTGCTGCCCTGCATTTTATGTATTGTAGAAGCCCATGATAGTATTAAAGGCAACATTCTTCTTTCAGCTGTCCCATAATTGTACTTAGCTGGAAACTGTATGGCTTTCGGGTGTATAAGATGTACTCCGTCTCTTGCGAAATCAATTCGGACGGAAGGTACATCTGTTGCATACATCTGAGTTCGACGAAATTGAGGCCAAACGATTTCGGTGATGTAGCCTATAGCGCCATTTACTAATCCCTTTGAAACGTCAATATTGGACCGTAGCATGACTTTTGCCCCCACAAATATTTCCAGTTCCGCTGGTAAACCCCCAGTTTTGTAGATATCAGCTGGCTACATTGTATCCTACTGGTTGAGCACTTTCATTTGATACCCATATTGATAGGATTGATAAAACCTACGTTATCCGCCATTTTGTAGCGGCCGCCATCTTGGATTTCAATTTTTTATAGTATATTGTATTCTGATTGTTGAGCCCTTTCATTTGATACCCATATTGATGGGATTGATAAAAGCTATGTTATCCGCCATTTTGTAGCGGCCACCATCTTGGATTTCAATTTTTTATAATATATTGTATTCTGCTTGTTGAGCCCTTTCATTTGATACCCATATTGATGGGATTAATAAAACATAAATTATCCGCCATTTTGTAGCGGCGGCCATCTTGTATTTATAATGATAATGAATAAATATAATTGTATTGTCACCAAAATCCAAAGTGTATACAAAATTTCAGATTAATCGGTTGACAGGAAGAGGGTGAAATTTGAATTACTAAATTTGACCCAAGAATAAATAAAACAAACGGGGTGAGCTAAATAAAACCGTTTAAAAATGAGGCCATTTTGTTCTCCTGCTACAAGAATATTTCGAGCATTTTTCGTCAACTGATTCCACACCTCCCTTTGTTCTATAGTAAGATGAATTGATTTCCGGCAACATATTTTCAAAATCATCTTCGCTATGGTGCATTGATGAAATCAAAACAAGAACCTTATTTTTTTTCGGCAGATATGAGGGTTTTACCATTTGTAAATCCATACAATGTCGATCTAACAGCTCTAGATTCAGAAGGCAAAAACTCCCGAGGGATTTCTCTTTTATTCTTCTTCATAGTCCCGACATATGTTAGTGTATTCTTCAGCAAAATGTCTACAAGTTCAATAGATGAATACCAGTTGTCACCAGTACTATTTCTGTTGCTTCCAAATATTGGTTTGCATAAGCGAAGAACTGCTTGGGTGGGTATTGCAAACTTTTTTCCTCAGGTGTTACATCTTCCAGAGCATCCGTCCACTCTCCACAGTAAATATACGTATTTTAAACGTAGTCCGTTCTTGCATCTGCAAGACATTGAACTTTTATGCCGTATTTTTCTGGTTCTCAAGGAATATACATCTTGAACGTACATCGCCCCTTGAAACCCACAAGCATTTCATCGACTGTGCAATATGTTCCAAGTGAAAACGAGTTTTGTGAATTCTGCTATAGCTAGATTGTCTTGGACTAATTCCTGTCTTTCTTCCCGAGTATCAAATCGTAGACACATCGAGAGTACGGAAAAACGGCGCGCGAAAGAAACCAATCTGAATACTTCCTTGCCAGTACCTCTCTCTCTTCTCTCTTCATTCTTTATCCTCTCCTGAGGATGTAGCGACTAATGAAATGTCATCAATGAAAGTTTTCCATTCCTTTCTATCCTGTGCCATTACAACTAGAGAATGCATGGGTCGGCCTGTTGTTTCTGTAATTTGATCCATCCATCGTGTTGGGGACCTTCCTCTTCCTCTCTTTCCATCTACTTTCCCTGGATAATGATTTTTTCCAAATTCTCTGGTCCTCTTCTCATGATGTGTCCGAAGTATCTCAATATTTTGAGTTGAATTGCACTCGAAAGTCTTTGTTTTATGCGGAGTTGCTTTAGAATCGATGTATTCGTTCGGCGTTGTGTCCATGGGATGTTAAGCATCTTTCTCCAACACATCATTTCTGTCGCGTCGATTTTTCTTCTTTCGCTCATTCGAAGGGACCAAGATTCGCAGCCGTATGTGAGAATTGGAAAGATGAGGCACTTCATAAGCCTGGTTTTAGTGGAAATAGCGATATTTCGATCGGCCCAAATTTTATTCATTTTTTTCGTAGCTACCTTGGTTAGTTCGCATCTACGTTTAACCTCTCGTTCTACGTTTCCTACGTTTGTTATCAAGGATCCCAGATAAAGATATTCTTGCACTACATCAAACCTATCAATTTGCTTTTTTTCTGGTTGATTGTTGTTCATACTGTCCACGATCATGATTTTTGTTTTAGAAACATTCAGTTCCAAGCCAAGTTCCGTACTCTCTCTCCACTCTGCTAACAAGCTCAGTCAGTTCTTCCTCACTTGTTGCCAGGAGGACCGTATCATCCGAGAATCTCAGATTATTTACACATCTTCCGTTAATTGGTATGCCGCCCTTCCATCCGTCTAATGCCTTTCTCATTATGTATTCAGTGTATATGTTGAATAACTGAGGAGAAAGAATACACCCTGCCTCACTCCCTCTTTGGTTTGAATTCTGATGACAGTATTTCATTGATTTTCACAGTATCCCTGGTTTCATTATATAGGTTGATGATTAAGGCACACAAGTGATCCAGTACAGCCATATTCCCTAGAACGATCCACAACTTATTCCATTTCACTCTATCGAAAGCTTTTTTATAATCAATGAAACATATGTATAGGGGTATATTGAACTCTCTGGCTTTTTCTATCATTTGCCTTAAATTTATCAAATGCTCTCTAGTCCCTCTTCCTTTAACAAATTCTGCTTGCTCTTCCGGGATTTGGTGTTGTAAAAAGTTCTTCAGTCTTTCGTTGATTATTGTCAGCATTATTTTGCTCGTATGTGAAATAAGTGTTATCGTTCTGTAGTTTTCGCATTTTCTGTTACCATTACCATCTGTGACAAAAATAGCTTGGATATCTTTATTATTTGATTTGAACACAGACGTCAACAAAAGGAGAACCAAAAATCCATTGATTTCCGTTTCGTTCGTATCTCTGAATTCAGTACGATTATAGTTACATTCTTTGTCACGATCCTCCCGTAGTTTTATGTTTGTGTGATGCACAACTATTTCCATAATCTCTTGCCACGATTTTACAATGGTTCCAAATCTTGAGCATTTCCTCTTGGAAATGAAAGTTTTATTATATTATGTGCAGGTGTTCTGGTGTTACGTGATGGTTCAGTTGATGACCATTTATATCTATTCTTTCCATACAAATATTTGATTCGTATCGTTTTCATCAGAATCTTCATCTTTGTTCGAATTCTTGCTCTCACTTTCACTATTGTTTTCGTCATCACCCGACAATTCTGATCCACTGCTATGATTACTCAATATTGCTGATTCTTCTTCATTTGGTACTGTTTATCCTCCATCTTGGTCAGAAAAGTCACTTTCACATTCCCCACGCCATTCAAGGTATGTTTCCTTGAAATCTGGATCGCTTTGAACTTTTTGTCGCCATCGAAGTTGAAAAATCGTACAAACTACGTTGTACGTCCCAGGGACACTCAACCTCCACCTTCGAATACTTCAGATGCACTGAACGCCGTGCTTCTTCAGTATGTCGAAGAGACTTGCACCATATAAAGGTACTGAGCGCCACCAGTTGATTGAGTCAATCAACTGGTGGCGCACACACACACATTTGTTTCCTACAGGGTGTCCCAGAGGCTTCATAACGTCGGTTAAGGGTTAATATAAATTCGAAATTTATATGCATGCTGTGTTTTAACCGTAACAAACTGTCAAAGTTGACAAGTTTGTTAAAAAATGGAATTAAACCGTGAGCGCTTTCGCGCAATAATTTTCAGACAATTGAATGAATTTCTGACCAAAAACTCTACAAATACCATCTAACAACCACCGTATTTACCTGATATGGCTCCGGCTGACTTTTTTCTTTTTCAAAACTTCGAGGCGCCCGTTTCGAATCGATAGAAGGCATAAAAGAGAATTCGCGGGGAGAACCGAAAGCGTTTAAAAAATGTTTCGATGATTGGATTATTTCTTGGCGTAAATGTATTATTTCGGAAGGGGGCTACTTTGAAGGCAATACAATAAATTTGAATTTTGTGTTTCATTGACCAATTCTTGATACTTTTTGATAGACTGTAAATCATAGACGTTTTAATTCACAGTATACTATAAAAACTGATGATGTTTTAAGGAATAATGAATTCCTCAGCTTTTTGAGATCAATGTAGATAAAATGGGTTCATTGTTATCAGTTATCTTTCTCTCATTCATTATTATTAATAGTCACATGTAGATGCATATGAATTGTGATATTTAATTTTGCCGTTCATGAAACATTCCATATTATCTTTATTTTAATGTATTCAGTCCATAATAAAGCTATCTATTCGATTGTTCGACGTATTGTAACAATAACATGAGGAAAGCGATACTCATTATCTGTTTTATTTTTAGTTTCTGATAATGTTTCAAAATTCACATCTAAACTCGCATAATGTTGAAAGGTAACTTTCCCGGAGTTACATTCCTTCAGTTGGAATTAAAACGGTTTTTTTATCGTGACCCTTTAGACATCTCTTGAGTCATCCGCATTTCCAGTTACTCATTCGGTCACTTCAGAGCCTTGATACCTTGAATTTTAATTATTCTCGTTGTATAACTGGACAGTATTTAAATCTGTAATTACAATTATATTTTCGGTAGTATTAATTTTACCAACTTATTGAACACAAGTGGTTTTAATTATTAAATATCAGGGCCCCCGTGAGGGCTACTGGCGCTTGTGTGCAAAAATAGGATTTTGGCGCCCCTTAAGGCATTTTGGATCATGTTTTTTATTTTTTTTTTGAAGGTAGGAGGTAGGTAGGTAGGTGCTTGAAGTAAAGCAAAAAAAAATTGCACCTAGACCTAGCTATCATTTTTGATTTCAAAACGAAGTTCCCTAGGTATTTGTTATTTGAAATATCTGCTAACTTCGTTTTGGAATCAAAAATGATAGCTAGATCTAGGTGCAATAGAAAAATAAAAGATAGATATTGTAGTAGCGATATTTTCCGAGATTTTGCTATTGCAAATTCATTAATTACATCGCTAAAATTTATACCGTCAAAAATTTCTTGTTCAATTGTTAATATTGTTAGCCCAGGCAATCTTTCTTGAATTATTGTCGATCTTAAATAATTTTTAATGATTTTTAACTTTGAAAAAGATCGCTCGCCAGAAGCTACAGATACAGGCAATGTCAAAAGAATTCTTAGTTAAATGCTTACGTTTGGAAAGGTGGAGATTAAATTGTTTTCAAATATATATTGTAGAATACTTAAGGGGTCAGTATCATCAGGTAATGAAAACAACTTTAACGCTTTAATTTCGTTAAACAGATCATTGGAGTCTATATCCTTATTATCCTGATCTGTCTGTCGCTCTTCAAGAATAGAACAATGCTTTAAAAGATCGATGTCACTTTATTTGAATATGTCGCTAAAAAATCCGAAAATATTATCATACTCATTTAATAAGTCAAATCGGTTTTTTAGAGAACTTATAGTTTGATCTATAATTTTAAGAAAAAACTAATTTTAAAGGCGGTTCTTGGATCATAAGGGGTCTCATCTCGGTGTTCATAGTCAAACACTTTTGGTTTAAATTTCCTCCTAACCGTTGGTAATGGTGGAAAGTCTTCTTCAATTTCGAGAGAGGATGCTACTTCTTTCGCTTGTACAAGAATTTCTTGAAATGATTGGTCAGATCTATATTGCTGGAAGTGATCAACTAAATTTTTTAGGTAGGTTTGGCATACTTTAATATTAATTGTAGCACTTTGCATTTGTTTGCTGACAATATTTATATGAAATAAAACGTCATGCCAAATAATAAATCCACAAACAAATTGAAAATTTTTTACAGACGTTAAGAGGGAACTCGCTTTATGTCTTGCATCAATGTGAAAGGAATTATCTTCAGCCACTTCTAGAAGACTTTCGCAAACCTGAATTAAATAAACTTTAAGGGGCTTTATTGCGTCAATTCTGCTGGACCATCTTGTCTCACTTAGAGGCTGTAAACTTAACCCGGGAACATTTTTTATCAGAACATACCACTTTTTTGTGGATGATGAAAAAAAATTATATAACTCTTGCACAAGATTAAAAAAGTCTATTGTAACACCTGACACCTTATAAGCGTCATTTACAGTTAAGTTCAAAGTATGAGCCGCACAAGGTACAAAAAGGGCTTTCGGATTCGCATCAAGAATGCGATTTTGAAGCCCAACATGTTTTCCCTTCATATTTGTCACATTATCATAACCTCGTCCCCTAAAGTGTTTTAATTCTAAATTTAATTTTTTCAAATTTTCTATCACAAATGTATATATCCCTCCACCTGTAGAGTCCAGTATTGGATTAAACGCAATGAAACTTTCCTTAACTTCAACCTTTTTTGAAGTGGTGTTAAGGACAACATACCTCAGAACAAGACTAATTTGCTCACTATGACTAGTGTCTGGTGTACAATCTAATATTATTGAAAAATATTTTGAACTATGAACCATTTGTAAAATATTATCTCTTACTCTGGACGACAATAATTCAATTATTTCATTCTGTACTTGCACGCCTAAATAATGAGTCATTTCAACAGATTTTTTTTGGGAGTTATACACTCGGCTAACGTACTGTCTCATCACAGAATCAAAAGAGGCAATCACCTCAACAGCTTTTAGAAAATTTCCATTATCATGTTCGGAAAGCAATTGAGAAGAATCTTGAAATGCCAAGCATTGTGTAGATAAATACTTAACAATCGCAATAATTCTTTCCAACACGTCTCGCCAATATTTTTTTCCGTTTCTAAAATCCGCAGATGATGAGCATTAACGGTCATAGATGTCTCCAACATTTTTTTTAAATGTACTCAAGTGTTTATATAACTGTTTTGTAAAATTGACGTTTCGTGTCTCTTAATTAGCAAAGACAAGTGTTGCCAATCAGATACTCCATTTGTATCACAAAAAGCGTTAGGAGTTTTACATTTACAAAACAACTTACAACAAAAACAAAATACAGAATCTTTAGAAATAGAGTAAATAAGCCAAGCCCTTTCGACTTTTTCTCCATTTGCTAGATTTCTTTCAAAATATTTGCACGAAAACTTTCTCTTATCTTTATTAATAGAAAAGCTAAAACTGATGTCTATGAAGGGCGGACCACGTTTAACCAATATTCTAGCCATCTCATTTCGGGCCACAAACCGGAGTCGGACGGACTTATATCGATACTAGCCTCATTACAGCCTTCATCGAAAATGTCACTTGCTGCAGGGATTTCGGTATCTGACATTACCGGACTTTTTACACAAGCTGAATTACCTGAAGTGGATTGTTCAAGTGCTGTAGACGAGGATGGTGTCATCGCTTAATCGGGCTCTGCATCAGTAGAAGCTGTTTTGCTGCTACAACCGCTGCCACTTGTTGCAGGACCTGATGTTACTGTTAAAATTTCAGATGGTCCACTCACGGTGATTGATATTACGAATTTAGAATCTTGAGATTAGGACGATTCGGTCGCACAAACATCGATAGTCTCCGTGAAATCTCGATTGTTTTGCAAGAAATGCTTTAAAGATCCAACCATTTTTCCCCTTTCTTGTAGTCTCAGTTTCTTTTGCTCGCGAAACTTCACACCTGAAGGCCTCTTTCTTTTATCCTGAAAAAAACAAATAAATAATTAGTACTCATGGGAATTAGGAATTAACTTCTAAAGTAACCACAATAATAAGCACCATGTGGGCAGGGTAGGATATATTCTCAAAAAGTTAACTAAATAGCCAATAGTTTTTAACCCTTTATAAGGCAGATTATTATTAAGTGAGATATGGCCGATTAAAGTTTGCATATTTGAGTAAAAAGCAATTTGTTCGAGCCCTTTCAGCTTAAATCCTTTCAAAACTAAAGGCAAAAAAGATATTAAACTAATTTGATCTTAGAGCCCTTAACAACCCTGCAAAATGGTTTTTTAAAAAGATCAATAGCATAAAAACTTAGCGAGTTATGGATAAAACCAGTTACTTTTTCAAACTCGTACATGACATTTCATTTAATTAAAAGATATTTGGCTAAAAAAAATTAATTATAACCAATATCCTATAAAGGGTTAATGTTGATGATATAAAGTAGGGAACACTTACCATTTTATAACAAATCAAGCCGTTGAAATTGCAGTCAGCAGGTATTCGGCACTTAATTAAAAAAAAAAGTAGTAAACAAAATATTACACAACACAACACCACACTTGACAAAATAAAAATAACTTTATATATAAAAATTAATAGGATTACTTGTTTTTATTCACTTGTTGCACAGTCCAGTGAACTAACTGATTTAAAAACGCCTGTGGCGATGCATCGCTTTTATAGCGCTCCAGGCGTTATTCGTGTCTGAACAGGAAAAAATCAAGAAACTGCCGCCTGACATGTTTTCGCAACATAGGAATCGGCAGTAACTGGATGATATACTAATAAAATTTCGTGTGTATTTATACCTAATCCTATTTAATTGCTCAACTTTTATTTTAATATTTTTTTTGGACCCTGCGTTTTGGCGCCCCTAAAGGATGGCGCCCTTGTGCATTGCACATTTTATACATATGGCTGCGGGGGCCCTGCCATTAGTATCTTTATTTGTGTAGTAATGAAATTCACTTAAACCCTATGCAACAGGAGAATCAGAAAACTCTTGGAAATATATTGCTTTCCAAAATTTACTACTACCATAGTACTTTCTGTGATACATATAAACAAGGAAATTACAGTGTGAATTTGGACATTCCGTATAATTGCGTTCATTATTACAAATTAAATTGCATTTTTTCCAAACGATTTTCAATTTTTTTTTATCAAAATACTCGTTCTGACTGATTTTGATCTGGATATACAAATCACCGATATTTTATCAAGCAGTAGTTGTAGATGTCACCCCAAGCAACATTTTCATAGGAGAACTATAAATTTAACTACACATATCCTATAAGAATTTCATGAGTATTGATGCTAAAATACGCGAGTTGTCGTGTTGGCCAAACTAAAAATCTCGCGTCACGATGTACCTTCTGTCCAACAATTTTCAGTACTTTTTCATTTTAAATCTTCCCGCTCAACGAATTTGCTAAACTCTTTTTTTCGTAATGTTGGTGTTACTGTCTGCCATCCCGGGAGAGGGTGTTATAATATTTGACACATCAGTAAAAAAATATTGAGCTGTATTTAGACGCTTGTTTATGTGTTACGGCGATTTCTATCATGTCGAGAAATATCTATCAAAGAATTTGCATTAAATTCTGTGTTTTGAACAAATTTAACACGTCCAGTGCGTTTAAAAGGGCGATAAAAGGAATTCCTGATATGTCGCTTAACCCAATATTTGAGTGGCATAGAAGGTTCAAAAACGGCCGTGTAATTTAAAAAAAAAAGTAGTAAACAAAATATTACACAACACCACACTTGACAAAATAAAAATAACTTTATTACTTTATATGTAAAAATTAATAGGATTATTTGTTTTTATTCACTTGTTGCACGGTCCAGTGAACTAACTGATTTAAAAACGCCTGTGGTGATGTATCGCTTTTATAGCGCTCCAAACATTTATTCATGTCAGGAAAAATCAAGAAACTGCCGCCTGACAAGTTCTCGCATCATAGGAATCGGCAGTAACTGGATGATATACTGATAAAATTTCGTGTGTATTTATACCTAATCCTAGTTAATTTCTCAACTTTTATTTTAATATTTTTTTTTGACCCTGGGTTTTGGCGCCCATGTGCATTGCACACTTTGCGCATATGGTTGCGGGGTCCTGTTAAATATAAAAATCTCCTTATTCACGCTTCCTACATTCGCGTTTTCACTATTCGCGGGATGAAAAAATGTAACCCAATTCCTATATTCGCGGCTAAAGATTTTTTTGTTCGCGGATCTAATCGGTACAACAATATGTGTAAATAAATAAGATTCGGTATACTTTGTAAACGCGTCGTCAAATAGATTAATAAAAAAGTAAAATAGGTTTTATTACTACTATGCCTAAAGTATGTTTTTCAATGATATCGCCTCTGCATTGGTTCGGCTTTTCCTTTGACATAACCGCTTACGCCGCGGTCGGTATTTTTGAGAATGCAAAAAAAAATGTTTAAGTAAAGCGATCTTATACTCAATGCATAAAGCATATTGTTAAATGCCATTTATTAGACGTTCCGTCCTTTGATAAAAGCTGCTTAACGTTTTTTATTGTTTCATTCTTCCATTCGTTTACAAAAATTGTGATCGAGTAATACGTCTCTACCGTTGTCTTCCTAATTTTTGTCGCCTAAAAAAAAATTGAAAAAATAAAAATTCTTGATCGTTTACGCCTTAGAGAGTCGTTTGCATCCATATCACACTCATTTAATTCTAACGAATCAACCGTACAATCGATAAAAAAATATATAAGATAAAATAGGGTCGTCTATAGCTTCAACTTCACTGTCAGCGAGAATTGTGTCATTTCGAGACGTGCCTTGTCTGTCAATATTCGGGAGGTTTGGTCTGAGAAATTTAGGATTAAGTTAGGGGTTCCTCAGGGCTGCGTGCTGGGATTAATACTATTTCTCCTCTTTATTAATGATTTGTCTGATCATATAAGTGCACATAAAATTACAATATTTGCTGATGATACCAAAGCTGCCACAGCGCGGATTCCTGGAAAGCTCTCCGAGACTTGTGAGGAGATTATAAACGCTTCCATTTTGAAAATTCGCTTATACTAAATGTAGCTAAAACAAAATGTATATACTTTGAATTAAGAAATTCCAACAGGTCTCCGCTGGTAATCTACTGCAAAGGAGATACGTTAAGGTCTAGTAACTATGTCATGTTTCTTGGAGTGGATGAAGGTTTGAGATGAAGTCAACATGTAGACCAGCTATGCAAAAAACTGATCGAATCGTATTATGCAATCACTAGAATAAGGAACTCTCTGGGTATCGATTCTGAGATTAGTGTACACTATAACTTTATCTACAGCCATCTGATTATAATGTTCTTCTATGGGGAAAATCCGTGGGCTCTCAAAGAGCACTTGTTTCTCAGAAAAGAATTATACGAATAATTTTCAAACTTAACCCACGTAAATCGTGTCAGCCAGTTTTTTTTTACACAACATTCTCACTCTTCCCCGCATTTACATTTACAAAAGTCTTCTTCACATAAGAGAAAACGAACATCAATATACTACACTATCTAGCTCATGATCACTCTACTCGAAGTGCAACCACTTTATGCATACCTATACATAAAACCAGTGAGGCGATAACCTTGGTCCTCGTTTGAAAAAGCACTAAAGCCACGCTCTTACACAAGGTTTACTACACTGTAGGTCGATATTTAAAGGACAAGGAGTTTTCAGTCTAATTGAAAATTGTCCTTCTTGTATTGTTTAAGTGTTTCGAGTTGTATCTTGAATATTACAGTTTGTTTGTTATATATGCGAGTTGAATATTATATCATATTTTGTTAATATGTACCTCTGAGTTGTCCTTTACATCATATAATGTCCTAAGGATTAATAAATATATTATTATTATTATTACTAATCCTACATATAGATGGCGATCTATGAAATTTCCATCTGAATCAATCATATTAAGTCTGGGACAAAAGTTGTAGTAACTACAGAAATAAATGAACACTTTTCAAAATACTGAAACATTCTTCTCACAATATTAATTAATTGACTAGATTAAAGTAGTTTAAAAATTATTATGAATTTCGTTTTTATCTCAGATCAACTTCATGGGAAAGACCTCAGCCTTTACCTCCAGGTTGGGAGACAAGAAGGGATTCCAGAGGCAGAGTTTATTACGTAGATCACAATACACGCACAACTACTTGGCAGAGGCCCAATTCAGAAAGGTTGCAGCATTATCAACAATGGCAAGGAGAAAGACAACACATAGTATCTCAAGGTATTGATTAGTATGCGATGTTTTATCCATTACAAATGAATTAATTGTTTCATTAGGAAACCAAAGATTCTTGTACCCCCAACATCAAACAGGACCTGTGCCTGGTCCGTCGACGAGCGTGCCAGAAGAAGATGATGGCTTAGGCCCTCTACCACCTGGATGGGAAAGGAGAGTACAGCCAGAAGGTTAGAACAATCATTCTGCTAAGTTCAAATTGTTCATATTTCTCTATATCATACGCTATATAGCTATCAAATAATGAGATTGGCGCTGGAACAAAGGTATAGTAAGTCTGATCCAAACGATAGCGAAAGACGAATACAACACGTCTCGCTCCTGTAGACAAATTTGCATAGTGATAGCCTTCGTTCGCATCAGAGTTGTTGTTTTTTGTTTCGCCAGAAAAATATTGAGTGCAACAATAGAGCAACAAATTGTTGTGACATTGCACTTGAAACTTGGAGAATCTCAACTGAAACTAATTTATTGAAACATGTTGACAACAAATGTTGATCGCCTGCAGGTATTCATTGAAAGTCGAAAAACCTGGAATGATCAAATCATAAAAATGTTTTACAGCGTCAGTGTTATTATTTGATAGCCAAAACTCATTTATTCGGAAGTTGGATGATATTAATCGAATAATTCAACAGGAAGAGTATACTTCGTAAATCACAAAAATCGGACCACTCAGTGGGAGGATCCTAGGACGCAAGGGCAAGAAATCAGCGAATTGGATGATTATAACTTACCTGATGGATGGGAGATTAGATACACAGAAGATAATAAGAGGTATTTCGTTGATCACAATACGAAAACGACAACGTTTGAAGATCCACGACCTGGAGCACCTAAGGGACCAAAAGGGGTCTATGGAGTACCAAGAGCTTACGAGAGGTCCTTCAAGTGGAAAATTAGTCAGTTCAGGTGAGATAATTTACATTTGCCTAAACTAGAATAACTCTAAAAGCAGTTATTTCATTTTGTTGCATTAAAATCGCGCAAGTTTCTCTTGTTACACTATTGTTTCAAAATCAAATAAGATTCCTGAATGCTTAGTGGTCGATTAGAATGAAATACCTAACAAACTTTTCCATGAACGAGAGTGAAAATATATATGTTGCATTGTTTTCAGATTCCTTTGCCAAAGTAATGCCTTACCGAGCCACATAAAAATTCAAGTAACTCGTCAAACACTCTTCGAAGATTCTTTCCACACGATAATGAGACTCCCAGCCTACGAACTTCGTCGCAGATTGTACATAATATTCAAAGGTGAAGAGGGTCTCGATTACGGTGGCGTCAGTCGAGAATGGTTCTTTTTGGTATCCCACGAGGCCTTAAACCCCATGTATTGTCTGTTTGAGTACGCTAACAAGAATAACTACAGTCTACAAATAAATCCAGCGTCTTATGTCAATCCAGAACATCTAACATTCTTCAAGTTTATCGGTAGATTTATTGCTATGGCCTTGTATCACGGAAGATTTATCTACTCTGGTTTCACGATGCCGTTTTATAAGCGAATGCTGGGTAAAAAATTGATCATGAAGGATATTGAGAGCATCGACCCAGAGTTTTATAACAGTTTGGTGTGGATAAAGGAAAATAACATTGAGGATTGTAATTTAGAACTGTACCATAGTGTAGACTTTGAGGTTTTAGGACAGGTGAGTTGTTTTGAGTTTATCTCACTATTATATATAGGCCTTTTCATCATAAGATGAGCGTAAGCGTAGTCACCATGCGAGGAGGATATTTAAAATATTTGTAGTTTTAATCAACAATGGCTGGGCAAACAAATAAATTTTGAAAAAAACATCGATGGTACTTCACTTATTCATGATTTAGTAGAAGTTCATAATTGTGAACAATTGAAAAGGTGGCTCAAATATGGACATTCGCAAAAAGGAAAAAGGGGTGCTGATTGGTAGATTAGGCGTCACATTACTTAATATCTAAAATCTTATAAACAAAATTAATACTAACAATTCAATTCTAATGAATAATATCAATTCGTTTGTAATAATTGAAAATATATTTGGAGTATTACCCGATCGTTTAGCGAGATTGGGAATGAACGAACGGTAAAGGTGCTCGATCGAGTACGGTTTCCTTTACAACTTCTGCGTCGCGTCAGATTGAAAAACGGATATATAGGGGGAAAGGGGGGTCCTTTCATTAACGCCCCCTTGTTTTCGGTATGTTCCTCGAAAATCGTCCTAAATTAGAAAATTAAATCGTATGGTGACACTTTCTCTTCGCAGATTCGATCTTGAAATATGTAGGAATCGTTCGACACTCGAATCCTTTCTTCCGCTAACCCCGTATAAGTAAGACGGATGAAAGACAGCTCGACGTTCATTGATTTCGTTAAGTTTCTCGCAATGAGAAAAATGAAGCGAAAGTCCGCCGATAGCACTTTGTTGGATCGAAGATTTTTCCTTTTTCTCGGTATTTTCAGTGGATCAAAATATCGCGGCGCAACATACCAAACTCGAGATTTCGTCCTCGTCCCGGCTTCGAAACGATTGAACGCGATAGAAAAATTTGTATAGACAGAAAATACTGTTTCTTTTTACATTTATCGAAAGTTTTTTGACCGTGATGAAATCTTTCATCTTCTTAAACTCATAAGCTTCAGTCTCGGCGCTCGACATCCAACACAATAATACCTGACTCGAAGGACCAAATATTGGGAGCGGACAAAATTGAATTGGCGTTAATTCACCGCTGAAATAATTAATTTCCTTTCTGAACAGGTAATTCATCACGAGCTCATCAAAAATGGCGATAAAGAAAAAGTGACTGAAACAAATAAGGAAAACTATCTGATGTTGATGACAGAGTGGAGGATGACCAGAGGTATTGAACAGCAAACGCAAGCTTTCTTGGATGGGTTCAACGAGGTGGTGCCAATCGAATGGTTAAAATATTTCGACGAAAGAGAATTAGAATTATTGCTTTGCGGCATGCAAGAAATAGATGTAGAAGATTGGCAGAGACACACGATATATAGGCACTATACTAGAAATAGCAAACCGATACAATGGTTTTGGCAAGTGAGTAACTTTATTCAAACAGGACTTTTATATTATCTTATAAAAAAATCCCCGAAAACCGAGAATTCCATTCCATTACCTGTTTAAATCTGACTTTAACTAAATTGATCACAGAGATGATTTTTCTATTTTCAATAAATCATCCCATACGGATATCACCATTCACAATTCTTCCGCACATCCACATCAATATAAAATAGCTGTTTATAACAGTATGAAACTATTGTGTTCAAAAAGTAAGATGACTCAGCATTTATGTTGAAAAATCTTCATTTTCTTTCCAAATCAATTTCATCTCCTTCAAAGTAATCCCCTCCAAATACTGTGCACTTATACCAACGGATTTTCCAATCTTCCAAACAGCTGTTAAAGTCGATTTCCGGGATAGTATTGACTGATATTTTAGAAATGCCAACATGATCAGCAAGATCTTTAATTGTTAATCGACGATTACAAGCGACGTGAGCTTCGTCGGTCGAAATGATATAACCTAACCTCACCAAAGGCTTTTTGCACCTTTCTCAATGAATCAGCTGTAGAAAATTCATTCCTCAGACAAAATTTAATGCAAATTCTTTGCTCAACGAATGCAGATATTATGAATCCCTTCTAGAAGCTTACAAAACGAAGCGTATCTCAAACACTAATGAATATTTTGATGTGAACCTTAGCACAGATATCAGAGACAGTCCTACCAACCTGAAAATAAGAGCACTGCCGCAAATCCATTTGCGTGCGCTGTTTAAATTCAAATGTCACCTTACTTCTTGGACACAGTAGTACATAGAGTAACCATGATACCAATGTCGGAAAATAATTTCTTGAAAGAGCAGAATATTATGAAACAAATAGCAGTCGATAATGATTAATTCTAGCATGATTGATAGAATGCTTTTTCGTAAACAATTTGAACGTGCAATCCATGAGGTTTTTCCCAGTGTTAGGACGAATGAAAAATATATTACAGGGTGCTTCATCTACCAAGATATTCATTTCTGATCCAAACGCAAAAACAGGTCAATTTTTGTTTCAAGGGGAGCATCTTTTGGGGTACAAAACTTGCCTGAAAGATCAACCCCCTAAGCGGGGGTTGCAATCCTTGAACATTTTGAATAGGGAAGATGGGTCGAGTGATGACTCAAAAGAAAGGTGGTATCTTTGTCTACATCGCCTTGAACGAATTTCAATTTTTAATTGAAAACTGTAAAAGACTATTCAAGTTTCAGTGAAGTAAAATGAAACAAATCCATGCTGATCAATGGCAGTCATCCTCATCTCGAATTTCAACCCCTAGAGCAGGGGTGACCACCCTTGAAAATTTGGAAGAGGGTAGATGGGTTGAGTGATACCTCAAAAGAAAGGTATCATCTTTGTCTGCATCCCCGTGAACGAATTTTCATTTTTGATTGAAAACTGTAGAAGATACAGAGTGAGCTACTGAACAATAGAGGAGACTATCTATCGCCCTGAGCGATTCAAGTATTAGATCAAAAAAAATGGAACAGTTGAAATTTGAGATGTGAATGGTGTTTCGGAAGATGACAGCCTTTGATCTGGAATGAATCTGTTCCATTTTTTTTGCACTAATACTTGAATAGCTCAGGGCGATAGATTAGGTTTTTTGGGAAGGGGAATAAATACCGATTCTAGCCAGTCTGGAATAGGTTCTGCAACACATCCAAATTATCTTCTTCCAGTAGTTTTAGTGTTTCTACGTGTACTTCGTCAGGTCCTGTAGCTTTTCCATTGTTACTGTGCTTGAGGGCTTTGCTAATCTCCGATTTTAAAATTGTTGGGGCGCTCTCTAATGATCCCATTTTATCATATTCTCGGGGGGAATTATTTTCAAAGAGGGTCTCTATATAAGTTTCCCATTGTTCTACAATCTCATTTTCATCTGTTATAATTTTGTTTTCTTCCATTTATTAGGTTCATCGAGGTGTACGGTTTTTTAGTATTGGTAACCTCTTTGAGTTTTTTGTGGACTGCAAAGGTATCGTGTTTCTTTTTTAGTTCTTCTATCTCTTCACATTTTGTTCGCATCCATTCCTCCATGGCCTTTCTAATTCTTCTCCTTATTTCTCGATTTACCTCATTATATTTGTCTTATTGTTTATTGTTTACTGTTTATTCCTTTGTATGATCGTCTTGTATCCATCATCAACAGTATTTTCTGTGTCATCCGAGGGTTTTTATATCCTATGTCAGTAAAAAATCTAACCTACTTATTCTTGCTCGATGTTAATTATTTTGCTTTTGGTTTGTTTCCAGGCTTCCTCTACATTTAGGTCATCTGTGGCATCTTCTTTCAGCACAACAAAATCTTTGTTTATTCGCTGTTTTATTTTAGTCTGTACTTCGGGGTCTTTAAGCTTCTGCATATCGATATAATTTATTCTCTTCTTTTTTAGCCTTACGCTCACATTAGCAACCACTATGTTATGATCTGAGCCAATATCGGTACCTGGGTACGTTTTGACTCCTTTGACTACATTTCCATATCTCATATTAACCATGATGAAATCGATTTGGTTTCTAACAATGTTGTCTGAGCGATGTTTTGGTGACTGCCACGTATACAATCGTCTTGCTGGTAATTCAAACCAAGTATTCGTGACAACTAGATTTTCCTCCTAACAAAACTGGACCAAGACATCTCCTCTATCGTTGCGTTCACCTAATTCGTATATCCACAATTTTGTCTACTTCGCCTTTTCCGATTTTCGAATAAAAATCCCCCATAACGAAGGTTACCTCGTCATTCTTGGTATATTTAAGCAGCTCCTTTATTTCGCCGTAGAATTTATTTATTTAGTCGAAGTTTGATCGGAGAAAGTGATTGAAGAGCGATAGAGGCAACATGTAAAGTGTATGTGTGCACGTTACAAGATGCCATTATTAATAACCTCAACAGCCACATATGAGCTGGAGAAAATCCTCATGCTTTCGTTGAAGCTTGTCACCAGGAACAATTTTTTTTGAACCCAATTGGTCCACATTTCCTTCCACCTAGATTGAATGGAGAGTCATACACTCATATCGAAGAGCTGCCGGATCTACTAGATTCTATTCCTGATGACAGGGCGGGAATGTGGTACATGCATGATGACGTTCCTACTCATTTTAGTATAAGAGCACGTCAACATTTGAACGAGACATATCCAGATCGCTGGATAGGCCGAGGTGCACCTTACTTTTGGTTGTTTATCTGATCTGAATCCAATAGACTTTTCTACTTGGGGCCATTGGTTTATAGGACTCCTGTACAAGACGTAGAAAACTTAAGAAACCGCATTTTCATTTCTTGTAAGGTCATTCAAGATACTCTTGGGATCTTCAATCGAATACGAAGACCTATATATCGGCGTCTGGATTCCTGTGTAATGGCTAAAGGAGGCCATATATTCAGCACATACTATGATCGTTTCCTTTACATTATGTTTTCATCAAACACATTACATTGATCAATTTTTTACACAAAAACTGGCGCATACGGAGAAAAATGCAGTTAATGTTTATGTGATCTGATTATGTAGATTTCAAAAAGGCACCTATGTGCCGAATTTGAACTGCGTATCTGAAAACTGTTATAATCATAAGAAAAAACTGAAGATTTTAACACCCTGTATTTCGGTAACGAAGCGTTTGCGGACATATGTTCATGGAGCCTTTAGTCATAAAATAGCTTGAGGAATCGCCTCGCGAAACCTTTCGCACTTATTCTTTTACACCCTGAAGAAGGCACATCATCCTTTTAGCTGTACTACTTATCTGAAGAAGCCACAGTGTAGTGAAACTGTACTTACTGTGAATATCTTAATTGTTTCAGTTCGTTAAGCAGTCTGATAATGAAAAACGTGCTAGACTTCTGCAGTTCGTAACAGGTACCTGTCGAGTTCCAGTAGGAGGTTTTGCAGAATTAATGGGGTCGAATGGTCCCCAACGATTTTGCATAGAAAAAGTAGGCAAAGAATCTTGGCTACCTAGATCACACACTTGTTTCAATAGATTAGACTTACCACCATATAAAAGTTACGAGCAGTTGGTAGAAAAATTAACATACGCAATTGAAGAAACGGACACCTTTGGCCAAGAGTAAACTTAATTTCATTTTTATCTGTGACTGTACCTGAAATAGAAGTCTGGAATGCCCAAGTTATTTAATAGATGCTTTTATTATACATATATTATATAATTATTATTATGAAATGAGGTAGATATTGTGCAATTCATATTTGAAATTGTATATTTTTGTGATACATAGAAATGATCGGCCTTTTAAGTATTTGTGTATTAATTTTGTTGATTTATTCAAGTAACTGAAAACTTTTCTTTCAATAAAACCTTAATACTATATGATTATATTATAATATTATTTCTCCACAGAATGTTCAATTTTGATGTGTATCATTTATTTTTGCAATATTTCAACACCTCAAAGAAATTTCACTCGTAAATTATGTCAGTTAAGTGTGAGCAGATTCGTTTTATAAATTGAAACAAGAACTATTTAGCTGCACTGCCAAATATATCTTGTTCAAAATCTTGCTATTAATTATATCTGTTGAAAGAAATCGTTTAAAAATTCATAAATTTGCACTATTTGGATCTATGAAAATTATATCAATTAATCGTAAGTTGCGATTTTTTACTGTTAATGAGAAGGAAACTTAGTTCATAATTCATTGTTAAATATGCAGATTATGAATAGTTCAATTTCATTTCCATATTCATGTTAAAAGTTATTGTTGTAGTTTAATCAGATCAATTCAAGGATTGGCAATTCTGTTTTGTTTCGATGAAATTATCAATCAATTGATATAGTATTCTTCATTCCAGAAGAAACACTTGCCAAAATAAAGTGAATAATATTTTTATATTTTTAAAAATACTTGAGTTATTCCTAAATATTTTTGTCCAGAGTGATGATACCTAGGTACTATGCAGTTGACATTTTAAATAATTATCATAATCTCAGAATTTGATCTTTCTCTTTAACTTCCTCAGAATTCATATAGTTTTTGTTATTTTAGCAAACTATTTGCATTATCCACTTCATGGTCCACAGTGAAAAGAGTGGAAGTTAATCACATTCCAATGAACCTTAAATTACTCTCTTTTCACTGCCTTACCAAAGTTTAGTATTGCATGTACATTTAATTATTACTTTCTTTTATAGTGGGTACCAGTATATTTTCAGATACGTAGTATATAAATGTATTGTACAATGTTATGTATATATTACTGCTTGTAAATAAGCCTAAGTAAATTATGTTTAGAAATTTGCTTGTTTGATTCAATCATACATCCTGTCAAAATTTTTGTTGTTGCTAAGTTGGCACAACTGTTTTCTATACTAACGCATAAAGTTTCCTTTTCATTAGAGCGTTTTGACGCTGACTCGGAAAGTCACATCATACTAAAAGAAAGTGTGTGTTTAAAAGGGATGAAGCACCAAAATAATCATTTTGTAATTACCAATAATCTCCAATCCATCAGAAATAAAATAGACATGTTCCATCATTACCTGCATGAAAGTAAAGTGGATGTCTCTTGTCTATCAGAGCACTGGGTATCCGAAGAAATCCTGAATCGAGTGAATCTCGGAAACTACAGCATCGCAGACTCCTATTCCAGATCTGAAAATAATGGCGGTTTTGCGATAATTGTACGAGAGGGAGTAAAATATGATCGAATCCCTACAGAGAAAGGGTTGACTGTTGAAAATCATATAGAAATGACAGCAATACGCCTACTTAGTCAAAACCTGGTTTTGGTGGTGGTATATAGGCCTCCTTCTGGCACTTTTGATACCTTTGCCTCACACTTAAATAGAGTCTTCGGGACATCACGGGTGGTCCCTATTGTAGAATCTGTGTGGCATGGAATTTTAATGTGGACCTTCTGGAGAAGAGCAAAGAGGAGACTCGTTTGTTAGAAATATTCGAGTCGTTTGGTTTAAGGCCAATATTCAATGAACCGAGTCGAATAACACGCAGAAGTGCATTGATAATATTTTCTCGAACTTGGACAAATGTGATTATCACAAGGATACTATCGGACCACTTGGGCCAAAAGATAGAGATAATTACAGCTAATCTTGAAAGTGGAGACAAATTTGTTGTGAGGCATAGTATGAATGAAGAAAATATTCGAGCATTTACTGATAGGTTGGATGAAATAAAATGGGATTCATTGATGGATGGGAAGGCGGAAAAGTCTTATGAAAATTTCCACCGAATATTCCAAAAATGCTTTGAGATATTATTCCCCAAAATAATTGTCAAAGTAAAGATGTCTGAAAAGCGTATAGAGAAAGCAGTGCCGGT
Organism: Cryptolaemus montrouzieri; assembly: GCA_013387265.2. Lineage (NCBI taxonomy): Eukaryota > Metazoa > Arthropoda > Insecta > Coleoptera > Coccinellidae > Cryptolaemus > Cryptolaemus montrouzieri. Next base: position 1,499,128 of record JABFTP020000144.1, on the reverse strand, counting down.
TTAGCTCTGAAAAAAGCAGTCGAAGCAGCCCTAACGATTTGTCGAGTACAAAAGACTCCAGAATCAGAACAACTACTCTCTATTCTGAAACGGCATCTTCGAGAAAGTTACACGAATGCAAGGAAAAGTCATAGTGTGAAAGGTATATTGCCAGCAGATGAAAAAACAAGAGCAGTTTGGAAGGTGATAAATAAGGAGAGGGTACATTTAATGCGGCACTCATTAGTTCATTATGTGGGGATGCGTGACCAAGAGGAGTATCAAATATTACTGTAGAATGGATTAGCAACGTGCTACATGCCAGAGTGATCAACATTTCTCTGAAAGGGGAAATCGTTTTGTGGTTGGCAGGGGCTGCTCTCAGGGAGGAGTACTAGCGCCTTTGTTGTTGTCCCTACTGATTGATAACTTTTTGGCAATAATTGGCACACTGGGCGTTTAAGAACAAGCGTTCGCTGAAGATATCGTCTTTCTGGCTGATAGAGATCACTACGACGTCACCGACAGACTTCAGGAGGCTATTTCAGCTATCCAGGGGTGGTGTGAGGCCGAAAAATTTAGTATTAACCCTCAAAGAATCTTACGGTGCTGTTTATTAGTAAAAGGATGATATTCATACACCCCCTCCCCCATTCCTAAGTGGGGTATTCATTCCGGTTACGGAAGCAAAATAGCTGGGGGTTACCTTGGAATTCGCACTTGAAAAAAAATACACAAGGCATTGCTTGGTAGCAGTGCAGCCTTAAAAAATATTCCAACTCAAGCTCTCTAAATTGCAGAGAACGGCTCGCATGATGATCACTGCTTCATTTCGCTTTACACCTACTGAGGACCAATTATGGCTACCTACAGGTTCCTTTACTTTTCCCGAAATTGGACAAATGTGGTTAGCTTCGTGCCCCGCGATTTACTAGTATCTTTCCTAGCAAACAGGAGTGGGAAAGCTTCAAGGTCTATTGAGGTCCCTGGTGGTCCACAAACAGCTCCAAACTGACCAATGTTTTAGAGGTGGTGTATATGGTTGTGGTGCTGCCCATATCACGCAAAACATGTTGTCCTACCTCAATTTAGCAAGGGTTAAGCGGCATTCCGGCACTATAAAGTAAAGTAAAGATATAAATCTTCAACAAATAAATCATATTATCCTATTCAAATTACATACACAAACAATATGATAATGTTTACTTAAAATAAATTTTGTGTGTAAACATTATTTAATACTTATACAAATAATTTCCTAAACTTATACAACTGAAAATGACACTGTTCAACAACATAAATTTTCATTTCTTACTAAGAACAAGTGTTTTGATAATCTCTTCGCTATTTATTAAAATGAATTTTCTATTTCCTTATGAAACTACATATATGGAATTTCAAGTCATGTGGCAGGATATTGTAGTTTTGATACTATGTTAATGAAGTTTTGTTTCCCAATTGTTTTTCTAATTACGTTAGTACGAGAATTTTGCATCGTTCGAGTTCTAGTCTGATAAGAATGGTCTACAATATGAATACTGCTTTTATTCTTGTAATAATATCTGTAAATCTCTAGTGCAAAAAGTTCTGTGAGCGATAATACTCTGGCTTCTTTGTAAACTAACTCTGTCGAATATCTTCTGGGCCTTTTCAATAATACTTTCAATATATTCTTCTGCGTGACTATTATCTTTTCCGAATGAATCTGATGAGCTCCTCCCCAAGCAATGAGACCGTAACTAAGCACAGACTGCGTCAATAGTAGGTACAAACTCCTGAGTAAGTTTGAATCCATCATATTCCTAAGTAAATAATATATGTATATAGTTTTCCTTACTTTGTTACATAAATATTCGGTGTGGAAGTTCCATTTGAGATTTTCATCAATGATGATTCCCAAATATTTGATTTTTTTTTTTTCGATTACTATACATCCACAGTTCAACTTGCCACAGTCCTTCGAATGCATTTTTATTTCAAAATTTTTAGGCTGGTCAACTTCATTCAAATAAAAATAAAGATATTTAGTTTTTTTCTACATTTAGTGATAAAAGGTTATTATCTATCCATTCCTTTATTATTCTAAGCACATCAGAAGCTCTGTCCTGCACTTCGTTCCAGCTAGACTCTTCGACATAGAGAACAGTGTCATCAGCGTAAGACGCCAGAGCTATTCCATTAAGCTCAGAAAGCAAGAGATCATTTATGTATAAAACGAATAGAATGGGCCCAAGCACAGTTCCCTTGGGAATACCGCATTGTATCTTCAATGGTTTGCTGAGGGAATTATTGACTTTGACATATTGCAGTCGGTCTTTGAGATAACTCTTCAATAGTTCCAAAGCTTTGCCCCGAATTCCATATCTCTCCAGTTTTTCGAGCAGGACCTTGTGGCATACCGTGTCGAACGCTTTCGCTAAGTCAAGGAATACAGCAATGGAGGGTACACTGTTCTCTATGTTTTTATAAATCTTTTTCAACAGTAATGTTATGGCGTCTATTGTAGATTTTTGAAATCTAAACCAAACTGATTTTTTGAAAGGATTGAATGCTTTTCCAAAAATTTTCGATTTCTTTGTTTAGTAGCTTTTTCGAAAATTTTTGCGATGTTGCTAATTAGCGATATGGGCCTATAATTAGTAATTTTATTCTTTTCTCGAGCCTTGTGTATTGGTCTCACGATGGATGTTTTTAATACTTCTGGGAAATAGCCCAACTCGAATGATTCATTGATCATTTCTGACAGCGGTTTTGCAATTTGTCCTGATATTGGCTTCAGTAACTTCGAATCTAAACCATCATTCCCTGGTACAGAATTGTTTTTGAGTTCGTTTATCATTTTTTCTATTTCAGTGGCATTGGTTGGTTTCAGAAACATAGTATATCTATTCAACTGAACGTTATAAATTGCTTGACCATTAGATTTTGAGATTTTTTCCTGCATATTCTTGCCTATATCTGCGACAAATTACTTGCATTCTTCTGCTATGTCTTGATCGTTTCTTAAGACTGAACCTTCTTCTGTTTCGATTTCGTTTATATCCATTTTTTTTGGTTTCTCTGTTCGTAACTTTATTCATGATTTTCCATAGCTTTCCCAAATCGTTTCTATTTTCCTCAATTTTTTGTCTGAAATACCTTGTTTTTGTTTCTCAGATCAAAAATTTTATTTCTATATAGTATGTATTTTTCTTTCGTGTGTGCGTTATTTTTATCATTACAGTATTCCTTGTGTATAAGCGAAGCGTTATTGGATACCTATGCTTTGAATGCAGCTTGGCTGTCCATGATCATTGTGTCAATTCATCAGTAAAATATTTTCTTAGATTTGTTTAGACATATAAGAAGTATGATTGTTGAAATATTTTTCTGCTGGTTTTTCTTTTTTCATTGTTACAGATTCCTGTCTCAGACCCCCTTCCTTTCACCCTTGTCTTCGTTTAGAAATTATGGAATGCAAGGGAGAATGAAGCGGCCAAGCAGAAAAATCTTTGGTACTCTTTATGTACACACGACACTAACACAACATAAACAGACAAGCTATTGCTAGTGCAATAGCGACAGAAAACAGTTTTTTCCTCAGGTTTTTTCACTCGTTTATAGAATCATACACAAGATAGTATGGTTCCCCTGTTACATTCCTGAGCTCACACTTGTGTTTTTAACACACACCAAAATTATAGATATAAACATATATATATATATATATATATATATATATATATATATATATATATATATATATATATATATATATATATATATATATATATATATATATATATATATATATATATATATATATATATATGTTTCATAAGGAAATAGAAAATTCATTTTAATAAATAGCGAAGAGATTATCAAAACACTCTATTCTTAGTAAGAAATGAAAATTTATGTTGTTGAACAGTGTCATTTTCAGTTGTATAAGTTTAGGAAATTATTTGTATAAGTATTAAATAATGTTTACACACAAAATTTATTTTAAGTAAACATTATCATATTGTTTGTGTATGTAATTTGAATAGGACAATATGATTTATTTGTTGAAGATTTCTCGAATAAATCTTTACTTTAGTTTACTTTATAGTGCCGGAATGCCGCTTAACCCTTGCTAAATTGAGGGAGGGCAACATGTTTTGCGTGATATGGTCAGCATCTCAACCATATACACCACCTCTGAAATATTGTTCAGTTTGGAGCCATTTGTGGACCACCAGGGACCTTAATAGTCCTTGGAGCTTTCCCACTCATGTCTGCTAAGAAAGATATCAGTAAATTCGGGGCATATTTGTCTCATTTCGGGAAAAGTGAATGAATCTGTAGATAGCCATAATTGGTCCTCAGTATGTGTAAAGCGAAATGAAGCAGTGATCATCATGCAAGCCATTCCCTGCAATTCAGAGAGCTTGAGTTGGAATTTTTTTAAGGCTGCACTGCCACCAAGGAATGCCTTGTGTATTTTTTTTCCAAGTGCGAATTCCAAGGTAACCCCAGCTATTTTGCTTCCAGAATCGAATGAATACCCCACTTAGGAATGGGGAGGGGTGTATGAATATCATCCTTTTACTAATAAACAGCGCCGTAAGATTTTTTGAGGGTTAATACTAAATTTTTCGGCCTCACACCACCCCTGGATAGCTGAAATAGCCCCCTGAAGTCTGTCGGTGACGTCGTCGTGATCTCTATCGGCCAGAAAGACGATATCTTCAGCGTACGCTTGTCCTTAAGCGTCCAGTGTGCCAATTATTGCCAGAAAGTCATCAATCAGTAGGGACAACAACAAAGGCGGTAGTACTCCTCCCTGAGAGCAGCCCCTGCCAACCACAAAATTATTTCCCCTTTCAGAGAAATGTTGATCACTCTGGCATGTAGCACGTTGCTAATCCATTCTACAGTAATATTTGATACTCCTCTTGGTCACGCAGCCCCACATAATGAACTAATGAGTGCCGCATTAAATGTACCCTCTCCTTATTTATCACCTTCCAAACTGCTCTTGTTTTTTCATCTTCTGCCAATATACCTTCCACACTATGACTTTTCCTTGCATTCGTGTAACTTTCTCGAAGATGCCGTTTCAGAATAGAGAGTAGTTGTTCTGATTCTGGAGTCTTTTGTACTCGACAAATCGTTAGGGCTGCTTCGACTGCTTTTTTCAGAGCTAAACTGGCACTGCTTTCTCTATACGCTTTACACTTTTCAGACATCTTTACTTTGACAATTATTTTAGGGAATATTATCTCAAAGCATTTTTGGAATATTCGGTGGAAATTTTCATAAGACTTTTCCGCCTTCCCATCCATCAATGAATCCCACTTTATTTCATCCAACCTATCAGTAAATGTTCGAATATTTTCTTCATTCATACTATGCCTCACAACAAATTTGTTTCCACTTTCAGGATTAGCTGTAATTATTTCTATCTTTTGGCCCAAGTGGTCCGATAGTATCCTTGCGATAATCACATTTGTCCAAGTTCGAGAAAATATTATCAATGCACTTCTGCGTGTTATTCGACTCAGTGCATTGAATGTTGGCCTCAGACCAAACGACTCGAATATTTCTAACAAACGAGTCTCCTCTTTGCTCTTCTCCAGAAGGTCCACATTAAAATCCCATGCCACACAGATTCTACAATAGGGACCACCCGTGATGTCCCGAAGACTCTCACTTAAGCGTGAGGAAAAGGTATCAAAAGTGCCAAAAGGAGGCCTATATACCACCACCAAAACCAGGTTTTGACTAAGTAGACGTCTTGCTGCCATTTCTATATGATTTTCAACAGTCAACCCTTTCACTGTAGGGATTCGATCATATTTTACTCCCTCTCGTACAAATATCGCTACACCGCCATTATTTTCTGATCTGTAATAGGAGTCTACGATGCTGTAGTTTCCGAGATTCACTCGATTCAGGATTTCTTCGGATACCCAGTGCTCCGAGAGACAAGAGACATTCACTTTACTTTCATGCAGGTAATGATGGAACATGTCTATTTTATTTCTGATGGATTGGAGATTATTGGTAATTACAAAATGATTATTGTGGTGCTTCGTCCTTTTTAAACACACACTTTCCTTTAGTATGATGTGACCTTCCGAGTCAGCGTCAAAACGCTCTAATGAAAAGTAACCTTTATGCGTTAGTACAGAAAACAGTTCTGCCAACTTAGCAACAACAAAAATTTTGACAGGATGTATGATTGAATCAAACAAAATATAGATATAAACATTTATTGTAAATAAAATTATTCAATTCCTCCAAGGCAGATAGACAGTTGATTCAATCATTCAACCTAGATTTGTTCAATTGTCGTACTTCCTCAAATAAAATTAAGTCCTTAAGATGCTTGTGCAACCCTGAGCACAATTTTTTTATACTAGTTATATGAATGATTTGATACAAAAGATTCACAATGTCCGATAACAACGCTATGATGGTCAATCGTGAACCTACAACTATTCAATAATTGGCTCAACCAAAAGCTCTTGATAGTAAAAATTTGTATAAATAATTTTGAAGGGAGTTTTTTTATTAAGTTCCCAACGTTTCTTTTTCAAATGAGTATAGTTTTCTTCCTGAATGTTCAGTTTTCACTAGTTAATCACAATTAATAATTTAATCAAGAGCAGCACACATCTGTCCAAATCATCAATATCTGCTGACATTCATAGAAAGCGTATTTGTTGATTTGATTCAATATAAACCGCCGTATATTAATATTATAAGACACTGCTTCTCACCAAATTTCACGTTTCTAGGAAATGCCCTACTATAAGTTTTGATTCTCTTGAGACTGTCAACATAGATTCCTTTCATTTGCAGACGATGTCAAGTTGTACTCAGTTGTGAAGCATTCCCGTGATTCAATGAACTTGTAGTCTCAAATTGATAGTTTCCTTTTGTGGGTAGAAAATAATGTTCTTAAGTTAAATATCGATAAGTGCAAGCTAATTACATTTCACAAATCTGGAACGTCAAACTGTTACAACTACAAACTTGGGAGCAATTATATCAAGTGGGTGGCCTATGTTTAAGATTTGGGTATCACATTAGATAGCCATCTAAATTTCAAGTAGCATATCTTGTCATCATCTTCGAATGCTCTAAAACAGGTGGGTTTCGTTCTACGTCACTCCAGAGAGTTCTCTCCAGGAATTTTGAAGTTGCTCTACTGTTCACTTGTGCGATCTATATTGTAGTACGGCTCGTTATTTGGTCCCCTTTATACCTGGGAGACATCGATTTTTAGAAAAGATTCAGAGGAGGTTTCTTCGTCACTTGGCATTCAGATCTCTCATTTGGTCGATTACTTAGCGCACAGACGTCAGGTATTCGATTTGTGCTTTCTGTACAGGTTGCTGAATGGTAGTGTCGAATGTCCTGATTTGTTGAGTATGGTAGAATTGAATATACCCGCAAGACGTACTAGACCCACACCTATGCTTAGGGCTAGAATGCATAGGAACAATTACGCCAACAACTTTTTTCTGTATCGCACCATCAAACTCGCAAATACAGCGGTGGGTTTGGATTTTTGTTACTTGTCGTTTACTGCATTCAAAAGGCATGCCTTTTGTGTGGTCCGGTCGAAATTGATTCAGATGTACGAGTAACCGCCTCGCTAGCTGCACGGTTAGTGAGAGAGTATGTAAGAATATGCTTAGCCGAGGCCTCTGGTTCAAGTTATGGATGTTGTCCTTGAACAAAAATTGTGATACTTGGAAAAGTCGCCCAAAGAGGGCATAAACTTCCAAAGAACAGATAACTTGTAATCCTTGTGGTGGCAGTTATCATTGCTTGGTCTAGGAGAGTGGTTCGGAAACCACTATAAGCTGTAGTTCCACTGTGTAAATGGGTTAAGTGCCCGAGCACATTGTTAAAAGATGAAACAAACAACAATGTACGAGTAATTATTTTAGGTTATCTGGATGTCAATGGTTTTGTATGTTAAATGACAATAGGTTTAGGATTTAATTCCATTATCAATAATAAAACCAAGTACTATGTTTTAAGGAATTTTACTTAATAATTGCGATTCGTAACGCGTTTCACTACACCGTAGCTTCTTCAGACGAATGAATGTTCAGAAAATATAAATGAGAATATAAATATAAATGTTCTTGAGTAATTAAAAGCTTATTGGGTTGCGTCTTCTTAAGTGGTTATTGATGACAGGTATATCCAATAAAATTAAGGAATAGATTGCTCCCCGAAGAGATTCAATAGAGGTGAAGGGCTTAAACCGACTTGTTCATTGATGAGTCTACCTGAGTGTTTGTATTTATTGATTTCTAAAATTTCCCAAAGATCTACCTTCCAATATTTATTATCTGTATGCAAAATTTCAAACTGTGGGTCGAAAGAATGATTATTTTCTAAGAGATGATTCGCGTAATTTGAATCTGATTTTTTATTTGAAAAACTGCGTTTATGTTCCGATATTCTAATATAAAAATTTCTATGTGTTCTACCAATGTAGAAATTATCACAGTCATTGCAATTCAATCTATAAACACCTGATTTATTGTTTCTACCTGGTTGGGTTTTATTATTTTTATATATTTGCCTAAATTATTATTAGTTTGGAAAGCTATGTTGAAATTATTGCTACTTAAGAATGATTTCAGTTTCTCACTTGTAATGCCAACGTAGGTTAAGGTGTTGAATTTTTGTTTCAATTTATCGACAGGGTAAACTTCATTCAATGCGATTCTACTTTGTCTTTTATTTAAAATATTATTTATTAGTTTGGGATTGTAACCATTATTTTTGGCTATTTGTTTAATCAAATTTAGTTCTTTGTTGAAATTTTCTGGTGATAACGGGATGTTAATCAATCTATAAATGAATGCTGACATTTTATGTTAATATGGATGACACGACGAGTTATGTATTATAATATCTGTATGTGACGGCTTATGGTAAATTGCGAAAACATGTTTTCCATTTTCATTCGAAATTGTTACGTCTAAGAAATTTATCGAATTATTGCTTTCTATTTCGGTTGTGAATGCAATTTTTGGATGTAATGAATTTATATGATTTTCGAAAATTTTCAACTGTCTATCTGTTCCTGTGAAGCAAATAATAATATCGTCTACATAGCGATAAACAATATTTACTGAGTGGATGATTATGAATTAATTTCTCTAAGTTATTCATGAATATTTCTGCTAACAAAGGACTTAACGGATTGCCCATAATTAAGCCGTCTTCAATAGTATAATATTTGTTATTGAAATGGAAATAATTAATTAACATCCCGTTATCACCACAAAATTTCAACAAAGAACTATATTTGATTAAACAAATAGCCAAAAATAATGGTTACAATCCCAAACTAATAAATAATATTTTAAATAAAAACAAAGTAGAATCGCATTGGATGAAGTTTACCCTGTCGATAAATTGAAACAAAAATTCAACACCTTAACCTACGTTGGCATTACAAGTGAGAAACTGAAATCATTCTTAAGTAGCAATAATTTCAACATAGCTTTCCAAACTAATAATAATTCAGGCAAATATATAAAAATAATAAAACCCAACCAGGTAAAAACAATAAATCAGGTGTTTATAGATTGAATTGCAATTACTGTGATAATTTCTACATTGGTAGAACACATAGAAATTTTTATATTAGAATATCGGAACATAAACGCAGTTTTTCAAATAAAAATCAGATTCAAATTACGCGAATCATCTCTTAGAAAATAAGCATTCTTTCGACCCACAGTTTGAAATTTTGCATACAGATAATAAATATTGAAGGTAGATCTTTGGGAAACTTTAGAAATCAATAAATACAAACACTCAGGTAGACTCATCAATGAACAAGTCGATTTAAGCCCTTCACTTCTATTGAATCTCTTCGGGGAGCAATCTATTCCTTAATTTTATTGGATATATTTGTCATAAATAACCACTTAAGAAGAAGCAACCCAATTAGCTTTATATTTTTTCTGTATATTCATTCGTCTGAAGAAGCTACGGTGTAGTGAAACGCGTTACGAATCGCAATTATTAAGTAAAATTCCTTAAAACACAGTACTTGTTTTTTATTATTGATAATGGAATTTTACCAAGTAAAAGCCTCCCAAATTCATTTATTATTTGTTACTTTTTGCTACAGTGGGGTTTCCCGTTGAATCATGTATGTAATTATTAAACATATACCTCAAATTGCTACATAAACCGCAGTATCTTTGTATTAAGTTTTTTTTTGATTTTTCCAAAGTTGCAAGAGATTGTTGATCTGAGTATTTAGCATCAAGTTGAACTCTACACCTACACATGCTCCTGAAAAAGGAGTCTTGACAGACAGACAACAGAGTAATTCTAGAAGAATTCCTTTTCTCCATTTGGACTATGGAACCTTGAATAGATCAAGATGGAATTTTTCATATTAAAACATCATAATTTCATCTCTAATTTCAGAACAAAATATTATAATAGGCGAATAAATATCATTTAATTATAACATTCTAAATAATACAAAGAATTTGAATTCATTTGAAAAACTTATCAAACAAGGTCCATGGTTTATCTTGGGAAGGTTCAGAGATAGAATGTTTCTCGTCTATATTGATAAAGTTTTCTATAATTTCCTCTTTTCCACTACTATCCTTTTTCTTATTACACTATGTTCTTTATCTCCTATCTTTTTGTAATTGTTGTTTCTTCATTTCCTTCATTATCACGAATTGTTTTATGTATTTCCATTGACTGAAATTGACATCAATTAAGAGTTGTCAAAATAGAATATTTCATTTCACTTACACCATCAGGGTTTACAACAGTTTTAGTACTGATACTTCTTCCAAATACTCTAGTTGTAACTTTTGGTTGCTCTTGTTTGTCTTTAAAAAACTTTCCAGTAAGAACCGAATCTAAATCATGTATACTAATTTTGCTCTCATCTAATTCTTTGTCAGATTTATCCATCAAATGTTTTTGTGTTGGGCGTTCATAACCGGGTTTGAGGAATTGATCTCTCAATTCACCACCTTTTGATTTATCTTCTAGAGATGGAAACTGGTCACTATGCTGACCAAAAAACTCAATTCCACTACCAGAAAAATCTAATAAAAAATTAGGTAATAAATAATTACAATTAGGAAACTTATTCAACAAATCACCTCCAAAAAACGAATCACTTTTTCCAAACTCAAATATGTCAAAATTCCTCAATATTTTATTCATTTGCTGTTCAAAATAATGGTGCATTTCCATAGGATCAGAAAAAGCGTCGTATCTTGAATCAAAATCGTCTGGATTTCTAAAAGTTTTAAAATGTTATACAATTTTTTACAAACTATGAACTTCATGTTGTGCAAATCTAACCTTTCATCTTCTAATGGATAATCGTGCTTGTCATATATTGGTAAGCCTAAAAACGACCGAAAATGTTGAAAGAAATTATCCATTTTTCTCTATTGCTGATGGATCGAAAATTCCACAATCTTTCATAACATTTTCCAGATATTTCTATTTGTTTTAATTCCTGTCAATTGCCATCATAACCTTCAAATTTATCCACACAGAATATTATAGTTTTCTATGACAACTTTGAATATATATTTGTTCTCAGTTTGGTAATTTTAGCCAAAGATAATTTATATACACTTAATCAATGTTTTAGCATATAACGAAGTTATTTAATGTTCAAAGTTTAACACAAATGTTCGCGCAATTGTGAGTTATATAATTTATTAATTAAAATTTTAAATACAGAATGGGCTAATAATAGCACTTATACACCTCCAATTCCAAAAGCAATCGAGCTTTTTGAAAATATTAACAACCAATATTAATTTACATATAAATCTTTTTTATTAATCAATGTGTTCACCTTCTGCATTGCACCAAAAGGTTGTCAAACGACTTCATCATCTTGGAATGGTCTTTAGCGCGTCGGTCACCGCACTTTCAATGGCAACAATCGAATCGTACCGCTTTCCTTCCGTCATTAAATGTAGCTTAAGGAACAGATAGTAATCGCTCGGATCCAGATCAGGTGAATAGAGTGAATGTTGCAAGGCAATAATGTGATTTTTGATAAAAAAATCCAGTTACAACTCTTGAAGGATGTGATGGGGAATGATCGTGAAAAAGAGTCCAATCTTTGTTTTCTCGATATTCTGCCCGAACACGACGAATTCTTGCCAGCAATCGCTTCACGACTCTCAAATAAAAGTCTCCTCCGACTGTCGAGCCGCATGGAACAAATTCTTTGTGGATAATTCTGTAACAATTGTATGAACAAATCAACATAACCTCCACTTTTGACTTCTCCAAGCGACCTTTTTTTGGGTTTTCCTTCATCCAACACAATGCATTTACAACAAAATTGTATAGACTTCTAGGAGAGTTACAAGGTACTTTCAGAATGCCAGAACAAAATCTTGCAGGACTCACTTTGCTGAAACCATACTAACCGTTGTGAGCCAATATGTTTATGAGGCAGTTATGTTTGTAATAAACAATAGAGATTTATTTGAGGTTGCTGAGGGAGAACATTGTTATAACACAAGAGCAAAAGATGATCTCAATATATCGAAATGCAAATATACTTACCTGCAAAACAATGCTACCTACACCTTTGTGAAAATTTACAATCGTATTCCACGGGAGGCGCGAAAGTGGTCACAAAATAAGCTGAGTAAATAATTGAATACCTACCTTAGGCACAAACCATATTATACACTTCAGGAGTATTTTGCAGATAACATTAGTCTGAGTTGATTCCTGTTTTTATGCTGTATGTCTTACTTTTACACTACCTGCCATATTTCTGTAGTCGTATCATGTTTTTATGCTGCCTGTCCTGTCCTATGCTGTATATAATATTTTTACACTTCCTGTCTTATTTTTCCACTGTCTGTCTTATTTTTGTGCTCCCAGCGACTTGTTTATACTGCCTTGTTTTATACTTTATCTTAAACGATTTTTTTTATATACTTGTTTATAGTGACGTGTTCTACGACAATTTATTGTTTATATGGAACAAATAAATGGATTGATTGATTTTTTCGGGCTCATACTGCAAATACCACGTCTTATCAACAGTCGCAATCGTTTTCAAGAAGTTTGGGTTCCGAGCACTTTTGATGTCTTTACTATGCTCAATTCCATTAAATTTTTTTGGTTGTCGGTCAGTTTGTGTGGTACAAACCTCGAATTAACCTTAGTAAGGCCCAACACTTTGGTGAAAATTCGGTATACAGTTGTTTGACGAATGCCTAATTATTAATTCACGCACTTTTTCGATAATCCAGTTTTGGAACGGCCAGATCTTTCGTCATCATTCAGGGTCTTCATACTCGATTTGAATCGCTTGAACCATTCGTTCACTTGCAGTTAGTAGCATTTGGTGCGTTTTGGTAAAAGATTTACCAAGTTTAACACAAAACTCAATTGTAGTTTTTAGTTTAAAACTCATTTTCCGGCCGATGTACTAAAACTAACAAACATGACGCAATAACTCATAACCGGTACAATGTTACAACAGATGGCACTACAGTATGTCTTATGTCAGTCTGACAAGGCTCTTTTTTCAGGCATACGAGTATGTATAGATTCAAATTTGATACCAAATACTCAGGTAGGCAACCGTAAATAAATCAAACGCAATCCTAAGATACGTCCGTTTTTGATTCATTTTTGGTATATTTTAAAACTATCAAGAAAATCAAAATCTCTAGAATACTTTCATCTAACCTAGAAACATGAAATTAGAGAAGAAATAGTATCTTATAGTATAACAATTGTGATGTAATTACAAAGGACCCGCACGGAACAAATCGAAAGGGCAATTTTCAACTAGGCTGAAAACCCGTTGTTTAAATATTCCAAAATAGTATGGTAAGGCTTACGTAAGAGCGTGGCCTTATTGGTGTTTTCAAACGTCAACCTAGGTAATCGCCTCACTGGATGAGGAAGATGCTTGAACAGTAAGATATCTTGGTAAGAGGGAGAAAGTTCATATTTCCTAGTTTTATGTATGCATAAAGTAGTTTCACTTCAAGTAGAGCAATCATGAAAGCTAGATAGTGTAATATACTTATGTTTATTATCTCTTATGTTGAGAAGACTTCTATAAATGTAAATGCAGGGAAGAGTGAAAATGTTGTCTGAAATAAAAACTGGCTTAAAAGATTCACGTGAGTTAAATTCTCTCCTCCTTAAATACTTGAAACTGTTCTTCTGTATATACCGAGAAGTATCCATGTGCCTAAAATGTGAGATCTATAGGTCACAAAGATACAGTTTATCTCAGAAAGAAGTCGAATAAACCAGAGTTTGGCTGATTGTCCCCATTATCATTATAGATGATAATTACATACTGCAATATGAACAAATTAGACCAAAACAGAAATTGATAAGATATGTAGATTCGTACTAACTTCAATCAGCAAAAATAATAAACTTTTCAGTCAACGCCACCGGAAAATACAAGCATTTATGTCGAATTCCGCTGCTCAGTTTGACATTCGCAAGGAAATTAAAATCTATAGGGTACTAAGCCTAAACACAATAATTTAAAACTATTATAAGATATATTTTCACAAAATAACTAAATTATACTGTGAAAATATTCATTGTATTCATATATTAATTGAACAATATGGTGACAGCGCCACCTAGGTACGAATTGAAGTATATTGCGAATATAACTTCACTTAAATATGTCAAGTATTGCCAAACTCAACCGGTGTTTGAGTTTAGCAACTACCAATAAATACTATTGCATTTTTATTTGTGACAGAACATGATAAATGAACCATCCAAGCTATAATTTCTCCTCGTTTCACTACAAAAAGAATAATACACCCACCAAAATCAAAATAAACAAATTTAAGAAAAATATATGTCAAATCATTATCATAGACTTTTTCAAGGCCCTCAAGCCCTCTTACTGATGAATATTATTCCATAATTCCGTACAAAACTATGAGGAAAACTCCTAACCTTCATCCTTCATCTCAAATAATTATTACTTTTTCTGTAAATTTTTCGTCAGTCTACTTCAGATACACCAAAAACTCCTTTTAGCAGTCTTGAATAATTATTCTGAGAATAATGTTCCTTGTCAGCTACATAAACGAATGGTAACCTCAATACCCAGTAAGAAGACTGAGACAACTTGATTGGGCCGTCCACTGTGGGAACAAATATTGGAGCATTCGATCCTGGCTGAACCTTCAATAAAATAAAATAACAACTTAAAATCTTTGTGAATTAAAGATATATTAATAAACTATGAAGCTTATTTTCTCAAGTGAAAGTATAATACAATGTGTTATGATGTGAAGTTGTTGACGTTTTGAACACCAAATGCTTTGAATCTTGAAATGGTTAAACAAAGAAGTTGTATTGCCCCTCGGACATCAAATAATTTGGATAGATCTTGAGGTCAATCCAATTTTATTATACCAATAAGATTGAGACAAAAATCATTTTAATCAGAATATTTCATAAGTATCAACGAAGTTTTTAAAATTTTTGTGCCATTAAACTGTTTTGTTATTAATAGCTTTGTTTGCGGGTATAATTACAAATCAATTCTGAATTGAAACCTGAATTGTTGTAAAGCGCATGTCAAGTTTCTGAACTTTATAGCGGCAGACGCTAGAAGACAAGTGACAAGTTTATATTTTCGGTCCGACAAGTTTATATTAGGTGCATCTGTTGAAAACCTCATTTTTTGTTGAAATTAAGCCTTTATTTCAAGAAAATGAATACAGATACCATCAATCAGTATTGACCATCATTTATTGTATCTTTTTCCCATTTTTCTGGAAGGAGACGAATGCCACGACGATAAAATCTTTGGATTAAATCTATTCGATGACCCATTTCTCTACATTTTCGAAAGAATTGGAGTGCTGCCCACCAGTCATTGTCCGAAACAAATGGTAATGATAGAGCACAGTCTGGTGAGTAAGCTGCATGTGGTACGACGTCTTATCGAAGCGCTTCAAGTGTTTTTTTGACGACCTTTGTGACATGCGGACGAGCGTTATCATGCAACAGGATGACTTTATGCTGGCTTGTCTCGTATTCTGGCAGCTTCTGGTGCTCAAACGGATCTCTTGTTCTCGGTAGTGATCTTCTGTGACTGTTTGAGAAGCTCATGGTGAATTACTCCTTTCTGATCCTAACAGATGCAGGCCATGAATATTGAGCTTTGGAGTCGATGCTGATAGTTGGCCATTGTCACAAATGATCTTTCGTCGTTTGGGATTGTGGAAATATATCCACTTTTCAGCTCCAGTAACAATACCCTTCTTGGTTCTCGAAAGAAACTAGGAGGATGATTAAAACTAAGGCGGAGTATCATAGTAAATTTAAAAAGAGTGGTAGACGTTCTGATTTTGAAAGATTCTATGATTCAAGAAGATGTAAAGTTTTGATTCAAAGAGATCGTGACAGGTATGTGGCATCGGTGGAGGAAGGAATCGTTGAGAATCAGAAGGTATTCTGGTCATACGTTAGAGAAATGAATAAGGAGGAATCGGTGCCCTCATCGATGATTGATACTACGGGGAATGTTACCACGGAATATGAGTCTTTAGCGAATGATTACAGTGAATATTTTGCGGGTGTTTTCGAGAATCCTAATAAGCCAGTCCTTTAAAAAGGCAGAAATAATTACAATGCAGACTCAATTTCTGTGCATGGCATACTATATGCTGATATAGCCAAAAATTGAGTTCTATTGATACAAATAAAGGCCCAGGTCCAAACTCTATCCCGCCAATTCTCATCAAATCTCTAGCAGAGTCATTAGTTAAGCCACTTCATATAATTTTCAATTTATCCTTATCTCAGGAAAACTTTCCAGACAAGTTGAAAGTAGCAAAAGTAACACATATCTTTAAAGGTGGTAAGAAAAATGAAATTAAAAACTACAGACCAGTTTCTATTTTACGTCATTTTGGAAAGATTTTTGAGTCGATTGTCACAGATAAGTTATTTTACCATACTAGAGCAAAAATTTCGGAGCATCAGCACGGTTTTTATAGAAAGAGGTCAGTTTTAACAAATTTGACCCCCTACATTCACCAATTAACTGAAAGTTTCGATTACGGGCTACAAGCCTTCGATAAAGTTCACCACGCAACTATGATGAAGATTCTAGATGATTTCGGCTTTAATGCTCCTCTACTCAACTGGATTGGTTCATATCTGTCTAGTCGATATCAGTATGTTGTTATATCTCAGGCTTCATCCGCTAAAGTACGCATAACATCTGGGGTGCCCCAAGGTTCGCACTTGGGGCCTGTGCTTTTTCGATATATATAAGTAACATCTCAGCCTGTTTTCGAAATGCCTGTCAGGATCTTTATGCTGATAACTTAAAGATCTACATGTTGATTAAATCTGTGCAAGATTTCATTCTGCTCCAGGAAGATCTCGGCAGATTATTTTCTTTTTGTGAATCTAGATATTTTATGTTGAATATTGACAAATGTAAACATATAACATTCTCAAAGAAAAACAATGTTTTGAATGTACCCTTAAATTTGGGAGGAAATATTATAAGGAAAAACAGATCAAATTAGAGATCTTGGTATAATTATAGACTCGAAATTGTTGTTCAAGCAGCACATAGAACATATTGCAACAAACAGTTTCAGGATGTAAGGCTTTATTTTGAGAATCTCGAAGGGTTTCAAAGTGTTTTAGAGTACGCAACGCCTGTATGGTCACCATTTTATCACAAGTATATAGAGTTGAAAAAGTACAAAAAAAAGTTCGTGAAAAATTTGAATTTTAGATTCCGCAATATTCGGTTATCCTCACTCAGCTATGAAGAGATTCTTCACAGACACAAAATACTGAGCCTGAAACATAGGAGGGAGCCGTATGATGCAATATTTTTATATCGAATTGTATATAGTCATTTCGATTCTTGTCTAGTCAATTTTTTACAATTCAATGTAGCAAGCTATGTCAATCGTCGAAAAGCTATGTTCCATGTTCCTAAGGCAAGGACAAATCTCCACTATCACTCAGTATTTCTGAGA
This sequence comes from Cryptolaemus montrouzieri, assembly GCA_013387265.2. NCBI lineage: Eukaryota > Metazoa > Arthropoda > Insecta > Coleoptera > Coccinellidae > Cryptolaemus > Cryptolaemus montrouzieri. Next base: position 1,481,111 of record JABFTP020000144.1, on the reverse strand, counting down.
ATTTCTAGATTTTATAATTGGCATTTGAATGGAATGGATATTTTTCGCATAAATTTCAGTAGCTTCAAGAAACAGTTAATATCATATCTTTTAACAAAATATGGTAAATGATTCCGTTAGATTTTTGATAAATGTTTTGCTTTTCTAATAGCTGCAATTTTTGGCTTTTAATACTATTCATTCATGTTCCAAGGTAATATTCAGCTGTTAGCTTACTAAGAATAATTGTTAATGTTAAGTTTGACTGCATAATAAGTTTGTTAGTTTTTGTTGTATATTTTAAGAATCCCAGTAAATGGGTTTTACTAGTTGGGATTCCATGATTAAAAATAAAATAAAATACGATGGAGAAATCCATTTCTTTTCTATCTAGCCAGCAGCATTTTACAAATGGTCTTTCACTTTTGATGTCTCTCCGCTTTAGCTTATATTGCACCCATTTTCTTTTTTTGTATACCTATTGCTTTTAAACGGTCAGGTATGCGAGACTGAGCCACGTTCAGTGTTGTTCCAAGCATTTTTTGAGTTTGGCATGGGTCTTCGTCAATTAAAGCATGTAGTTCAGTATCTTCCAACTTTTTCTTCGCCCCTGAGTTTTCTTTGTCTGTTACACTGAAATCACTATATTTGAAACGTCGAAACTATTTCTTATAAACAAAATCCGATGGAGCATGATCACCGTAGGCTTCAATTAACATTCTATGAGATTCGGCGGCAGTTTTCTTTGAATTAAATGCTGCTTTGTTGGCCCAAAATTAGACATTTTTATCGCTCTAAAACACAATGAAACTGATGAAAAAGTGAACCTTTATGTATGTAATATTATTGACAGACGTAAATGCTACATTTTAAGTATCATTTACATTGGTCATTAAGGCTCAGTCTTTAGTTTGAAGCTTTTACCAATAGGGGGAGGTGTTCAACAGATAAACCTTATATTTCGGTCTTCAAGGATTACCAATAAAAAACCTAAAGCAACCAGTTTTCTTCGATAGAAATGGGTAAGACTCTTTTCATAGTTGTCCGGTTATTGCGCAATATTAGCTTTCTATACCCGAACAACACTGAACCCCGTTTTCATGCGAGCGTCAAAATTTCATAGAAAATAGGTCACATGACCATTTTGACAGTGAGAAGGCACCTTAACGCGAACGAAATGGTTCGAACTTGTGTTTAGATTCCGGGAATCACCGATTTGTATTTTACATATTGACAGTGACAGATAACAATTTATATTCTTCCTCTGTGTTGTTGTTAAGAGGAATCACCAATCTATGTACTAGAATTCGTTTCTACATAGACAGAAAACAAGTCGTTTGAAAATCGATAATTACCCGAATCTAAACACTAATATCGGATCAATCGTCCCCGGTAACCACAGAAATTACCAACGAATAGAACTTGATATGCGCTTTGCATTAGTTCAGGACTGGTTCAGTTCTAATTCAGAATTGCACCCGCAAACAAAGCGTGTGGGAAACATAACTCACCTTTGGATTTAGCGTACAATTCACTGGTGCTTTGGGTGTCACAACATGAATTCTCATTAGTTGGGCAATCTTGCCTGCCCGACAAGCACATGGGAAGTACAAAGGCATATCAGACTCAGCTATTTTATGCCCAGTATCTTTGACAATGCTTCCAGGAGCTGCTTTCAGCACTTTATCAGGAGCAGACAACATAAATCTATGCCCTGCAGGGCATTCATACTCCAAACCAATAAAAACTTTCACTGTGAATTGAGGTAAACTACCGGATGACCTCCCGCGACGTCCTCTACCCGAACTTTTACTCAACTGAGGCCAGTTATTACTTTTTGCCTTCGAATAAACTGTGACATCCCAGGGTAAGAGATAATTCGTTGAACTCAAAAAACCTGGATGATGAGATTCGGACAGTCCTAAATTGTGACTATACAAAGAAGAGAGACCGAGACAAACTAATGACCAACTAGAATAAACTGGAAGTAATCCAGATGGTGAAGATAAGGTCAACATTCCAGGTAAGTATTCTGTTGTGCTTGGTTGTCTGATCAAGCTATCCCGTTCCACATCAGGTGTAGAACCTCCACTATGATCTGATTGGATAGAAAGTGGATCTTCAACGTGATCATTTAGAGTGGCGGCCTTGTATTCTTTTATTGAAGGTTCGAAAATGGGAAAATCTACTCTTTCTAGCTTCGAACAATAACAGTCTTTTCTTAATTGGTTATAATAAAGATAATTTGCTTGTTTAGCATTGTAAGGATCTTCTCTGGAGCCTACTTTTCTACCGCAGTCACAAGCAGCTGAGAACAAAAATCAAATTTAACGAAACTGATAGAGTTATTATTGTTACCTTACCTTTATATATGAAACCACTTATATGATCCTGTTCGTTTCCATGCTTTGGTAACTTGCAAGGGTTTCCAGTCATTGAAGCTGCTTCGCATTGCTGCCTTCCATTTTCCCAATGAGCCAGACAATCTTTTTGCAGTTGTTTCACATATTTAGGGAATAATGAACCTCTTGCTTGAGCTCTAAACAAGTTTAGAGCCATGGCTAATCGAGCTTCATGTTCAGCTTTTCCATAATGCGAAGGTAAACCTTCCTGATACTGCGCTAAGGCAAGGGGCAGAACTTTCAAACATCTTTGTTCAGAAAACTTGGTGTCTGTATTTAAGTGAGTCGTAATTTTTTTTGTAATCAAACGTTCATACATTATTTTGACAACATCTATCCATGTTTTTAATATGGGAAGCTGAAAAAAAGAGCTGTTCTTAATTCAGATCTTTTTAACGACATGACTAATTAATACTTTGATGGTTAAGAAACCACTCGTGCTTGTACCTTTTATTTAATATTTCAAAGTGTTTCGTCATTGAAGAATATGAGAATAAAACTGAAAACACAATTTCTTGAATATCAATAAGTTTGTTCGCGGATATAGTTCCGAACCAATTTCGTACTGCGCGCTTGCGCATATCTGTTCGCGGAGCACGTAGTTCTGGGATTTTTAATATTAAACAGTCTCGAATTCGCGGGTCAATCGAATCGATTCAAAACTAATTTGGAATCGGTTCTAGTAGTCCTGAGAATTTTGTTTGAAAAAAATTGCGTTTTAATAATCGATATTTTTGCTTTGAATTTGGGAGGCTTTTACTTGGTAAAATTCCATAATCAATAATAAAAAACAAGTACTGTGTTTTAAGGAATTTTACTTGATAATTGCGATTCGTAACGCGTTTCACTACACCGTAGCTGAAGAAGCTACGGTGTAGTGAAACGCGTTACGAATCGCAATTATTAAGTAAAATTCTTAAAACACAGTACTTGTTTTTTATTATTGATATTTTTGCTCTCCTATTTGGCTATGTTGAATACTTTGTGCTACTTGAGAAAATATAGGTCCTTTTATTTTGATGATAATGAAAATTTCTCATCAAGTGATGAACACTTGGAAGAGCTATTGAATCTTTTCGAAGTGCCCAAAACTAACGCATAGCTTGTGGATGAACCATACATGGAGCATTTTCGAACGAATGGAGAAACTATGTAATCTATGTAAATGTATGAAAAAGATTATAGTGTGGGAGGGGACATCTCTTCTTTTGGGGAACCGCGTCATTTCACCATCCCAGCATGGTTTCATGCCAGGAAGATCTACTGACACAAATCTGCTTTCAGAACTGCAGGACCGAACTATGATGGATGACATGGGGCATGTGGTAGATGTGTTCAGCTGGGATTTTGAGAAAACATTTGAGAACACCTCACAAAAGAATGGAGCTAAAATTAGACCACTCTGGCATCAGAGGGGATCTGCACAACTTCTTGAATAATTCTATAAAGGTCGTTAGTTTTATGCTAGAATCGTCTCGGGTGTGTCGAAGTTGAGAGATGTTTTCAGCGGAGTTCCTCAGGATAGGATATAGTTATAATAAAGAACTGGATCAACAAATGGCAAATGCCCTCCAGGATGATAAATCCTCAATACTCCACATTGGAAGCAGTAATCCAAGGTATAGAGGCACTAGAAAGAGTGCAGCGAAAGACCACAAAGCTGCCTACAGCGCTGAGAAATGAAAACTACAAGAGCAGACTCCTGAATCTTTCGTCTCTTGTCTAACGAAGATTGAGAGGTGATTTGATTGAAACTTATAAGATCATTAAGGCACACTACAGTTGCGACCTAGAAATTTTCGTACTATCAGACGCCCAACAACTAAGTGGTCATCACTTGAAACTTAAAAGAGAGAAGTGCAACCAACTGCTTCGAAGAGTGTTCGAGTTGGTACCGTGAATGCATTAAAAAACAGGCTGGAACGAAATAAAGATGTGGAACAACTCCCTGGTGCATTATGGGACTTGAACATCTTACTGATGTTGCGAATTTACTCTATGTGTTTTTTCAATTGTATGTATTAAGTTTGAAAACAGTTTCATCGACTTTGCCGCTTAATGTTCAGCATGATAATAATAATAGTAATAATAAATCAGACAGACCGAGAGGAGATTCAGAAAAAGTGTCGCCGCTTACAAGAAATGAAATAGATGTTAGGTCTGTTAGAACAAACACTTGAATTAGTTCAGAACTGGGCGGAGTGTGCGCAAATTGAAATTTGTTTTCCTACAAACATTCCAATTAATTGCGAACTAGTGAACACCGTTTCCAATGTTGCTAGAATATTTTAGAACTGATTCTAGAACAGTGAATTCAGTTCTTGGTGCTAGGGAGGAATTTGATATGAATTACTGCGAGTATGCTTACTACTGATATTATTTTCAGATTCTCTTGTCAACAATATCAACTTCCAACGCAGGCCCTTTAGCCCATTGTGCTTGCCGTATTGTGTTGTTGTTATCAGTCTAGCAGAAACTTATTACACTTGTCTTACCAGTGTTAGTATTTAGTTAAATAGAATTGGTGCCTTGAAAGGCGATAAGTGAATAGAATTATGTCTGTTTTGTTTGGATTAACAGACAGGTCACCACCATTGTTCAGTCATTCGCAGAGGGTTCTGCGCATATGGCGCTGAGGTTTTTTCCATGAACAAGAAGTACAAGATCGTCGGCATAACCCACCACAAAGTGTCCAGCACAAGGTTCCAGAGGAGAGGAGATAGTACTCCCCCTAGAGTAAATCCCGTGCTGGCGGTCTTCAAGATGGTAGACTCGCTGAGGTAAGCCTCCATGCACCTGGTCGACAACAGACGTCCCACTCACCTTGCTATGGTGTTATCTATTCCCTTATGTACGATAGCTTCATCTATTGATCTATAAAGTGTATTATCAAAAGCTCCCTCTATGTCTTTGAATATTCCTAGAGTGACTTCGCCTTTTACCCGTCCTTTCTCAATATACCTTACTATAGAGTATAGTGCTGAGTCGACTGATTTACCATGCTCGTAGGCATGTTGTGATATGTAGGGGGCGCTCCGCTAGAGTATTCTCCCTAAGATATCTTTCTACTAGTCCCTCCATGGCCTTCAGAAGGAAGGAGGTTAGGTTAATTGGTCTTAAACCTTCAATGATTTTATGCATGATCTTGGCCGGCTTGGGAATGAAACTACCAAAACATTTTTCCCGGGGTCGGAAACGTAGCCCAAGACTAAGCAGGATCTGAAGATGAGTATTATATGTATAGTACATATCAATCAACCCATTTATTTGTTCCATATAAACATAAATTTTTGTAGAACACGTCATCATAAACATAAAATACATAGAAACAAACAGTGTAAACAGAATAAAGATGTAACAATAACGAAATTAGCCGAGACAAATATTGTCCTCAAAATACTCCTGGAGAGTGTAGTATGGTGTCCTCCTATGGTAAGTATTTATTCTCAATTTATTTTGTGGCCACCCTCGTGCCTCCTGTGGAATGTGATTATAAATTTTCACCAAAGCATAAACAGAGTTGTTCTGAAGTATGCTTAAATTTGGGTAGCCTTATATCGTTCTTAGCTCTCGTGTTATGCTCAGTCTCCACAAACAGGTCTCTATTATTAACTATGAACATAATTGCTTCATAAACATATAGACTCACAACAGTTGGCACTGATCTTTCCACAAAGTGAGCCCTGCATAATTGTGTTTTGATCAGCTTAAGAATTCCACGAATACATCTCTTCTGCAGCAAAAGGAGCCTCAAGATATCTAATGAATTCCGTTATATAACTATCCCGTATCTCAGCCTACTATCAATATATGCATTGTATGCGGTAAATGCTGTGGAGACATTCACAAGTTCGGACAGTGTTTTTAGTGCATATACATATCTGGCCATATCATTTGCAAGTCTACATGATCACCCCAATCCACTCGATAGTCAACCGAAACACCCAGGAATTTAAGGCAATTAGATGAAATCATAGCAGTCTTATATCCATGAGATATGGGTATGTGTTCTTTTCCATATGCAAACATGACAAGTTTGGTCTTTTGACTGTTCATTTTCAACTAATTTTGAGCAAACCAGGCATCAAGATCGACAAGCACATCGTCCACTACTGAATCCAGAGAAACCGTATCGGCGAGCACCAGAGAAGTGTCGTCTGCAAATTGGACCATGAATTTAGTTGTACAACCAAGTAAGTCATTGGTATAAATCAGGTAACGGTGGGGACCCAAAACCGACCCCTGCGGTACCCCTCTATCAATAGCCAACATCGTTGACTTCAGTGTCTTCCGAGTTGTAGGCTCTTTTTCAGCAACACATTGAGATTTTCCTGATAAATAAGACCGAAGCAGATCCAAAGGCCTGCCTCTAATTCCAACAGCATACATCTTCTCAACCAATTTGTCATGATTGTCATGATTGACAGAGTCAAAAAGATCGATACACAGCACTGATGCTGTTATTTTACCACTGTTTAAGTAGGAGAGAATCTTTGTTATAGCCTGATATATATCTCTTGTCATAGTCTTACCCTTTCTAAAGCCATTTTAATATTCTGAGAGTACCCCGTAAGTCTCAAAAAAATCGACAATTCTATTGTAAATAGCTCTTTCAAATATCTTACCAATGTTAGTGAGTATATATATAGGTCTGTAATTCCCCATAAGCTGTTTGCTACCCTTCTTGTACACTGCTCTCACCTTGGCCATCTTGAGTTTATCAGGATATACACCACTGTCAAAAGTGAGACGTATTAGATATGCTAGAACAGGCGAGATCTCATCTGCAGCCATCTTAATAAGTTCGACAAGAGCACAAGGCTGCTACACGGGTAAGAACCAGTTTGTCCCAGACCAGAGCCTTGCTCTCTCGAATCATCAATATTGCTGGACGACTCAGAGCCCTGATTCACGAAAAATGTATTAATATCATTCAATACTTCCTGATATCGCTGCTCTCCTTCACTCAGTTCCTCCAAAATAGAGACCTCCCTTCTGACCCCATTGCTATGCATCCTTATTAAGTTCCATGTTGCAAAATTTTTATTTTTTGATTTTAATCTCTTCATTGTACATTTTCTTGGCCTGTCTAACAACTCTTCTAAGTATTCCACTGTATGCTCTAAAGAAGTCATCAAATACCTGTCCTTCAATTTTCTCTTTATATATCTCCATTTTATGCCTGGAGGAAGTTTTGATACCAACAGTAATCCAAGGCTTTTGTTTTTGCGATTTTATTGCCTTCATGGCAAATATGCGATCACTTATTGACTGAATAATACCATCAAATATATTATATGCTTTGTTAGGTTCAGACATTATAAACTCTTGACCAATCAACATTACTCAATTCCTCTTCGAAGCTTATCATCTTTGATTCAGTGAATACCTTTCTTTTGCCGGGTTTTGTAGGACTAGAAGGATTTTAATTATGTAGTGGTACAGCTATAACCTGTGCATTATGAGGGGATACACCATTTGCGATAACCCTGCCCCATTTAGGCATGTCAGAGTTCAAGAAAATGTTATCAATGTGAGAGCTATATTCATTTATTCAATATTTAGGTTCATGTATCTTTTGGATAAATGTATATGAGTGTAAAAGGTCAAGGAACATTTTCTTCTCATCTGAATTTCTATCAAAATGAATGTTGAAGTCACCGCACAAGACAATTCTGAAGTTAACAAAGGAAGAGGCTCTCTCATAGATTAGTTATTCCTTGAGAAATAACACAGATAGAGAATAAAAATTATCATCTGTTACTGTTAATGTACAAATAGAAATGTGAAAATCTGTGGTAGTCCAAATCTAAAACCATTTTGTATATTATGACTAATAATTTGAGAATAGAGTAGAACCAATACTAAAATGATTTAACAAAGTTACTTATCAAAAGTCTATAAATAAGATGTGTGAATAAAAAAATGTTATAGATAAGTTAAATCTCCATTCATACCTCAAAAGGGGTTGTAGTATATGAGACATGTCTAGGCATAACCGGATCATTAAAACCTTTAGTCCTTGCATGTTGAATATGTTCCTGCAACATTTTCTGAAAACTTCTTTCCGTTTCTGTTTGCTTAGAAAATGGAGGTTTTACTTGCATTGCACCTCCTGGTTGACAATCACTAATTAGACCTTTCACAGCTTCTCCTAGTCTATCAACTGGGGGATTTGAAGAAACATATACGAACTCTTGATTTAGTGGAACAGCAAATAGTGGACTAAAATAATGAAAAATTAGCCACCTAAGATTATTTCAAGAAATACGTTTACTTTGAAGCTGTTAAAATTCGTGTCTTTTTCAAAATGTGGTAAATTCTATCTTCCATATTATGTTCCAACTTTTTGATATTCATAACATTCCTAGGACATCTTTCGAAGTAGAATAATAACCTGGGGATGCATGGCCGACCGTTATTAAGCCAATCTTGGCTTATATTTTCTACTTTTTCTAAATACTTTGAAGCTTTACCATTGAGTTTTTGTCTAAAAATGAAAATTAATTTAGTGTATGTGTTTATTAGAGAATAAGAATATTACCCTAAAGCGGTCAACGCTTTGAAATATTGGATGTAGTTTGTATCAAAAGTTGAGCCAGGATGTGAAAGAATAACAATATGACTAACATACAGAAGAAACAGGAACACCTTTGCGAAATTATTTTTAATTTCATCATTTATTGAGAGGAAGTCATACTCCTCATTTTTGAAGCGCTCACATATTGATTCATAATGCTTTACTAAGCAATCAGTATCAAGTAATGTATGGGCATGTAAATAAACAATTTGATTTTCTTCATCATAATAACCTTCGATTGTATGCTACAAAAAAATGTTAGTAAAAGAGTGAAGATATGAAAAATTCAATAATTACTTCAGATTCCGAATTGTTTCTTCGAGTTCCAGATGTAAACATTCGTCCAAGATCTTTCACTTTCAGCCCATTAGAACTAAATGCGGTTTTTCCCACAATGGAAATTACAATGATTTTATCAGTGCTAGAGCTAGAAAGTTCCCTGAAAAATAGTATAATTAAAATTAAAAGAGCATACATTCTAAATTAGAAGACTGAACGTACCTCAAACTTTCCAAGTCGGGCAAAACGAATGTCTCTTTCATTTTTGTTCATTTAAATATTCATTTGATGAAAATATTTCGCCAATGTTTTTTTAGGTTATATTGCAAGAGAAATGCAATCACTGAAGGCGCAAATTATCTACAACACAACAACCACAGAATAGACCATTTAGGGTCTGTTCTGTGACTACAACTGTACAACCATAGATATGGTTATATCAAATACTAACAATTAATTACAATTAGTAGAACGTCTCATTAAAAATAAGCAATCTGTATATTTGAAAATAAATTCTAAAGCATGCAACGAATTAGCGATTAAATTTCCGTATGTACTGTTCCAATATATTCAACAGAAACGAAGTTATGAACCGATTACGAACCAAATGGACACCAATATATTATAGACTATTCTTCATTCTGTGATCAATAATGAAATATACATAGTAGTTTTGAATCCCGTAGTTCTAGAAATCTTGCAATATCTGTCATCTGAAAACTTTGACAACTCAATAATAAACAAATTAATCGTCCTAAACAAAATGATGCAGGAAGATCAATAAACTCTTTAATTGAAGAGAAATCAAATTTTCAAATGGCCTATTTCCACTACAGATGTGGGGAAAGAATTACCTTGTCTAATGAAAACTGCACCGCTGAAAGAAATGATAGTGATTTTGATCATGGATTAGTTATCACTGCTGAACCCTTACAGAATGATATCTTATTTGAAATTAAAATTGACAGAAAGGTATGTTATAAAACACGTGTAAGAGCTATCAAAAACGATTTAATATTTTCTAGGTGAATTCATGGTCAGGTGGTTTAGAAATAGGAGTTATAGAATGTGAACCGTTACATTTTGAGTTTCCTTCATGTGCTTCTAAAATTCAAAGGGGATCATGGGTAATATTTAGAATTTGGAGTTATTAGGGTTGTAACTATTATCTTTTAGATAATGTCGTCCACATCTGTATATCACAATGGTGAATGCCTGATAGAAGGATATGGAACTGATTTAGTTAAACTAAATCAGGATGACAGAATTGGTCTAATGCGAACCTCAGAGGTAAACGATTTTTATAATATATTCAGAACCAGTATACAAAGCTATAGAGATACACATGGTACCTGTACATAAACTGGCATTAAAAGCTAAACTAACCTAATAAACTAATAGCCTTAAACTAAAAAACTGAACGGTAATTATTTGATAGTGTCGATAGTCAAAATTCACTGAAAAAGTGTTTACTTACTAATTTTGGATCCCAGAATCCAAATCTGAAATCATTTTACCCCGCCCGGCTTTCGTTTAGAAAAAAACTAAAACAAAATTTCCTTGAAAATCCCCTTGTTTATATCCTTAAAACTCTATAATTGCTTCATTAAAATGCCTTGTCACTATTACAATGGGTAATATATACAACCATGTATCATTAGTCAGTAATTCTACGCTCAAATATACATTAATTTCTTATTAAAATGCTTTTTCATTCTAATGTTTATTTTCTAGACAGTTAACCAGCCCTGATTACAATGAGTTCATGTTACATGTTATGCTCCGTACGGCTCAAAACGGTGCAAGAAAGAAATAGAATCTATCTCTCTCGTTCATAACAGACTGAAATTCAAATGGGTATATTTCCAAACATAACCTAATTATACCTAAAACATAACCTACTAACCTATTCAATTCAAAATTATAAATTTAAATTAGGTTTGTGGTTCGGTTAGGTTAATTAGGTTTGGTAGAATTACTAATTAATGGTACAAATGGAAAGCATTTTAATAAGAAATTAATGTATATTTGAGGAATTACTAATAAATGTGTGTATATATTATCCATTGTAATAGTAACAAGGCATTTTAATGAAGCAATTGTAGAGTTTGAATGATATAGACAAGAGGACTTTCAAGGAAATTTTGGTTTATGTTTGTTCCTAAACGATAGCCGGAGGGGGCAAAATGATTTCAGATTTGGATTCTGGGACCCAAAATTAGTTTCAGTGAATTTTGACTATCGACACTATATCAAATAATTACCAACTAAACTAATAGCCTTAACCACAGAACCCCATCAAATCAATTACACCTCAACCACCCCCGACCCTCCCATCACAGTACTTTCCCTCATTCAAAAAACAAAGAAATTGAAAACATTGAGTCCCAAATTTTCAAAAGTAAAAAAACAAATTTCATCTTAAGCCCCCCCTCTGCACACCCCTCAATCCATATCCTTAATTTAGTCCTTATATTTTCCTACTGTAACTCAAAATTTTGAGTGAATTAGGTAACATTAAAATATTTTATTGCCACATAAAAACTATTCTTATCACTGATTCTCTTGTTTTTTTTTGGAAGACAGATAGTTTGATTTCTTGTAACACTAGCAGATTTGGTAAATAATTCATTGAAATATTCATAGTTGTTCAGAATAGACTCTAGATGGATAATACTCATACAAAATGACTTTGTTTACATATTTTTCTTATAGGGAGACCTTATATTTTACATAAATGGGGAATCCCAGGGAGTTGCTGTGGAGGGTGTACCAAATAATATATATGGAGTGGTAGATCTTTATGGAAAATGTGTACAAGTAACAATTACTAGTCCAGTGTTGAGAGAACATAATAATGATGACTGCTTGAGTGGAAGCTCTGTGTTAGCTATAGATAATGATATTCTAAATGTCACTCTTGGAGGTGATTTGAGTGAACTCAGTCTGAGTAGTAGCAACAGTTTGGACATTAGGATGGATATGAATGTTAGGTGAGGCTTAAAAGAAATGCTACAAAAAAAATCCTCAATAAGTTTCAAATTATTTGAACAAACCCACGAACTATCCCACATGGGAGGTATTCCGAGCGTGGGTATTTAATCTTACTATTAACTTACACTTACATTTAACTAATACAGTTCTTCGTTACTTAGAGACAACCAATAATCTTTAGTGATAGTTTTCCAAATCGATCAGTGAGCGAACTCAATCCCTTCCAATGTCGGCAATATATTTTTTCAGCTTTTTCTTAAATAGCTTTGTTGAGAATATGCACTTCAGGAAATCCTAAGTCATTATACAGTCGAGGTCTGAGAAAACTCCCATATCTTAGCGCAATAAATTTTTCACTTGAGGAATTTGTGATGACCCTTTCTTATATCCTGTTAAGTAACTATGCTCTTTCGCCAGCACAGTACTCCAAAACTCATGAAGACGAATAAGCAAAGATTGATAATAAAGTTGCTTCAAGTCGAATATTCCAGTCTCGAGAAATAATTGATCTGTTGGCTTTCTATACATTATTTTGATTATTTATTGAGCTATTTCGATTTTTTTGCTTGGTTTTTCAATAAGCCTCCCCAAGCAGTAGCACCGTAAGTTAGGTGGGACTAGATCAGCGCATAGTACATTCAAACATCTTCAAACATTGTGTGTCAAGGAACTGTGCACATAGGTTAAATTTCGGGATAAAAGTTCTCAATTTGTTAGTTAAAGACTTGGACTGTCTTCCCCATTGTAGGTGACTGTCTATCTTAATACCTAAGTATTCAATTTCTTTAGCTACAGGTACATCAACCCACGAGTTATAGGTCACTATTTGTAATTTATTGAACTGTCTAAATATACTGTTAAGAGCTTACTTTCAAAAAATCTGAGAAAAATATTGAAGTCGCTCTCTACCTGCTCTTCCAAGTTTTTCTAATAATTATTCTTGTAAAAAACTGCTGTTTCGTCAGCAAAACTGACAACTACACTGGCACTAGGTAGGCTAAATAGACCATTTATGTAAATAGTAAAAAGCAGAGGCCCCAAAACGGTCCCTTGAGGAACTCCATAGTCTATACCCTTAAATTCTCTAATATCGTCACCAATTTTTACAGCCTGCCTTCCACCACTTAGATAGCTCTCCAGTAATTTCAGTGATACTCCCCTGAACCAATGCACTCTAAATTCTCAAGAAGGTCGGGGTGGCTAACTGTGACAAAAGCTTTTGCGAAATCCACAAAGATGCAGATTGCTGGTTCACTATAATCAACGGCTTTGAATAAGTTATTAGTTAGGCATTCAATCGCATCTTGCGTGGACTTAGCTTTTCTAATTCCGTATTTGTTTCTCCGATATTAAATTATATTTGTCAACAAATTCTGTTATTCTATTTTTCAAGACCTTCTCGAAAACCTTCGATATTACCGGTAGTATAGAAATAGGTCTATAATTGCCACTGATTTTTTTATGTATATGCTAATTCTATTAATTATTTCATAGTAGTTTATATATTTTACTTCTTCAGTTTAAGTTTACAAGAAGAGAGCCCTCGGCAAGATCGTCTTCATTTCCATGATAGGTGTGGCTCATTGGTTAAATTATCAAATGGTAACCGTACTGCAGAAAGAAGAAGACCTCTCGATGAATTCAATAATGGTGTAGTTATGACCCATAGGGCTCTGCGAGATTCAGAGCTGTTTGAAATTCGGATTGACAGATTAGTCGATAAGTGGAGTGGAAGTATTGAAGTATGTTGACAATTATATTTGACGTTTTCGGTTATTACAAAATGTCATTAATGTAACCCTGGTTTGATAGAACTGTTGAAACAAGTTGAAATTCTTTAATTTTTGTTTGGTAGATGGAATTATATGATTAATAAGTGGTAATATGACGAAAGTCAAAATATTTTGGGTTGATTGATTTTTTAGCTTATAATAATAATAATATATTTATACATCCTTTAGGACATTATATGAGGTATAGGACAAGTCAGAGGTACATATCAACAAAATATGGTATAATATACTACTCGCACATAAAACAAACAAACCGTAGTATCCAATATACAACTCTCACAACTTAAACAATACAACAAGGACGATTTTCAACTATGCTGACAACTCCTTGTCGCTTAAAGCGTGGCCTTAATGGTCTTTTCAAACGCCGACCTAGATAATTGCCTCACTGGAGGAAAATGACTGAACAGTAAGACCCCTTGGTAAAAGGAAGAAAGTTCATATTTCCTGGTTTAATGTATAGATATGCATAAAGTGGTTGCACTTCTAGTGGAGCGATCATGAAAGCTAGAGAATTTAATATACTGATGTTCATTATCTTATGTGAAGAAGACTTCTGTAAATGTAAATGCAAGGAAGAGTAATGATGTTGTGTGAAAAAAAAACTAATCACAGATTCGATACCCAGATAGTTCCTTATTCTACTGATTGCATCTCAAACCTCTATCCAAGTGCAATCCAAGAAACCTGACACAATGACTAGATCCCAACCTATCTAGCCACATTTATTATGAGCGAATTTTCAAAACACCAAGTGTTGAAAGCGTTCATAATCTTCTCACAATTCTCGGATAGCTCCCCAAAAGTCCGCGCTTTGACCGCTATGGAAGTATCATCAGCAAATATTGAAATTTTATTTGCATTTATTTGATCAGGCAAATCATTAATGAAGGGGAGAAACACTTGTGGTCCCAGCAGGGAGCCCTGAAGAACCCCCAAATTTCTCAGACCAAACTTATGACTAGGCAGTCAAACGCCCGTAACAAGTCGAAATAAAGTCCACCCACAAGATGACCCCAATTCAAGCTCTTATAGACAAACTCAATAAATTCAGCTATTCGAGTTGATCGCCCGACCCAAAAACCATGTTGACTATTAGTGATGATTCCAAATTTATTTAGAAAGTCAGCCGTCTTAAATACCTTCTCATTGACCCTGGAGAAGACACACAAACTTGATATTGGACGATAATTAGTTATGTTAGATTTCTTAATTACTGGATTACTGGTGTATCTGGTGAATTTTGCAGGAACTCTATACGTTATTAACTCTCTTATGATATCAATGAAACTTAGAAAACTAAAATCCACGCCAGTTCTTGCATATATGTGTGAAAACGATGCACTTGATACAGCATCGACGGGTCAGTCAAGGCTGATATTTCTAGTTTTCATCAATTATACTTCAAGAGAACTTCTATTCATGCAGTTTTTAAAGCAATAAACAACAGATAGCGCTTTATGATCACCAATATCAGTCTCAAACGCTTTAGTTTCATAACTATTGATATCAGCATTTGTCGGAATATAGTCAATCTTGGATGAAGAAGTAGAGCCACCCACATTTGTATAGACTCTAGTAGGAAGAAGAGATGTAATCTGAAATTTTTTGGTTGGTGATTTGTCATTCAACTTCATAACTGAAAGTTTTTACAAACAAGGGTACATAAATGCTTCTTTCTGATTACATGATATGAATTATTCAGAAAAACTAACTTTGCCGCAAATATTTTGATAATCAGTACATGCTGTTGAAATGTGGCTGTACTATTGAAGATAGAAACACCTTTATCAATTTTTTTTCTGAAAAAATTTTTGCCGTCGACTTACTTTTTCAATTTTTGCATTTTGCATACAATTTTTTGTATCTACACCTACTGCAGTAATGGAACTGATACTGAGCCTTGCTCCTCTTCACTTGGTAATAAGAAGAGTGGTAAGAATGGTTACATACAGATTCTATTATATTTCACAAAATGAGCTAGATGTGATCAGCTTCGGGTCTCTATTGCCTGAAATTGCAATGAGATGCTGATTATGAAGTCTAATATGGCAATGCACAAAACCGGCATAAAGCTGCTATTTCAGACTATCAATTCTAGCAGAAAGGAATGGGCCAGCTTGAGACAGTTCACTTGAGAATTCCTGTTGATTCACAGACAGGTTGTGTCGGCGAGTTACCAAAGAATACTCTATCAGACTTGGCAGGTTTGCGACTGTTTTTGAAGCAGAAATATTCGCCATTGACTACTTTGTTAACCTGCTTACAGGAGATCGACACAAGGCCATTAGAAACCAGATTAGTGAAGTGAGGTTTCTTCCACTTGAGGGGCTGCTTTGGGATTCACTGAACCAGAATCGATGTTCAGATTTCCACTGGAGATCGTAAGGATGGGGAATAAACGGTGGTTGCACCGGACGAAAACACTGGCAAAACCTCAAAGGACTTGTACACTCGGGTTGCCATGCGTGGACCTTCCGCTGCAAGAGCAAAGGCTTCAAGGCTAGACCTAAGAGTTTTAACTGCCTCATTAACGTGGCACTGTCGGTTCAGAAGTCACCTAAATAAGATTGATTGAGAACCCTGCAGGTTTGAGGAACTAACATCTCACAAACTGGAACTGACAAAGCTTTACCCACTAAGCTCCTAAAACAAAGAATTTATGAAGTTTGTGGGTGAATTTAAAGTGAACTGTGCCACAATTGAACATATGATCGCAGTGGCGGAGCTGCCACACAGTCCAAACTTCAATTAATATTTGAATCTGATCTTTACTCGTGTAGGATAACACTGTAGTTGAAAAATACTGAAGGAAACTGAGGTGATTGCATTTATTTCAAATACTAAAACTTTTCCTACAAAGCACACATAAATGTGTCCAAGGCTTGATAAGTGTTTGAGGAGTTATTTCAAAAAGTGCATGAGATGGTGCAAACCTGTGACTTAATAATATTCTGAAGGGTTCATATTTGAATTGAAATTATATTGCGATAGGTCATCATTTGGTGTTCTGTAAACTGCTATAACTAGAACACTAAAAGATCTACTAAAGGTGCGGCAATATTTAAATTGACTTTCCACATTATTAACATTTAGATATACTTAATGATGTTGGTTAACATTCAATCTCTCTATCTAAGAGTATGAAATTATCAAACTGTAATTTATTGAACATAATTTTAATGAATTCGTTCTTCTCTTTCAGATGGGGATAACTACACACAACCCATCAACGTTAGTGTTTCCTGCAACCATGACAAACCTAAGGAGTGGTACCATTATGATGTCAGGATGTGGTATTCTGACCAATGGCAAAGGAACTAGAAGAGAATATGGTGACTATAATCTAGATGAACTCAGTGAAGGAGATAGAGTGGGAATGATGCGCAAACCTAACGGAGATTTGCATTATTTTATCAATGGTTTAGACCAGGGTATTGCTGCTCAAAGAGTTCCGCCAGTGGTATGGGGTGTCATTGATTTGTATGGAATGACAATTAAGGTAAAAGCACATCCGCGAAAAATATATAAATATTGATCTTTTCAATGTTACATAATTTTTTTTCTACAGGTATCAATTGTTGAAAGAGATGAACGAGAAGAACAGAATCTAATGACTCGTAAAAATACCAGAGATCAACAAATACTTTTACCAGATACACACCCTTTACCGGATTACTATGATCACCTAACATTTCACCCAAACTGCGGGGCGCACGCGCAAGTAATTAACAATGGAAGGACAGCTCACAGACCCAATGCAGTCGAGGATTTCAATAATGGCGTAGTTTTGACAGCCCGTCAGTTGAAAGTGGGGGAATTATTTGAGGTTAAGCTAGACAAAATGAATACCAAGTGGGCAGGTAATTCAATCTACGTTTATTTGAATTCTTTGAATTAATTTATTTTTTGTGTAGTGTAGTTTCACTGTGAATAGGCTTTCATATAATTTCTCTTTCAGGAAGTATAGAAATTGGGGTAACCACCCATAGTCCCTTAGATCTAGAATTTCCATTCACAATGACAAATGTTAGATCTGGTACTTGGATGATGACTGGAAGCGGAATTATGCATAATGGCACCATCGTTCTGGAGCAATATGGAGTGAATTTGGACCGTTTGCAGGTCGGTGATAGAGTTGGAGTGGTAAGGAAAGAAAATGGTTGTTTACACTTCTTCGTTAATGGGCTTGATCAAGGTATTGCTGCTACAAATGTGCCGGAGAAAATATTTGGTGTTATAGGCAAGTTAAATTTCTATGATACAAATTTGAATGTTATAATAGTTGAAAGATTGAATTGAAACTCAAAGTATATATATGAATGATGAAATTTATACTTAATATTTAAACTTATTGAGTAAATGAGATAAAAAACACAAGGTTTAACTTTAATCTACACTTTATTTGAAAAAATTCAACGACGTTTCGCTGACAGCAGCTTTATCAAGAATGACAAACAGAATGAAGAGTATGGTATTATAAACAAATCGTAGAACAAGTTGGATGAATAACAGGAAAATAATGCCATTGTACAGATATGATAGATAATAATCATTAATTAAAAAAGTTCAGAAAGCAATAAATGAAGTATATCCTATTCATAAAGACTATAAAATATTCAACAGTTTAACATTCTGCTGTTCTGCAAGTACAAATATTAAACTTTTCGTCAAACAAAATCTTAATATAACTTTCAAAACTTCTAATAACTTAGGTAAACATATTAAAAATAATAAATGGTTTGAATGTTGAAAATCAAGTAAATCAGGAATCTATAAGCTCGTTTATGTTCAGATGTTCTGATAAAACTTATATCGGTAGGACCTATATTAAGTTTTGGCATAAGAACATCTGAACATAAACGTAGCTTCGATAAAAATAAATCTGATTCAAATTATTCAAACCACCTAATAAAAGAAAACCATTCATTCAATAAAAACTTTGACATATTACATATAAGTTTCAAAAGTTCAAAATTAGATTTCCTAGAAGCATTAGAAATAAATAGATACAAACATTCGGACAAGCTTTTGAATGAGCAGGTAGAGAATTTTCACCCTACTTAACTTGTTTAATTAGTCTTTATTACTTTTCATACTAACTGTACAATGGCTCGGTGTGGATTTTCCTGTTATTCATCCAACTTGTTCTGCGATTTGTTTATAATACCATACTCTTCATTCTGTTTGTCATTCTTGATAAAGCTGCTCTGTCAGCGAAACGTCGTCGAATTTTTTCAAATAAAGTGTAGATTAAAGTTAAACCTTGTGTTTTTTATCTCATTTATATCATGGATCTACATCAAGTAACGGCCTCCACAATTCAAAAAAAAACTTATTGAGTAATAACCTTCTTGATGCTTAATGTACATTGCCTTATTTTAGATTTATATGGACAAGCAGTTGAAGCATCCATAGTGGACATTTATGATTATGGTTCCCCTGATACTTTGAATTCTAGTATTTCAAACACTACACTGTATAGGTAACTACTTTTGTTCAATGCAAGAAAAAAAATTTATAATTTTTTGTTCAAGTGATCTTCGTTTTCACCACATCCATGGAAAGAATGCGAGAATTGTGAACAATGGTTTAACAGCACTTCGGCCAAGACCTTTAGCAGAATTTAATGATGCAATTGTATTTTCCAATCGACCATTAAGAGATGATGAGTTGTTTGAAATTTACATAGATAATATTGTAGATAGATGGTCAGGAAGTATTGAATTAGGTGAGAATTTATCTTGTTATTATATATATACTTTATATCATCTATTCAAGGATCGAGGTTTGATTGAAGACTTTAATGATCAAACACACCACAATATTTTCTCCTTCCTATCTAGAGCATCAAAATGACCAGGAACGGTCTTCCAGATGATTGTCACTATGCTTATCTGCAGAACAGAAACACTATGACCTCAAAATAAAGGGGACCATCTCCCATACTCAATAAACAAATAAATATACCTACTCACATTGGTACGAGACGCAACTGAGTAAATCACTCATTCTTCTCAAGATCTGAATATGTAATGTTTACATTTCAGACATGCTCTTTTCCATTTTATTCTACAACATTTATATTTCTCCAACACTAAAATGTATGTGTCGATTTCGATGGTATATTTTCTCAAATCTGGCGCGATAAATTTTCATTACATTCAATAAAATGATGCCAAAACCAAAAAACTAGTTGAATTTTATCAACTAACTTTCAATTCTTCAAAAACTATCACAGGTGTAAAATACGTCAAAGAGAAATACAATAGAATACAATGCAGTTATTAATACAAACTACAGAAAATTTCCCATTACCAAACTATCAAGTAGAAAATCTTGTACCTTATAATAAGGTTCTTTCGAAAGGAAATTTCTCGATTCAACTTTAAATGTCCTCATTTTCCGAAATGCTTCTGGAATCTTATTGAGAACATTCATTACCGAAAAATGTACGGTTTTTTTGAAAGTAAGTATAATTGAATCTGTAAGTTTCAAGCTGGGATTTATATCTTTTGCTATTTACATGATCCTCATTGCTATGCGTGCTCACTGTCTTCTTGAAAAAACTGAAGATTAATTGATGTACAGATCAGGCAAAGAGAAGATATTCCTCGCGATTAAGTGCGACCTGCAGATTTCCGGAAGCTCAAATCTATTATCGATCTGATACATCTCTTCTGCAAGATAAAAATTCTCCCTCCCTCTCCTAAGCAGGCTAGAAAAACTGTTTCAATATTTACAAGAGAAGAAAGGACTTGAAGGCCTTAACAATATTCACCAATAGATACATAGATAGATATAGATAATGAGTGAGGGCTGCATAACAGTCCGGCCACTGCAACCCAGTGGTCTATTGTGGCACACTCTGTACTAAATTTCACATACAAGCTCCATTCTTGTTGTAAAGGTAATAATCTTTGTATGTGAGACCTTAATAAGCTCAGTCAACTTCAGTTTCTTAGATCCAAGCTCCTCCAACCTGACTCTGTCCCCAACGTGTTCCATTAATTTTATTTCTTCTTCATATAGTCTACATGGAGGATTCTCCATCAATCTTAACTTGTTAACGTGATTTTTGAGGCGACAGTGCCCCGTTAATATGTCAGTTAGAACTCTCAGGTCCAGCCTGGAGAGTTTAAGCCAGGCCTTGGCTCACTCAGTGGAAGGTCCACTGATGGCAAGTCGAGAATGTCTGAGACTTGAGAGGCTAAGCCTGTGCTCATGTACCTTCAGGTCCAACCACCCGTTATTTTCCATACTTGCAGTCTCCAGGAGAATTCTGAGAATATACTCTGTCCTAGTTAATCCCAAAGCTGCTAAACTAGCAGCCAATCAATCCGCCTTCTCATTTCCCCCAATGCCTGAGTGTCCAGATATCTATATCAGACCGAGCCTGATCCGTTCTCCCAGTTTGGCGAGGGTGCATTCCTGAACCGTGAGTAACGTGTAGATGCCAGTGCCTTCAGTGCAGCTTGGCTATCGGTCATGATTTACATTGACCAATAGAACTCGCAAGATAAACCATATGCCCTTCGAGCCTGGCTCAAAGAAAAACTACTTCATCATTTTCTTTCAGTTTTATATCTCCATTGCATAAATGACGTACAGAAGGGGCTCCCTAAGATAGAACCTTTTGCTACACCTCTAAGTATGTCAATTTTAGTAGAAACAACTTCATCGCCATTTTTATTCACATACATATTTATACCTACTTGAAAGGTATGACTCGATTGACTTGCTGTATATTAATGAATTGATTCCAACTCGTAAGTCAATATAGTGTTGGGTAAAAAACTCCCAACCAGGTGGATTCATCATAAAAAAAACAGCTGGTCACCAATTATTTCCCCGCATTCTAGTGAATCTTTACAGTGTAAGAAAAGCCGCCTGGGCCGTTAATTTTGTAGAGTTAAATAAAAGATTTATATGTGATATATTCAAAATTACTCAAAACAAGTTTTCGTAATGGAAAATAATTTCAGGAGTGACTGCTGTTAGACCTGACGACATAGAACTACCAAGTACTGCGACCGATTTGTGCAAGGATACTTGGATGCTTAGCGGTTCTTCGGTTATGGAAAATGGAAAGACTGTAAAGAATAACTATCCTGTGATCTGGACGCGATTGGATCTGGAATAACACTAGGTGTTATGCGTACTTCTGATAAGATGCTAATATTTTATCGCAATGGAATACCTCAGGGTGAAGCTTGCGCTGTGACACACTCTACTATATATGCTGTAGTTGATTTGTATGGACAGTGTTCACAAGTAAGCATTCCATGTGCTTCGCCAGTGGCCCCTCTCGCATCTGCTACCCAAGATACATGTCCAAGATCAGATACTTCAGCCTCTTTACAGGTAGGTAAAAATTAGAGTTTTTTCACATAACTATTGTTTTAAGTGTGTACTTTCTTTCGGTTAATGGATGTTGAATAACTTTCCATTTCTTTTTATTCTTTTAGGCGATAAATTATCTTCAGCAACCTGTCGAAACAGATTTCCACCGTTTCTCAGATTGTCATGGAAAAAATGTGATACTCAGTGATTCTGGTCGGATGGCAACAAGAAATAAAGACTGTTGCAATTGCATGATATTCAGTGCTACGCCACTTGTACAAGACGAATTATATGAAATATCTATAGTGAATATGTTACAACATTTCGCTGGGACATTATGTATTGGAGTTACCGCTGCAGTACCGGCATCTATTACGAATTTACCGAAAGATTGCTGTTATCTAACAGGTGAATTCTTTAATAATTTGAAGAAGATTTCAGTGATAAGAAACTATAAATTTATTCTTCTACATATGAGGTGTGTACTAACTACAGTTCAACACTTCAGGGTCTGATTACATTGGTTGTTTCAAGGAAAGAAGTTCCAAGGAATTGAAATTGAGTGTGAGCTGATTCACAACCCTGCCACTGTGACCCAGTAATCTATTGTGGCACACTTTGTCTTAATTTCACCTATCATCCCCATCTTTCTTAAAGAGAGCTTAATGAGTTCAGTCAGCTCCAGTTCTATTGATTCTATTTCCTCCTCACATAGTTTGCATGATGGGACCAATCAACTAACTTATTTGGGTGGATAGATAGATAGATTTTATTAGCTCAATAAATATAAATGTAAAAATACAGTGAGCGTCAAAACAAGATTCAAAAGGTGCAAATTTATTATTCACTTGTCCTCCATGAAACCCTGTACTACGTAGTTTGCTTTTTCAATTAGGTATTGCCGGAATTTACGTTTGAATGCCACGACTGGTATTGCTCGGATTGGTATAGGTTGCCTATTGTATAATTGTATCGAGGTGAATCCTACGTTCCTCTGCAGATAGGTGTAGTTATGTCTGTAGATTGTTAGGTTATTCTTGAATATTGTAGAGTATTGATGTTTAGTGCCACATGAGTGGAAGAGGTTTAGGTTCTTCCTCAGATAAGAACAGCTCTCCAGAATATAGATACATGGGAGTTTGGGGATCTTTTCAGCAATAAAATGACTTTTACAACTTTCCTTGACCCCAATAAATTTCTTTTACACCTTTTTTGAATTATAAAGACTCTCTCACTTATGACCAAATTCCCCCAGAATATGACACCATATCTGAGGTGAGACTCTACATAGGAATGATATGATAAGAGCGCAGCTTTCTTATTTACAATCCTTGATAGCATCCCCAGCGCGTAGCATGCCTTACTCATACATTTAGTTACATGATCCACCTGGGACATCCAGTCCATCCTGGAGTCGATTCCGATCTCCGATCAGCTTTGATAATTTCATTTCTGTTATCAATGAAAAGTTGTTCTGATGGTTTTCTGTATCCGAAGAAAATTATATTTAGTTTAAGGTGATTACTGAATCAACAGAGCCCTGTCCCGGGGAGTGTAAGCCAAGTTTTGGCTTTCGCAGTGAATGTTCACTGATGGCGAGCCAGTCAAGAGTGTCCGAAAGCTATGAGGCTCAGCCAGTGCTCCCGTACCTTCAGGTCCAACCTGGGTTAGTCCCAAGGCTGTTCCTCGAGCGGCCGATGGGTCCGTCTTCTCATTACCCTCAATGCTCGAGTATTCCAGTACCCACATCAGACGGAGCATATTTCTTTCCCCCAGTTTGGCGACGGTTGAACGACATTGATGTTCAAAAAGTGGCGTGCAGTTGTCGAACGCTAATGCCTTCAGTGCAGCTTGACTAACTGTGATGCGTCAGGAGTACAGAGCGTTGAAGTTTTCGAAAAAAAAATCGGTATTTTAAAGGTATCATAAAGATCCTCTGTCCAAATTGTTTGAAAGGTCTACAGTAAAAGTGCCAGAGACGCAAAATTTAAAAAGCATTGTTTCGCGCACGTACAGACATGAAAATTTTCCCCACAAACAGGCAAGAAAACGGTTTTCGCGGTTTTAGAGGTGCCACAATTTGAAAAAATTCAGGGAAGTACCCCACAACAAAAGAAATCAAACGCCATAGAAAGTATACCTGTCCAGACATTCAGCAAGCGTAAAAAAATTTCAAAAATTTTGAAATTAACAGTGATTTAGTCTTCATGAATTTTTTTAGATTTATTGGGCAATCAGAATCTGAGGAAAAAATGAGATGAGAAAAAACACGTTTTCTGATGTAGGGGGGGAGCAGAGAGGGGGGCTAAAATTATGACCTTGAGCACCCCTATGATGGAGGCATCACAGCCAATATAGAAGAAGAAAGTACACCACTGTCTCTTATGTGATATTTATATTGTTATCAGTTGGGTAACAGAAAAGAATATAACATCTTTTGTATTTTTGTCAAAAATTGAAGCTACAGCTCATTATTCTCATTTACGAAATTACTGCTGAAATACCTATTTTTATAAATATTTAACTAATGATTGAAAAACAAAAATACCTAAGTTTTTGCTTTATAAAATTTGCATGTGTTGAATGATTCAACTTTTTTTATTAATATTAAAATTTTCCCTAGGCAATGAACTTCGATATAAGAATAAAGTCATCCAGTTGTTCTCGCCTAGTCTGAATTGGTTAAGCGTAGGCGACCACATTGGCATCTTGAAGAGTCAAGATAACATAAGAGTTTTCCTGAACGGAGAAGAAATATACCTTCAAATGCCGCAACTTCCAGAAATGTTGTACGTTGTGTTCAATTTGCGCGGTTCGTGTTCCGCCATTGCAGTTACCAGTCATAAATCTACAACTCCGATGAACAGTACGAAACTTCAAGATAGTTTAGAAATGGTTATCGATCAGGGACAGTCGAAAACAACGGCCGAAGTGAAAGATCCAGAACCTGGTTGCTCAAAACCAGGGGTGGTTCATGAATTTCACGAAAATCATGGAAGGAATATTGAGTTGATGAGCGCGAAAACTTCAGCCAGACGCGTTGCTTCGTATAACCAAGGGATGGTTATTGTGCAGCCTGCCGTAGAAAATAATGCATTGATTAAAATTGTGGTGGAACATATTGATTCCAAATGGCAATCTTCCCTGATCGTTGGATTGGCGAGTGGTCCACCTGAAAAACTTAGTTTGCCATCGAATGCTTTATCATTGAAAACCGCTTGCTGCGTAATAGCGAACGATTGGATATTCGTTAATGGTACAAAGGTAAGTGATACATCGCTCAATCATATTGTAGGATGGCTAATAAAATAATTCATGATATTGTTGATGGATTAATTGTTTATTTTTAATACACACGACGGGTTTCGACAGTTACTTCATTTTCAAGTGTCTAGAGCTAACAGTTAAAGACAACAATGTGCTAACTATGCCTATTTTAAATGTTGAGTTATGGAGTGATTTAATTCTAGTTGGCTATTGACAGTGGTGAATTTTGGGTTTCTAAAAAGTTTGTTGATTTCCAAAGTCTCTAAAAGATTAATTGTCATCCCTTTATTGTATTTGTGGAAAATGTTTAAAGTATCTAATGTATCTATGTGTTTTGTAGATTTAATATGTTCAAAAAACTGCGGATTTTTATCTGGAAGAGATGTTCTTTGAATCTAAATTCAAAATTTCGACCTGTTTGTCCTACGTTAGTTTTTGAAATGAATGCTTCATTCAATTCTGTATATTCCCGACTGTTTAAATTTATTAGTGAGTGATATTGATGACTCATTTATCTTATGAAAATTCATTCTCAACGAAGATGATGTAAAATATATTTTATATTTTCCAGAATTTTATGTTTACTAACACAACCGGTTTCGACAATTAGGTCATTTTCGAGTGGTCAACTACAACTACAGGAAATGAACTTATTTATATAGATACTAGCCTAATAGTGGGAAGGTATTAATGTCTAGCTGACTATTAAGGGTGATTTTGATTCAATTTAGATTTTGATTTATTGATTTATGGATCACATTCAATTACAAAAAAAATAGTATGGACAGACGGGAAACCCCCTTTAATGCAAAAAAACTAGGAACTAATTAATACAGACAGTAGTGAGCATTAAACATAGTGCCCAGTAGTGAAGCATAAAGAAAAAGAAATACAATATTAAAGCGATCTTAACGCATGGAAAGCTTTTGATTTGAAGACTCTTAAGAGAAACAGAAAAGAAATCGAGCCATGGAACTTTGTTCGCCAAGGTAAGAGTAGGGTAGATAAAGAAGTTGCAATGTAATTAAATCTATGCATTTTGATATTAAATAGTGGCGTGTGTCGAGTTCGCCTAAGTGGCAAGTTAATATCAATCGCAGCTAACAAATCAATACAATCAACAGAACCATTCAATATACCATGCACGCCGGTTCCTCAGAGAATCCAACCTGAAAGTCCTCATCACAATTTGTATGTCAATATTACTTGGTAAATGCGACCGGAACGCAGATGACTTAAGAACCCCCTTTGTACTTTATCCAAAAAATCGATATCACCAATAAAGAATGGGGACCAAATAATAGAACCGTATTCCAGATTGGATCTAACGAGGGAACAATACAATAACCTGAATAATGTGCTTAGAGAATTCATTCGAATTTCTGAACGCAAAACCAAGGATCTTTAGTGATTTTGAACAAACAGCTGACATATGTTCCTTAAAATTTAAATGAGTATCCAGTATTACTCTAAGGTCACGAATACTCTTCACACAACAAATATCCTTTTGATCAAAACTGTAGTTGAACTGACTAATCTGAACAGACCTATGAAACGAGATAATCTAACGTTTATCAAAATTCAATTTAAGACAATGTCAACCCAGTGGAAAAAAGCATCAATCTGAGATTGCAGAAGCATTGAGTCCTGCGATTTCTTTACGACTGAATACATTTTCAAATCATCTGCAAACATAAGAAACTTAATAAAATTCTTTATATCATTAACGAAAATGTTGAATAGCAGTGGACCCAGATGAGAACCCTGAGGCACGTCAGAAGTTACAAAAATCGCTCTAGAGTAAAAGTTTCTATATTTAACAATCTGCGTTCTACCACATAAAAATCTGCCAGCCACGTGAGCAGGGAACCTCTTATGCCAAGATCTTCAAGTTTACCTAACAAAATATGATTAACCGTATCAAATTAGAAAGTAGAATTATAATTAGAAAAATCAGTGTACACAGAGTATAACTGGAATTATGTCTTTCAAGTAGAGTGAAAGATCAGTTATAATAGAACGGCCTTTACGAAAACCGTGTTGCTCATTTATGATAATAGAGCAGCACTTCCAAGATAGGTAATTACAGACCATGCAATCAAGTAATTTAGGTAAGGCAGATTGTAAACATATAATTTGTTATTAGCGATCTTGAACTGTTTTTAAACAAATTACTAATTGGAGTTGCTAGAACAAAGGCACAATTCTTCAGAACTATGGATGGTATTCCATCGCAGGCAGTAGAAAGCACTGGTTTTAGGTTTTTTACAACTTCAAGAGCGTCTGTAGGAGAGAATTGGCAGCTTTCAATGTTTAAAGAGCTATCTTATTCAATTTTATTCGGAACAACATCTTTGCTGTATACCCCCGAAAAAAATCTGCAAATAGATCAACTACAAGTCGACCATCCTCACTAGTGACACCATCATATTTCATGCAGTTGGGAAGTTCTGATGTTTTCTTTGTAGAATTGATAAATCTCCAGAAGGCCTGGGGGTTAGAATGAATCGCGTTCTCAATATTGTAGAGATGGTTAGCGTACAACCGGTGCAATAGTAACTTGCAATCAGACCGCAGATCTTTGATATAATCGTAGTCTGCGGTGCTACCAGATTACTTGAATCTGCAATGAGCCTTTTTCTTAAGAGTAATT
Source organism: Cryptolaemus montrouzieri (assembly GCA_013387265.2). Taxonomy (NCBI): domain Eukaryota; kingdom Metazoa; phylum Arthropoda; class Insecta; order Coleoptera; family Coccinellidae; genus Cryptolaemus; species Cryptolaemus montrouzieri. The sequence continues at coordinate 1,452,821 of JABFTP020000144.1, read as the reverse complement.
AATAATACTTTCATCATGGGCAAAAACCAGAGCTATTTTTTTCATTTTCTTTCCTTTGTTGCAATTACGAAGAATTTTGATATTATCTAATGTTATTGAATGTTTTGTGGTTTTTATGTTTACATATTGGAGAATTATTGTCAGATGATAAATGTTCTTTGAATCTGGATTCCAAATTCCTACCTGTCTGCCCAACATAAGCTACTATACACTCATTGCACTCAATTCATACGAGTAGGTACAAGAGTTCCGACTAAATTGGAGAACTAGCACCTTCAAAGTAAGATTTTCAACTTTCTACGGATGGATGAATATACATATACGTTTTATCTGATATTGAGATATGATGCACATCAAGAAAGATTCGTTTGTTATCGTTTAGTTCAAAAATTACGGAACCGATTTTGAAAACTCTTAAATTATGGAAAGCTACATTATACGTGGATGACATTGGCTATATCTCAATTTCAAAACAAACTGGGATTTCTACGAAAATAACAATGTAATCCAAGGTATCAAAATTTTGCATATTAACGTCATTAATTAGCGTGCGCTGCAAAAATATTCATAGTATAGAGTAAGAAACTTTTATATTTATTAATTAATTGAACCATCTGACATTCATTGTTTCAAATTGTTTGGGCAAAGTTGTTTTTATAATTCGTTTTTTTTTTAGTCGAGATCAAATTATGGACAAAGTCTTAACAACTTGAAGGTTGGCGATATAGTTTCTTTGGGACTCTCTGATACAGGGCATTTCCGTTTGATCGTCAATGATTTCGAAGAAGAACCATTACCTTGTGTTTTCCCTACCGGACAACCCATACACGCTATATTCGACCTATATGGCCAATGTAATCAAGTAAGTTTTTAAACTTATGTTTTTAGTTGCAAATATTCGTAATCTACATCATTTTAGATTAAGATTTTCAATTCTGAAATGCCATCCAATCCAGAGCCGAAGATTGTTGTCGACTACGAAAAGGCAGATCTGGAGAGTTGTGAAAAGGAAAGGGCTGATAATAATTTGACACTTCCCATTCCTTCTGCCAGCGTTAATTTACCACAGGTTGTGGTACAAAGAAGTCCCCCTTCAAGCCCTTTGAAAAATGTAAAATGCAGCTACAAAGAGGAATGTGAAAAATTTAGAAAAAGAATTCTTCTACCAGGTAAAATATTGTATATACAGAGTGCTCACAAGTACGCAAACCTACTTCAAGCGGTAATCTCTCAGGAGGAAGATTTCAAATAGTTTTTTTTTAATATATCCTCTTTCAGACTGTTCTAAGATGTCACCACTATTTTGCTCCGAAACTGTTCTGCCGAAGAAGTGAGCATCTTTCCGATATAAACTCTTTTGGGATGGCTTCTGAGGTAGAGATTGTTACTTCGGTTGAAAAAGTTCAGATCCAGTTGTGTCATAGCCACTGCAAATCTTAATAGTCTCTATGAGGTCACCCGTATCTCCCCTTTCTTTCAATTTCTGAAGGTCAACTTTGTAAATTCTGTTCTTATATCTTGTATTCATCAGAATAGAGATATTCTCGTGAGGCATCTCTGGGTATTTTCCGATGGTTCAATGTGGCTTATGAAATATGGACTCCAGGCACAGTGCGCACAAGGTCAGCTCTAATGATTGTATTATATATCTCACCTGATTTCAAGGCAAACGCTTTTTGTATCAAGTATATAAGGATGTTGGTCTTCCTTACGACCAGTTTAATGTGAGATTCCCTTTTCAGATCATCTCATATTATCACCCCTAGATTAATCTCCTCCTCAACTCTTATGAAATTATTGGGAATATATATTTTTTAGGTTATTACATCTTATGGAGAATTTTTTCTCATCTAACTCAAGGATCCAGTCTTCTGTCCATTGTTCTATGGCAGCAAACTGAGCCACAAAGGTTCAGGTTCAGTGAATGGGTTACAGTATAACTTTGTATAGACAGCATATGACACTAGGTTAGTTCTGATATTTAGAGCTGAGTTGCTGATAAATGTATTGAAAAGTAGAGTTCCCAGTACTGATCCCTGTGGGATTCCGCCTCTTACACAGTACTTCGAAGACATTGCTACCCTGTCTGGACTCTGAACTTACGTTCCATTAGGAAACCATCAACTTCAGCAACCTACCTCGTACTACCAATTGTTCAATTTTATAAAGTGATCGCTTCACTGGTTTCTGGTCAAGCACCTCTTCAAAATCGAGAAGAAGCACATCGACTCGATTGGTCTCATCTATTGATTTAGTGTATTTGTTGATAGTTGTTCTTAGGTAGGAATCAATATTGATTATTTGTTATTACGTTATTAGCGACCAGAGAAGTTGTTAGCTGTTTTGTTGTGATTTTTTCCATTATGTTGCTTAACACAGATGTCAACTACTTGGTAGTCGGGTCATATGTATGTAACATGAGTCTCAGAGTAGTTTTGTTAAAACACTGCTAATGTATCATCAGAACCTGGACTTGTGTATTTCTTAAGGATGACTATGTACTCCAGGATAAGTTCATATGAGAAAATAAACGCTCTGACGTTTTTTGACCAAGTTGGGAGAAATGTTGGAAAATTGCTCATTGTCTCTTTTGTCAACGTTGCTTTATATTTCTGTGCAAAATAGTCTGTTACTGCAAATGGCTCTGACAAAATCTAACCTCTCCTTCATAATGTATATGCAATGGATTTAAATTTCTTTACAACTTTTCATCGAAAATAACAAAATATTCACATACTATCATCCATTACAAGATAATAATTAGGTAATTTCTGATTTTGTAGATCACTTCTTTGTGCCAGATGACGCTTCATGTTATTGTCAGAATTGTTGCAAATTGCGACATCAATCAGAGGAGAAAGACGATTCTTTATTTGGTAAGTTTTTCTCTGAATATATTTACAGAGCAACGTTGGTATAAAGTCCTTATTTGATGAATGATCTTCTTATAAGTTATCTTGATGGCATTTTTATCCATTTAAATAGGTTCACTCGAAACAATTTTAAGAAAGTTTAATTTCTTTCTTGGCTTGCCAATTTCAAATCTTTTGCTTAAATTGAATTATTGAATGCTTGCTATATTTTGTATTGAAGATTCGATACTATATCAAAATTGATTATTAAATCACGACCTATCAGTAACGTATTCTCTCTGCGACTGGTCCTTAGGTTCATTTATTATTTATTAAAACAAAAGAAAGTTTGAAACCTATGCACTTTTCTCGCGCCAAACTTTTTTGTGCAACATTATAGAACTCGGATTGAATTCTAGAAAATCATTACAACTTCTGGCGTTTCTTTTTGTTTCTATATGTTTTTAACAAAAAGTTATCGATTTTGTTGAAAAACTGCGCCTTTGTTTATTACAGATAATTTAGATAACCGATGGATGATAATTGAAATATGTAGAAACTAGGTATAATACGACCTTCTATCTCGGTTCATGTCAAGCTCAATCCTGAGTGAAATGAATTATTCCAATTAAAGTTTTCACGCATAACGAGTTGGGGGAGGCTATCAACGATCAACCATAGAGAGTAAGAAAATCTGACGATAGGTGTCGCCATGTAACAAACTACTAATACCACAACGGCTGTAAATATAAATTCTTGCTTCGAGTAAAGATTTGTAAGAAAACAGTCGAGACTAGCAGAAACTCGGTATCAATCATTTATATATAGTATAAAGTATTTGTGTTCATACTCAAAATCCCCCAATTATTCCCGAATTTTGGCTCACCCCACACATTCCCCATTTAGCTTCGTTTTCCCCGCAATTTGGGGAATTCCCCAATTCCAGATTGGCAACCCTGATCTTCAGCTGATAACAAGATAAAGTTGAAATACAGCATAAACATGTAGATACAAAATTAATAAGGGTGCAAAGTCCAATATAAGAAATTACAGAGGTATAGCGGTGCAATCTACCATTCCGAAAATGCTGAACAGTTTGGTTTCTAGTATTTTGTCCTGGAAATGTTGCTCAGTTTTAATCAATGAGCAGCACGGTTTTAAAAGGGGACGTTCCACTGTTACCAACTTAATACTCTTTGTTAATGAGATAATTGAATGCATCGAGTCGAGCTACCAGCTTGATGCAATATACACTGATTTCAGAAGAGCCTTTGATACGGTCAACATTAATATTCTGATTGCTGAGCTTGAGACCATTGGCATCTCAGGCTCGTTCCTTCGGTGGTTCGAGGTTTCCTTTACGGCGTTCACAGATCGTTAGATATCAGCGATTTTATTCCAGAGAGTTTCCAGTTTCATCTGGTGCTCCGCAAGGGTCACACTTGGGGTCATTTCTTTTCAATATCTTCATTAATTACATAGAAACTGCTCTTACCACCAAGTTTCTGCTATTCGCGGACGACATGAAGATGTTTTCGGTCAATCGTGGATCTTCTGATGCCTCTGCCTTACAGGAGGAATTGAATAAATTCTTTGAATGGTCTGTTTCTCTTTGGGTCTCAATATTGAAGTGTGGCATCATGTCTTTTTGTAGATCAAGGATTCTCTAGTGTTTATTTACACGTTAAATGATGATAAACTTAAAAAGATGGAAGATGTGCGAGACCTAGGTATCATTCTTGACCCTAAGTTGAACTTCAAGGAGCATTTTCGTAGTATCACTCGGAGGGCATGCCAGATACTTGGTTTTATCATCCGGAATGCAACAGAGTTTTCCCTTCGACATTAAGGATTCTTTACTGTTCCCTAGTCAGATCTAATTTAGAATATGGGTCATGTATTTGATCGCCTCACTATTCGTGCGATATCAAGGACTTAGGAAGGGTTCAACGAAAATTTCTACGATACCTATGTTTTAAGTCGATGCTCATTGTCAATAATGATGATACGCTTCAGGTCAGAAGACGAATTCATGACGTATGTTTTTTCTTCAAAATAGTTAACGGATTGATTGATTGTTCAGACCTACTCGCCCAAATTGATTTTAACGCGCCTCAAAGACTAAATAAAAGTACACCCGTGTTCCGCCCTAAAACCTGCCAATTCTTACTGTGAGCGTGTCATATCTTTAGCCAATAAGTTCTGTACAAGATGTGATTTCTTCTCTATCTCTCTGCAGAGGTTTAAATCTGAAGATAGACGCTGGCAGAATGTTTTTTAATGGTAACCTTTTGTAACGAATAACAATTATCATTACCATTGAATCTGTATGTATGTTACTCTTATCTATAAGTTTTATCTTTGTTCATGTTTTTTCGTTGTATTTAATACCCACCACGTTTCTCTTAGTGGGCATAATTTTATATTTCTGTACATGTAATATTCAAAGGGGGTTCCCCGTCAATTATACGAAGAAATAACATAAAAACAAGATGTAATGAACGAATTATGTTATAAACAGTTATTATTGAAAGATATCAAATATGGACGAATAAGCGGGGCCATTCTGGTCGTTCAGAAGATTTCGATGGGGAATTTGTTGGGTAAAATTTCGATGGATTCTAAGATATCTAACTTTCGTCCTGTAGGTATTCTGTGAATAATTTGAAGTTGATCTATGGGTGGAAAATGATGGCTATTTTCGATACAATGTGAAGCCAAGGCAGATTCGTCGGTTCTCGGCTTATTGTAATCTGATTCATGCTCTTTGTATCTAGTTTTGAATGAACGACCAGTCTGACCTATATAAACGCCTTCACAACTTCAGTATTATTGAATCTATCAGTTTTATCTTTACTATTGAAAAATTCTTGGGAGAGTTTCATGTGGGTTTTGCTACTTTTTATGCTGTTTTGGACTGACATTTGCAATCTTTTCGCTGATAGGGATTTGTTATCAGTTGAAGATGGTCGATAGACCGAAATTGCAATCCTCAATTTCAATAAACTCTTTGTGATATTATATGTTGAACATAATTGTTCTACAATTTCTATTCAACCTGATAATCAATTTTTCATTAATGTTGAAGTAATAAAGATAAAGATTAATTTATTAACTTTCTTTTTAGTATTCGAGTGTTGCGAATTAATTCAGTTTTTTGTAATTTCAGGTTGGGTCAAATTTCCCCTATGCAACTTGACTAACATTTCTGCAGATAAATGGCACACTTCCTATTATCCAACAAAATTAGGAAACATACGAACCATTTTAGAAAAGGGGCAGCCATTAACAAAAGGTAATACTTTATTCTCTTAAAATTTTTGTTATTGTACAGTGATGGTTTTTCCTAACGTTTAAACGAAAGCTCAGCAATTATAAACATGATGATATTATGAAAAATCTTTTTTTTAGGGCAAGCCCAATGGGGAAGCTTAGTTTGCCAAAAAGAAGATGACGTGCAAGTGGTGTTTTATCCTTCTATGCAGAATTTCAATATTTCAGGACATAAAATTGATAACAAATTGGCATATTCTGCTTTTCAACTTCTAGTCAAACCTGGTGCTTATTCTGTAAATCGCGAACCACCCGAATGGAACACCAAAGAAACTGGCGCCATTATGTTGCAATGCTTGTTAATAAAATTGTGCCCTTGTGAATGAAATTATTTAATCCTTGAATTTGTTTTTGCTTGAAAATTAAATGTTTTTGTGCAGGTACACCTTATCAGTATTGAGTTATTTATTTTTGTTAATTGTTTTTATTAGTGATTTTGTAAGTAAATTCATTTGTTGTTTGAAATGTTTTTTTAATCATTCAATTTCCGCCTCGGAATTTTAAGCATATAACTATGACATTAGATTCTACATCTTTCATGAAGAAGTTCGAGGAATTGCTCTATAGGCTTTTTCATATATAGTAAAACCGCCTTATTCGCGGTTAAAAAAATGCGACCGAATTCCTATATTCGCGGCAAAATATCTCTTTATTCGCCGATTTAATTGGTATATCGGTACATACATATATATCAATAACTAGGATTCGGTATTCCTTGTAAACGCGCCGTGAAATGGACTAATAGAAGAATAAAATAGACCTTATTACTACTATGTTTAAAGTATGTATCTTTTTAAGTGATATTGCTGCTGCATTGGTTCTGCTTTTCCTTTGACAGAAGCCGCTTTAGCCGCGGTCGGTATTTTTGAGTATTTTAACAAACAAAATCTTTATGTGAAGCGACGTTATTACTCAATGCATACAGTATATTGTCAAATGCTTCTTATTAGGCGTTCTGTCCTTTGATAAAAGCCGCTTTGGGTTTTTTATTGTTTAATTTTACCATTCGTTACAAAAATTGTGATCGAATGATACGCCTCTACCGTTGTCTATCTAATTTATAATATGACCTTAAAAAATTAAGTAACTTTTTCGTTTCGATACGAAAAAAATCAGTTTTATCGCTTGAGATGAAAATGGAAATGCTGAATCGTTTACGCCTTGGACAGTTTACATTCATATCACTCTCATTCAATGTTAATGAATCAACTGTACGATCGATAAGCAATCTGATGATAAAATAAGATCGTGTGTAGCTTCGACGTTAGCAAAAATTGTTCTTGATCCAGCAATAGAATAAACCTTCTCTGGGTTTCCACAAATAATTCATGACCAAAAACCCAGAGAAGGTTTATTCTATTGCTGGATCAAGAACAATTTTTGCTGACGTCGAAGCTACACACGATCTTATTTTATCATCAGATTGCTTATCGATGAATTATTTGTGGAAACCCAGAGAAGGTTTAAAAGGTGAATAAATATGAAGATGCTGGGAATTAAATAAAAACAACAATTTTGTCTTTCCTTTGATGTGTCCCCCGTCGTTCAGAAATCAAATTGAAAGAATAATTTGAAATGAATAACTGATTACAATTTTTATATTTTTCTAACTAATGAGGTAAAAAATAGAAAATTTTAGCTAACTACAGTTGATAAAGTTGATAAATCTTAAGTCATTTGTTTTGATATTTTGTCCCAAATTAAATTTAAACCAACTAATATGTCGATCAATCCTCTATGTTGATCGATATCTCAGACAGAGATAGCATCCTGCTATCTTTTAGAGTGACGATTTCGGTGAGTGACAATGAAGTAGATAGGCTTAGAATGCAACGAGTTCGTGCACATCAAACACAACAACAGCGACCACGCCATAATGAAATTGAGCGAATCCGCTTACGCAATGCTCCTGTGATTCTTGAACGAGCTGCATCCCACTATGATCAAGCAATTGATTATTGTGCCAACAAATCGTTAACAATTGGGGGAATGATAATAATTTGTAAATATTGTAAGGCTCATAAAGGGGTCGCAACCAAAGAAGAGGGTATATGAACTATGGTCCCTCGATTAAAAGTCTATTGGTATAGTAGTTGGCCTATTGACCGGACATCAACTCAACAAACACCTACACGTCATGAGACTATTGGAAACCACACGGTGACGTGGTTGCCTAGAAAATGACGAAACAATTGAATACATATTCTTCGAACGTCCCGCTCATAAGGTGACCAGACTGAACCTTGGGCATTGAAACACCCAGCGCCCGGATGATCCAGGAGGCCCCCTACAACAGTCTTGCAAGCTTCATCAAAAAGTTTTTCCAAGCCACAAAACAAAAGAATATAACACGGCAAGCTCAATTGGCCGAACTGCCTGAATGCTGCCCATAAAGGCGCCGTGCAAGAAGAAGAAGAAATAAATGGTGAATGTACTGGCAAAGTAATATTGCCACAATAGTTTCCACCACCAGATCATTCACGCCCTTTACTTTCTGGGATTGGAAATGATTCTAAGCACTTCTTGGCCAACATTCAGAAACATAACAGCTGTTTCCAGATTACATCGTTTGGCGCTACACATATTACCTATACAGGACTATTTTATGCCCACTTTCAAGGTATTATACCATAATATTTTTTTATAATATTCAAGTTTGCATTAAAATATATATCGGAAATAATTATTGGACAAATCTTTATAAATTACAGATACAAGGACAAATTTATCACTTACTGGGGGCGCGGTAACCACTACCAGATGCGTATCGTCAATTTTTACAAATTTCTTTTATGTGCAATACAGATGTGAAAGTTGAGAAGCGTTGTGCTCGCAATCTAACAATGAAGGGAACCATTGTCCAAGAATTACGAATGTTTTTTCATCAGAATAACAATTTAGCGAAACTGTTCAAAATAGCATTGGATCTTATTAATTACGTAATCATTTTGTTTGCTTTAAGTTTATTTTATACAAAAGTTTGGGTCTTTTATTTATAGATTGGGACTGAGATGTAACGGAAGTATCTATGATTTGATGTGTTACGGGGTTTTTTGATTTTGGCGACGTTTCGAGAAGTTGTACCTTGTCATCTTCAGGCGTTCGGTAGACGATGTCTCGTGTCTAATTGAAGCGTTTTGCTGGTTCTATTCTCGTTGTGGACGTCGGTTGGCCTGGTGGTGGAAATGATTTCATTATTCTCTGTTGATGTTGCCGGTTTCCTAGGTGGAAAAATAACTTTCCAAACATAATTTTTTTTGAGTTATCGAAATTTATTGTATGAGCTGTATATAGTTTACATAGATAAATAGCGGATGATATGGACTTATTTTTTAGTGTTTTTTTATGTTCCTCTACTTTTTCTTTTATTCTTTCGTTGGTTTGGCCGATTAAACCTCATCACAATATCCGCATGGTATAGAGTAAACTCCCCGATTTTATGAAGGAAAGTTGTCCTTCGTGTTTTTGAGAATTTTTCCGATAGTTAAGTATGGTTTGTATGCCGTTCTAATCAGGTATTTCTTAAATGTTCTTTCTATTTTATCTGCTACTCCTTTGATATATGGTAAAACAGTTGTGATATTTTGTTCTTCTGTGCATATCGTGTTTCGCCTAGTGAGAGTGTCTCTTATAGCTGCTTTTATTGTGTTTTTGTTATATCCTTTATTTTCAAGAGCGTTGGTTATTGTAGATAACTCTTCTTCTCTGCGGTTGTCATCTGTAAGTGCTACCGATCTGCTTATGAGCGTTTTGACCACTGATTATAATTGTGCTGGATGATAATGTTATGAGGCATGTAAGTATCTATTTGTGTGGGTTGATTTTCTGTATACTGAGAATTGTAAATGTTCGTTTCGTGACTTTGTTAAGAGGAGATCCAGATATGGCAACTGCCTGTTTGATTCTTTTTCAATTGTGAATGTTATGTTCGCATGGATTAAATTCAGGTGAGCTGTGAACGCCCTTAGGGATTCTACACCGTGGAGCCATATGATGAAGATGTCGTCGACGTATCTCAGCCATATTTTGGGTATCAGATGGAATTTTTGTTGTCCTTGTTTCTCGAAATTTGCCATAAATAGATCAGTAATAGCTGGGGACAAAGGAGATCCCATGGGTGTTCCCGATGTTTGCTTGTAAGGTTTGTTTTTATAAGAAAAATATATAGTTCCCAGGGAAGACGGGATAGAGGAACTCAAAGAAAATTGCCATAGAGACATAATACTCCTTTCCAAACACTGCCTGAATTCTACATATTTTTCTTATAGAAAAAACGTACCAAGCAAACATTTGGAGCACCCATGGGATCTCCTTTGTCCCCTGCTATTGCTAATCTATTTATGGCAAATTTCGAGAAACAAGCATAACAAAAATCATATCATCTTTATCTAATGGCTCCACCGTGTAGAATGCCTAAGCGGGTTCACAGCTCACCTGAATTCAATCCCTGTGAACATAACATTCACAATTGAAAAAGAATCAAACAGGTAGTTGCCATATCTGGATCTTCTCTTAACAAAGTCACAAAGCGAATATTTACAATTCTCAGTATACAGAAAATCAACCCACACAAATAGTTACTTACATGTCTCATCACATCATCATCCAGCTGAATTAAAATCAGTGGTCAAAACGCTCACAAGCAGATCAGTAGCACTCACAGACGACTGCCACAGAGAAGAAGAGTTATCTACAATAACCAACGCTCTTGAAAATAATGGATATAACAAAAACACAATAAAAGCAGCTATGAGAGACACTTTCACTGGTCGAAACACAATATGCACAGAAGAGCAAAAGCACTCATCTGTTTTATCATATATCAGAGGAGTAACAGATAAAATAGGAAGAACATTAAGGAAATATAAAATTATAACTGCATACAAACCATACTTAACTATAGGAAAAATTCTCAGAAACCCGAAAGACAACGTTCCTTCAGAAAATCAGGGAGTTTCCTCTATACCATGTGGAGATTGTGATGAGATTTACATTAGCCAAACCAATGGAGGAATGAAAGAAAGAGTAAAGGAACATAAAAAAACACTAAAGAATAAGTCTTTATCATCCGCTATTTATCTACATACAGGTCATACCATAGATTTCGATAACTCCAATCTGCACCACACAACAACTTAAGAAACCTCATCAGAGGAGTAGTGGGAATGGAAAAAGGAGGTACAATGAACAAAAGAGACGAAACCCTTAAATTATCAAATGTTTGGAAAGTTATTTTACCACCTAGGAAACCGGCAACATCAACAGAGAATAAAGGTGCATTTTCATTGCAGCGTTTTGACGCAAATTCGGATGATCACGTGATTTTCAGCGTTGACGCTAGAAAGTTGGGAATCTCTCAACTTTATAGCGTCAGACGCTCAAATTGACAAGTGACATTTCTGTTTTAAATATTTTTTATTGTTAGTAAATAATAATGAATTATCTATATTTTCGTTATAAATTTGCAGCTTATAAAATTAATCTAATATCAGAATGGACTCTAGAGATTAATTAACAAACCTCAGAGTCAAAATTAATCGTTCTTCGGGTTTTACAATATCTCGTACGACATAATGTTTTGTAATGCGTGGAGCAACCAAACACAAAAGTTCTTCGAATTGTGAAGTTCTCATTCTACTATAATTCCTGAATCGCAGGTCATCTAATTGTAATGTAGGAAGAACATTCAAATAGAATCCATGCCTGACTCGTTCTTTAAATAAATCTGCAATCCAATACCACTTTCGTTTATATTTTCGGTTTTCAAGGGTAGCCAATAAGAAACCTAAGGCAGCTAGTTTTCTCTGATATGAAATAACTCTATTAGTTGTCGTCAAGTTATTACGCCATATAAGCTGCCGATACTGGAACAACTTATTTAATTTTTTGGTTTTAAAAAAAATATTCGCAACATAAAAGACTTCCAGAAATGATACCAACGAAGAATAAGTTTTATATTTGTTCATCAACTAGTTTAACCTTTAAAAAATTACAAATGACATATTTTGACGCTGAAAACTCCTTTTCATGCAAACGTTAAGATTTCATAGAAGGTCACATGACCACTTGGACGCTCAAAACGGGCGTTAAAACGCTTCAATGAAAAGGCATCTCAATGAAAGCATTCCCATCACCAGGCCTACCGACGCCCACAACGAGAATGCAGAAAGAGAACCAGCGGTTTGCTGATGGTTCTCGACAAGGGATAACTTGTCGAAACGTCGCCAAAATCAAAATGGAGCACAGTATAAAACTCGAAACACATCAAATCATAGATACTTCCGTGTAACATATATATATATATATATATATATATATATATATATATATATATATATATATATATATATATATATTCTGTTCTTCAGAAACAGTTTTTCATATATTATCATCTTGCTCAGTCCTTGCTTCAAAAGATTATTTAGAAAGACATAATGCCGTCGCTAATATTATTCACTTCAATCTAGGAATTAAACATGACCTAATTCCCAAAAGAAAAAATTTCAAAAATATGAACCTGAGATTATTTGTGAAAATGACAAATATAAACTTTATTTTGATAAAACAATTCTGTGCAACAGAGTTGTAAAACACAATAGACCAGATATCGTTCTTAATGATAAACAGAATCAAATAACATATATAATTGATATTGCTATACCCGACACACATAATATACAAAATAAATACAATGAAAAATTTCTAAATATATGATGCTTGGCGACGAGATTAAAAAATGTGGAAGATGAAGAAAATATTTATTCTACCGATTATTATTTCCACAACAGGTGTTATTCCTAGAAATCTTCACAAAATATTGAGATTTTGGGTCTGAAGAAAAATTTGTTTGAACAGTTACAAAAGATAACAGTCATCAAATCTTGTAATATTCTTCGTAGGTTTCTTTCCGAAAATAATAATGAGGTAGAGTCATAAGTTTTCTTTAGTTAATACTGCTCAGAATCTCATTTCATATTTTATTTATTTGTTTATATAAGTGTAATATAATTAACTGGCAATTTTGTCATATTTATATTCAGAGCAGTATTCTATTCGATCGTTCACCACTTCACACAAAGGAAACTATTAATGAGTAACATTCAGTGTTACTTGACTAAGGTCCGTACACTGGATTTTTCCGGGGAGAAAGCCTCTGACACTACTCGTTGGTACATTGATATCATTGTCTGATGATGCTATAGTATGTATATATTCTGGTAGATTGATATATTCTCATAACATTTAACGTTATCCTAATATATAATTACTCCAGGATATGTTTTGATTATAATCATTGCCTGGCAATGGTATTAATTACCGGGTGGTGGATTTATATTTTTTCATGAAATCAGTTTGATTGCATGAACAGATATATGGGCAACTCGTCGGGGTAAAACCCCCTATATATATATATATATATATATATATATATATATATATATATATATATATATATATATATATATATATATATATATATATATATATATATATATATATATATATATATATATATATATATATATGGAGCACGGTATAAAACTCGAACACATCAAATCATAGATACTTCCGTGTATATATATATATATATATATATATATATATATATATATATATATATATATATATATATATATATATATATATATATATATATATATATATATATATATATATATATATATATATATATATATATATATATACTCAGAAAGAACAATATGAGTGATTTTTGGTTTATCTTATGACGCCGATTTCGACCTTTCGTTCGTCAGCAGATAGTAAGAAACTAAATATAAAGTGCTGTGAAATTCATAGATGGAATTTGGATTTAGAAAAACAGATAGTTATACAGTTCACAAACTATTGAAAGTAATAGTAATCTATTGGTTCAATTTATTTGTTAGTAGTAGAAATATAGTAAAAATTCCGTTCATAATTTAATCATGCTCAACTACCACACATAAACGGTAAATCCATGCAGTGTTTTAAAGTTTCTAATAAACTTCTACAATCAATGAAGTATCACATTCCATTTGAAAATATGTTGGAGACGTCATATTTATGATATATGTTAATAAAAACAAATAAATTCTATGATGATATTGAAACTACTTCTTAAACACACTGTATATGCTTTATCATTAAAACATAGCATAGATAATATAAACACTTTAATATAAGCCAAAAATTTCATTCTCATTTTACTATTTTTGCGACGCCATCTATTTTTAATTGAAATCTTAGTGAATTTAGGCCACCATTTTGATCTTTGAAAGAATTAGGAAAATATGATATTAAATGCAAAAATAAATTTCAAAGACTCACGTTGGCTCCTCAGTGGTATTGTGGCCGACTATCTTCGCTTGATGTAGGAAGAATTAAAGACAAAAGCTGATAATAGAGGAGATCCCTTAACTGGATATGCATAAATGAGAAATTTCTTTCAAAATAACTCATTTACACACATCATGATTAAGACCTCGATTACCAAACCTTCATCCTATATTCATTCCTTGTAGAATCCAAATCTGAAAAGAGGAAAACAAATATTATATATCTTCCAAGTTGATTGCTTCTATTAATTTGATAATATACTTACATTAACAGCCATCAATACCAGCAATTCCTCCATAACTCACACATACACACACATATCACTTCCACGAAAAACCCACCGACTAAACTAAAACTCCTTTTCCTTGCATCAAAATCAGTGAATCTTTTCAATTGTTTTAAACTTAAAGGAGATTTTCCATTGCGCTTGTGTCGAATCAACATTTTATGAGAATAAGTGAATATTCTGTGGTCTGCGACAACCTAAGAAGTGATGCCAACTTCTGCTGAAAACATCTTAAATCGACTAATCATAGAACTTTTGCTTCATTGTGACTACCTATAGTTAATTCATAAACGGATTTTAAGAGTAATTTAATAAACGCAAATTCTTTGTGTATTTTTTCCGAATCTCTTGCTACCATTAATAACTGAAAATATTAATGATTGTGAAAAATTTATTATCAGAAATTAACATTTTACTTGTATATAGGCATTGATTTCTTCTGCATCAGAGAAGAAATTAAGTCTATGATGTATTACCTCACAATATTCTGTGGAAGCATTGTACGAGATTGAAAAATTTAATAAATAAAAATGTATTTTATTGACTGATGGATAATCCTGCATTGTACGCTGACCGCCACACGATTCGTGTACTGAATCGACGAGAAATGTTTCCGAACTTTTTGAATTTCAAGCCAGTGTTGCCACGATTTATCTCACGTCGGAGATTTGACTACCTATCGTTGAAAATGAAATAGCAAAGGATATAAGATATGCTATTGAAGTGAAACCGATAGCGTAATTTCTCGGGAGCGGAAGGAACATGGTTTTTTTTGTTTAAGTCAAGCTTAATAGAAAGAAAAATTTCGGCTCATCCACTGCAATCTATTCAAAAAAGTAACTGAAGGTAATTATTTAGTGTCGATAGTCAAAATTTATTGAAAAAGTGTTTCCATACTAAATTTCGGCCCAAGAATCCAAATCTGAAATCATTTTGCCCCGGAAGGCTATCGTTTAGGAAAAAAAATCAAAATATCCTTGAAAGTCTATATCATTCAAACTTTATAATTGCTTCATTAAAATGCCTTGTTACTATTACAATAGATAAAATATACACACATGTACCATTAATCAGTAATAATATACATTAATTTCTTATCAAAATGCTTTTCTAGACAGTTAACCCACCATATTTACTTTCCAGATATGATTGCCCCTCATTTCTCAATATTAGGCAACAATTTCACACATTTACAGTCGAAGACCTACGTGAAATCTAATCCGCCAATTCAAATGGGAATATTTTCAAACCTAACCAACCTAATTTTACCTAAAACCTAACCTATTCGATTCAAAATTATAACTTTAAATTAGGTTTGAAGAGTTTTCTATTTGAATATCCTTTTTTGTTATGACGGGAGATGGCGAGTACGTTACTGTTGATGGGTTAAAGTCACGTAGGTCTTGCTCTGTAAATGTGTGAAATTGCTGCCTAATATAGAGAATTGAGGGGCAATCATATCTGGAGTGTAGATATGGCGAGTTAACTGCCAAGAAAATAAAAAATTCGAATGGAAAAGCATTTTAATGAGAAATTAATGTATATTTGAGCGTAAAATTACTAATTTGATTGAGGTCGTTACTTGATGAAAATCGAAATACATATTTTCCATGAAATAGAACTAAAGTATTTAGATTTTCACTATATTAACGAAATTATGACCGGTTTCACCACATAGATGATCTATCTGTTAATATAGTGAAAATCTAAATACTTTAGTTTTATTTCATTGTAAAATTACTAATTAATGGTACATATTGTAATAGTAACAAGGCATTTTAATGAAGCAATTATAGAGTTTGAATGATATAGACAAGAGGACTATCAAGGAAATTTTGTTTTTTTTCCCTAAACGATAGCCTTCCAAGGCAAAATGATTTCAGATTTGGATTCTTGGACCGAAAATTAGTATGGAAACACTTTTTCAGTGTATTTTGACCATTAACACTGTACTAAATAATTACCCCCGAGATCAAACATTTATTCTTATTTGAACGAGAAATTGCAATGAACACCAGGAAAGGGATCTGGCATCACTGTCTGAAATTTAAATCGTTCGTAAACATTTTTCGTCGTACACGATGCGCGTGGCGGACAGCGTACAATGCAGGATTACCCAGCACTTTTTCACGATTTTTACAGGTACACTAGTGGTTTATAACTTGTTATAGTTTTCATACAAAAAAGTCACTACATATCTTTTATTGAAAATCAGCATACAAAGTAAAAGAAAAACAAAATTCTCTCAATAATTTATTAAAAGAAAATAGAAAATATCGATTCAATACTATATAATAGTATTATTAATTCTTAAAATATTCTTTATTAATCAAACTTGAAAGTCACATCTACATCATTCAACACAAAATACACATCTAAGTCTCCTAAAAACCCAGTCATTTGCAAGTTTATCTGCCTTCAACTGTAACAAAAAAAAAATATTACTATGTGTCCATTTTTAATCAAATGCCAAAAACTTACTGTACGAACTGAGATCAATTTCATCAGGTAATTCAGTTATATTAACATCAAATCTGTCTTGAACTTCATTTAAAATTTTAGCATCGCTTTCTTCAGATACGAAGGTGATGGCCAATCCTTTTGTACCAAAACGACCAGCTCTTGCAACTCTGTGAAGGTAGGTATCCGAATCTTCAGGCATATCGTAATTAAATACAATGTTTACTCTCTCAATGTCCATTCCTCTTCCGAATAGATTGGTCGCTACCAAGATGCGCTGCAATGAAAAAAATAATTGACGAACAAATGAAGATAAAGTAAGTAAGTAAGTGTAAATATTTAATTTATAATCAATCAGATATTTTTTAAACGAGAATCATGGATGATCATTTGTCCCTACATACATTTTATTCATCATTTCAATTGAGTGTTAAGAGTAAACTGATTACAAACAATTCATTTAAAATCCATTACAAAAAACATGAATATGGATATTTCAAAGTTACCTTCTGGAAATCCTTGAATTGCTGGTATCGAGAAAGTCTTTCTTCTTGCGACATATTTCTATGTATACCAATGGCAGGGAAATTTTGTTCCGTTAATAGTTGTGCAAGCGCAACACATCTTTGAACTGATTTCACAAATATGACAACCTAGAAGAAATAACACTAATAAAACCTGAAATCCACCAAATGAAACTTGATCTGCTTTTTGATATATTCAGGGAGAGAGTTCAATCGAAATTGAACATCATGGTGAATCATCGAACTAGTTTTCATCATTAAAAACAGTGGTAATCCTGTTTATGCTGACCACTTTCGCGCATTCAGTACCGAGTCTAACAGATGTTTTAAGTATATTCGAATTTCAGTGTTGCCACAAATTATCGCAAGTCGGAAATTAGATTACCTGTCGTTGAAAATGAAATAGCGAAGGATAAGATATACTATCGACGTGAAACCGATAGCAGAAAAATCCTAATCAGGGACGTAACTTCTAGGGAGCAGAAGGGGCATATGTGACTCCTATTTTTTCGCAAGTGGGCTCAAGAACCTGCACTTGATTATCAAACCAAACAGATACATATTTTGACTTCTTTCAGTGCTGTATAGTACAAGATGTTTTCAGAATCTAGAATTTCCAAAATATTTATGATATTCGAATCTGACCTCATTTCAGTAATTCAATAAGTTCAACATGATGGATGAGGTTGAGGGAAAATCTTTCCCTTTGTTGGTATATCTTTTCTGACAATCTGAGTGCAGAATATGAATTGCTTCAGAGTTTTTTGTAAGCTAGAAGCTATACTATTTAGCTGATACTATAGGGTAATAAATTGACAATTGTACACTGTACATTCATTTAATTCATTTGGAGTGTCACTAACATCTGTTTTATTCATTAGTATTCATAGATCTACTAAGATTTTTCTAACTTCTGATGTGGTTTTTGAGTTATTCACGAATTTTGATAACTTCCTGATTTCATCCATACTCGATATCTCGGTTATGAAATTTACGTAAAAAATGTTTTCACGTTATTTAGATTTTTTTTTGTTAATTCTCGAAATTCCTTTTCCCCCTTAGTTCAACAGATAAAGACTTTTTGTAGTTTTTTTAGAACACATTCATTTGAGAAATATCTAACAATCATACCCGAGGCCTCTATGGGCGTCTTCTGGGCATCCCTCCGCTACATTTAGTGGTGGAGGAGGTGGCCATGAGGACCTCTTTGAGACTGTGGGAGGGAAGTATGTGGAGGGACAGAAATCCAATCTCTGGACACTCCGCATCCATGAACAATGTCAGAGAACTGACCTCACAACGAGAGCCACCTACTATTTCGACGAACTCTACAAAGTCGTTATTCCATCAAAAGAAATTTGGACCACAGGCATCGGCGTTCACGGCAAACATTATGATTGCTCTGGGAGACAACGTCACTGTAATACACGCAGAAATATTTGCTATTCTCCGGTGTGTACAGGAAAACCTACACAGGAACTAAAGAAACGCATACATCTACATATGCTCAGATAGCCAAAACGATATCTGAAAGATACGAAGGTTACATCCAAACTAGTTGACGAATGCAGAACAGCACTTTGACAACTCGTGTAGATAGGCTTGATGAAGAACATAAGAATTCAGAAAAACCACAAGCACCTTCATCAACAATCTTCCAACACTCGAGCTCAACTGGTCACAAACTCGACTACAGGAACACAAAACAGGTAGGCAACATAAAACAACTACGAAAAAGGAAAATAAGAGAAGCCATCGAGATAGAAAAATACACAACTATGAACAAACGGGATGACGCCATAAATTTACCAGCGACTTAGAAGACAGTATCAACACATACGCCACCGGGAACACAGAAACAGGACGACACAAACAAGAAAACATACATTAAGTGCAGCGTCAAATACACTCAGTCCGCGAGTCGAACAGCCGACCAATGGGAGTGCGCGACGATACAACTTGAGAACGCAGGAGTATGAAGCTAAAACGAACAGAGATACGTTAAAGTTGAAGAAGATTCTCAGACTTAAAAATGGCTGGTGCGATATATATATATATATATATATATATATATATATATATATATATATATATATATATATATTGAGATCTGATAAGGGGGTTGTACTGTTGCAATGGATAAGGTTGAGTATGTAAACAAAACACTTGATTTGCTAAATGATGAAGACATATATGAAAAAATTAATAAAGATCCTACTTTTAGCACACAAACTAAACATAATGTATTCATTAAAATCTGAAAAAATCAATCAGATTGATGATATATCTGCTAAAGAGTTGATTATAAATAATGCCGCCTTTTCACATTTATATTGCTTACCAAAAATACATAGAGCAGATTGTCCTGTAAGACCTATCAGTTTTGTCAATTCAGTAACTTATAATACCTCCGAATTCTTAGCTAATATATTAACGGTTTCATTTATGGATGAAAGTAATTATAACATCAAAAATAGTTTTGAGTTTGCTGATACCATTAGAGGTTTCAAATTACCCGAAGGTTACATCCTAACATCGTTTGATGTAATATCTCTTTTTACAAATATTCCTTTCGATTTGATAGTATAGTTACAGAGAAATGGAACTTGGTTGAGTTTCATACAGAATTAACTCGTGAAAATTTCATCTACCTTCTTAAATTCATATTCGACAACAATTATTTTTCGTTTAACGGACAGTTTTACAAACAAATCTTTGGAACACCAATGGGTTCGCCAATAAGCCCTATAGCATTAGATTACTTGCTAGATAACATCAAAAAGCGCCTTTCTTTCAATTTTCCCTTCATTTATAAGTTTATTGATGACTTGAGTGCTGAATTCATTCAATTTGAGCATTCAGTTCACGAAGGAAGTAGAAAGTAAAACTGATAGAAGCATTCCATTTCTTGACACAAGGTTAATACGATCCGACACCAATTCTATATTGATAGATTGGTATCAAAAAGAGACAGCCTCAGGACCTTACCTCAACTATCACTCAAATCATTCAAAAAGTCAAAAAATAAACACTGTTATTGTATTGAGAAATCAAATTTTACGTATTTGTGACGAATTGTTCATAAAAATCTATTGCAGCACCTCATTTATGACTACAGTTTTAGGATGGCCGAGTTGACGAAACTGAAGCTATCGATTTTAGATATGTAAAGGTTTCCAATGTTGGTAGAATGACAAATTCCATCATTTCATTGTTTAAAGACTTTCCACACATAAAAATAGTTAAGTATAATACTATAAAGATCTCCCACTTATATACTAACATGAAGGATAAGTTTCCTCAGTCTCTAATAGTAATGTCATTTATGAAATTCCGTGTAATCAATGTAGGGTTAGTTACATTGGGCAAACACAACAATGGATGAAGCAGAGAATTACAAAGCACAAAAGTGATTATCGTATCGCAGGAAACTAATGTGCATTAATTAACCATCATTTGACCAGTGGTCATGATTATGGTTTCAATAATGTTAAGGTCCTTGAAAGAGTCACTAATTATAAGACTCGTCTTTTCTTGGAAATGGTTCATATTAAAAAAAATAGAGATTCTATAAATTACAGGTCTGATATAAATAATTTGAGTGACATCTATTGTAACATTTAGGCAAAAAGTTAAACCTGTACTTCAAATAGATGGAGACTCAGGTATGAACGTTTAGATTTTATATTCTCAGTTCATCAGATTATGTCGAGAACTTGTTGTTGTAACTTACATGTCTTAGCCAAAGTGTGTTTTTTTTTATTAAAGATTGTGAACACAATGTAAGAAGAAAGAAAATTTGTGATTGTGATCGATTTGCAATTTTGCTATTTATGTCTCCGTAATTTCATTCCTCATTTAATTCCTGAAAGGGCAATATCTGTTAACTTGTAAGTAATGTATTGTATGTCGTCAATTTTGGTGAGCAGTTTTATTTTTCTTATACTTTAGATCCTGACGAAATCACGAATGCTGACGAAATATTGATAATAAGTAAAGATATGTGAGAAAACGATTCGTTTTCTTGTCCCTAGACCGCTACCCGATTTACAATTATATCAATTTTATATATATATATATATATATATATATATATATATATATATATATATATATATATATATATATATATATATATATATATATATATATATATATATTTACCTGTCAGTTTAGAAGAATAAATAGAAGAAATAAAAAGAGTAGTAGAATTCTCGATAAAATTCTCTGCATTAGCACTGAAGCCTACTGCAGCTAGAGGTGAAATATCAAGTGAAAATCTTTCGAGATCACCGTGAACACGCCCGAAACCAGAAATTCAATGACAAAAATTGAAATTACATTTTTATTTCACGTCTATGTCAAGCCAAAGAGAGAAAAAAAATTCGACTCATCTATCGGCAATCTATTCAAGTGGCTGAATAATGTGAAAATACTTTTTACGTAACTTCAATTAGACCGAGATATTGAATAACTCGAAAATCATCAAGTTGAAAAAATTCACCAGGAAAAAGAGATCTGGCAACACTGCCTGAAATTTGGAACCATTCCCGTCGACTCTGTACTGGATGCGCAAAAGTGGTCAGCGCAAACAGCAGGATTACCAACACAGTTGAGAACATATGAGGCTATTAGTGTAAAAGTGGTGTAACATTTTTTGTTGGTTACGGTTTTGGTGTAAAATACATTAACACAAAAGTACACAACTATTGTAGATTCTTTCTTTATATAAATTGAAAATCAAACCATTAAAACAATGTTCACAAAATAAATTATATTAAAAAAACATTTAACAAAATTTTAATTCCTCAGTATCTCCTAATGACGTAGTCTGAGCTCACACCATTTTTGCGCTGATAACCTCATATCATACAATACAAAACTAGAGAAAAAACTAACCTGATTGAATTCCAACACGTCTAGAAGCTCAAAAAGCTTTTTATTTTTTTCGTTTTCTTTGAGCTTTACGTAATGCTGTTGTAAACCGTGAAGCGTCAATTTTGCCTCATCATCCACATAGACTTCCATGGGCTAAACAGAAATTGAATTAGTGAAAATAATCCTGAACTTCCTTAACTGAAACGAAAGCAGTTAAAAAAATTCAAGACGGAGACTTTGATTTATATCAGCTGTCAAAATCTTGAATGTTTATACAAAATTGTCGACTGTCAAAATTTTTTGACATGGTTGTAAAGAGATGTCAGCTGTCAAAATTTTGAAATGTTTATATGGAGCTGTCAAATGACAAAATTTCAGAAATGAATTCTTTGAAGTTCCGATTTAAAGTAATGAATAATGCAAAAAAACAATTATATAAATAAAAGTCCCTTCTACTGCATACCCAGGAGAAGTTCTCAAATTTTTTCGAGATAGTGAAATTAAAGTGAACATGACGACTAAACTTCTACTGGATACACTTTTAAAAAAGAAAAGGAAAATCTGTTAGGAATCACTGCAGTTGCAAAAGGTCCATCGGACATACAGTAGGTGTTGGTTTCCACATCTCAGTCCATGCTTGAAAAACACCAACCAATATTTAAGGGAAAGCGAAGTTGATCATCGAAACGCCATTCTCGGTAAGAACTTGTTATCCGTAGAGAAACAATCCATAACCACTTGACAGAAAAATACATCGAATACTTAAAATTTCAAAGCACTGTAGCTCGACCAAGAAAACCCGAAGCAGAATTCCCATTTTCAAATTTCTTGGCTCTTGATCCTTCTTCTTAGCCCAGTCCCTCCCATACCTGCACGTTGGGCTACAGTGCGCTAACCCCAAATCTCCAGACGGTATTAATTCTTTCTCGAGTATAACGCGACTAATTTGAATTTTTAAACACTGTAGCTCGGCCAAAACGAAACTTATCGATCACTCCCATTTTATCAACATCTCGCAAGCAAACCTGCACGTTGGGCTACAGTGCACTAAAAACCAACCCATCTCAAGTATGTATCACGTATCGATCGTAGACCCCGATAGATGTTGAAATTATTGATTCAACCAGCTGCAGCAGCAGAAACAGATGTGGAATAAAAATTTTCAATTACATCTTGCATAAATTTCTTGCACACTGGTCGGATGTCTTTGCTGAGGGTTGCACTGAACATCATTACTTGCTTGCCATGGGGAGTATTTCTATAGATTTCTTGCACATCTCTTCTCATATCTGAAAATTATACCAAATAATTATTACTCAAAAATACCCAAAGTAACCTGGACATACATTCCATAAAATTTCATCAGAATAAGTGTAAACATCAAGTTCAATTCAGTTGTCCCTACCTACTTATATGTTATCATCATTTGAAATTTATCAAACCAAACTAAATATTAGAGAATCCAAACTCACCTAGAAGTTCCAGCATTTTATCACATTCATCAAGAATAAAATGCTTCAAGTGCTTCAAATTGAGTTTCTTCGATCGAACCAGAGCTAAAATTCTCCCGGGGGTACCAACGACAATATGAGGGCAGTTGTTTTTTAGAAGTTCTTCATCTTTTTGAATGGGCAATCCTCCGAAGAATACACCGACTTTGATGGTTGGCATGTATTTACTGAATCGTTCATACTCTTTACTGATTTGAAACGCGAGTTCTCTTGTGTGGCACATGACCAATACGTATACAACGTTTTCCGTTGGTTCGAGTTGTTGAAGTGTCGCTAATACAAATACCGCTGTTTTGCCCATACCAGACTTGGCTTGACATAAAATGTCCATACCAAGTACTGCTTGGGGTATACATTCATGTTGCACTGTAAAAGAAGATTAATTTAGACCTTTTTTGAGGTTAAGTACCAATGTCAAAGACTTACCTTCGGAAGGATGTTCAAACCCACAATCAACAATGGCGCGTAAAATTTCTGGTTTCAATAGAAAATCCCTGAACCCTGAGCTGTGTATGGAAACGTAAGTACCCTTAACACCTTTTTTAGGTTCAGCGACTGCTGCAGTTTCAGTTGCATTTTGCTCGGTTTGTTCTTCGTCTTCGTAATCGAGAAGATCATCGGGGTCTGCCATGTTTAGTTTCTATAAAATGGATAATTCTGAATAATAAGTATTACTATTGGAGAAAATATTAACACTGTCGAAATAGATTAAACGTTGTAGTATAATACACCGATGATAGTAATATAATTGTAACTGATTGATGATATATTTCAAGATGATACTTACGTTATCTTACACTTCAATTACAACACCAACGTACCGGAACAAAATGGACGTCGAAGTTGAACGACTGAACGTTAAAACAGAATCAAAGAGCACAAGAAATTCTTATTCGCACAGAATTTTATATAAATCTTTTTCTTTTTCTCGTAGTAATCTTAAGTAGTTAGAGAATTTCATATTCTTTCGGGTATTTCTCGATCATATCCATCTTAAATAAAAAGTTCATGTAATTGAACGACAGTTGTAAAATATATTTTGAATTCGGAGGTAAGTATAGGGCAACAACGTTATAATGTCATAAAAATGTTGATGCTATCATGTGAGAAACTATTGGTGTTACAAATTTAGATCGCAGTGCCACGACGGTCGATGATCGAACTATTTTGTTATATATGAATAAAACATTTGCTAATGTGGCAGTACTATATTACATTGGAGGGAGTCTTTAGGCTTTGCAAGCAACTCCGAACTGCGACCAAGTTGGTCTTTTGTTCGTATCCCTTCTTATTAATTTCCCTGTAGATCTAGTTCCCTCACAAAATTAAGAATCTCCCTGGGAGCTTTCGCTTTTACTTCGTGCGGCTCTAGCTTTGCGATGCCACTGCAAAGAATATGTTCGGCAGTTTCATCGCTCTCTCCACACATTCTGCATGTTGCCGTTTCCGACTTGCGCATTTTACTGAGATGGTATCTCATTGGGCAGTGTCCAGTAAGGAGGCCTGTTATAGTCCTCAGCTCGTCCCTAGAGAGATCGACTACCTGTTCTGTCTTCTTTGGCGAATAGACAATGAACTTTTTCGTTTGCCTTTGGCCTAGAGTTTTCCTCCAGCATTCTTTTCTGCTGGATTCTTCCCACTGTTCCAGTTCCTGTCGTCTGTGCGGCTTCCTTAGATCGCAGAACGGTTCAGGTTCGATGGGTGGTATTCCAGCAGCTGATCTAGCCAGTTCGTCAGCGGCTTCATTTCCTTGTATGCTTTCGTGGCCAGGCACCCACCACAGAAAAAGTTTGTTCCCCTCAGCAAGTTGCTTCAAGGATTGACGGCATTCCCAGACAGAGATGCTCCGATAACTGTAAGAGTTTGGAGCTTTAATCACTGCCTGACTGTCCGTTAAAATGTAAATCTTTGCACCTTGAGTTGAGTGGCAGCACAGGTTTACAGTAAGTGTTTTTGCTTGCTGTTGCAGTACTAATTATGCTGTTTGTTTATTAGAAATGTCCTATTCATTATGTTTTCTGGTCTTTGTCAGTAAATTTCTTTGTGCATCTTAACTTTCAGTAAAAACTGAAAACTAAACATGAGAAAATAAATATAATTCTAACCGAAAGATTAATAGGTATAATGAAACAAGATTCAATATGAACAAATTGGTTTACAATATAATTATCTTGTAACAATACATAAATTATAATGTGAATCAAAACCAGATTAACACTGGATGTCGAATAACTTGAGTAGAAAAAAATTAATTTCATTTTTTAAGAATAGTGTTTGATCAAAGATACTAGATTATTTAAAGTCAGAGAAGCTTCACAAAAACAAGTTAGGTAACCACTATACAATTTTTTCATCAAATTAAGTTTTTCAATATCAATTTGAATAGTTGATACAAACGATGCGCTTTTTCACTTTATGAAATGCATAAAATGAATATTTATTTCAACTGAAAAATTTCTTCTGGTCTAATTAATATTAATTTGTGAATTTCAAACACTGGATGACAATTTGGTTGATTTATCTTTTCTTTCTTTAAATTATACAAATTTTGGTACACAATTTCGGGTATCATAACATCTCTTAACGTTTACTTGTTATTACAACTATTGTTAGAAATTTTATCCATTATTGCACCCTGAAAATGTTGAAATATAATGACACATGTATAAACCTATTGTTTTTGATTTTGCAGCTATCATCCAGATATTAAAGTATATATTAAATTGCTGCTTGACATATGACATCAAAATGTTGGAATCATGGACAGATATAAATATGTAAATGTATTTTAAATTTCTATTTTCATAAAGATGCTCAGAATACTATATTATAGGAAAGACTTCCTTTTGAATTTTTGCTCATGCTTTTGAATATTTATACGATTTGAACAGTAAAATCAGTATTTCGAGCAATCTAATGTGGATTCTTCTTGTAGCAGTCTCGATTGAAGTATGAGACAAAAATTGTTTGAGTAGAGTGGTGAAGTTCGCTCTTTTGTGTAAAAAACTGCATATTTTTGCTCGTTTTCTTATGTATAGCGTGTTCACAAGAGTGGAAAATATTAAATTTCTTCTAACTTCAATACTTTTTGAGGTGTATGGATATTGCTAATTCTGGACTGATTTTCTATTTTAAGCGATGTTATGAAATATTGTAAATTTGCAAAAACCTGACTTGTTCAAGAAGCTTCTAAGACATAAAGAATAAATGCTTGCAGTTCTATTTAAAAAAGCTCATAATCCTAAACGAATTAATCATATCATATTGCTTGATGATAAAAGAAACATCCTGCGAATGTTACTGCAGCAATTTAACCCCAAACACGGACATTTTGATCCCAACTACAGCTTGCTATTGCGATTCCGTTTGCAGCGACAGAAATTGAAGTAACACGATTTTCGTGTCCGGAAAGAGTGCCGTTATGCTGATTTTTCAGGGTATCCCACATGTGTATGTTGTGATCATCTGATCCACACATCAGGATCCTTCCGCTCATAGACAGAGCGCAGCATGTGAAAGCGCTATTTGGGGTTGGTGGTTTGAAGAGAGCTATTTGCTGATCTGCTCTTATGTCGAACATTCTTGCTGATTTATCTTCAGATCCTGTAACGAAGGCAACACCACTTGGATGAAACTGAAACGAGAAAAAAATTAACTCAATTTTGTAATTTACAAGAATATGAAAATTAAAAGTCTTGCCGAAAGTTTGATTCTGGCTGCGGCCCTGCTTGCAACGTATTTAAAATTGAAACTGTTGAATTTAAAACTTACACAAACAGAATTGACATCAGCCTCGTGTCCGAAAAAAGTTTGCTTGGGTTGTTTTTGATCTCTCAAGTCCCATAACCTACAAGTCTTGTCAACACTTCCAGTAACAAACATATTGCTTCCTTCTGGTCCTAAGCTTATGGATACTACATCCCCATTGTGAGCGATTACATCAGAAAGTTTCCTTCCTGTTTCCAAATCCCACTGACAGCTGAAAAGGAAGTTCTTCACGTTTCAGGAATATTTTGAAGAAGGTTCATGAAGGTTAAAACATTTCCATATAACTTGAAGAGAACCTAATTATGTAAGTACATTTTTTTCGCATTGTAGATATTCGTAGCTAATCATTGAAGAAGATTATACTCACAGCTTCATGTCACCAGATCCTGTTATAATATGCTTGTCATCTATAAATCTACAAGAACTCAGGAATCCGTCATATCCAGCAAGTTCTCTTACCATCTTTGCTACACCTGAACTATCTCTGTTATTCAAGTCATAAACGGTACACATATTGTCCATTCCTCCACAAGCTAAAACAAGTTAATTTGAAAGAAATATAATCATAAATATTTTGTAGGTACATCGAAACAGGGCGAATGATTATACTATTGTTATAGAAATCTTATTATTTATAACCACTGCAGCTTTTTTTATTACAAAGGCTCAATGATGCAAGAGCGATGTATTTTTTAGTGAAATACTATGACTAGGGCGTCTAAGTTCAGTATTTGGCTCTGCTCCATCTTGGGAGTTTCATGAATTTCTGGAATTTCTATTTTTAAGAAAAGAGTTAAATCTGGAAAATGAACAGTCAAAACTTGCTTGAAATTTTACGTTTTGAAACGGGATGAGATGCTCCAGAGCTGAGCGTTCCGCGTAACAGGAAAAAACACAGATAATAACTTTCTATAATTCCACAAAAGGCTACAGACAAAATCAACGATATAAGTCTAACTAACAAATTTTGGCCAATGGTCATCTTTTAAAGGATGTTAAATTGGGCTGGAATCAATTCTTTCGTCGACCACCTTAACAATTATCATGGGTATCTGGATAGAAAGAATTCTCAAAAAGCTGGCGTATGAGCTTACTCTTTCAGAGCTGCAGAAAAGGAGGCAGACAATTTTATCTAATCTTTAAATGCCCTGAGGAAATGCAATGCAACGAGAGGTCTTGGTAGTAATAACGAGCATGATAGGGACGAAT
This sequence comes from Cryptolaemus montrouzieri, assembly GCA_013387265.2. Classification (NCBI taxonomy): domain Eukaryota; kingdom Metazoa; phylum Arthropoda; class Insecta; order Coleoptera; family Coccinellidae; genus Cryptolaemus; species Cryptolaemus montrouzieri. Next base: position 1,423,663 of record JABFTP020000144.1, on the reverse strand, counting down.
CACATCATTCAAGAGACGTAATTTCAAACAGCAATAAGCAAACAAACGACATATACAACGGGCGCAAAATGGTCTTTCTTCATCCAGTAATCAGCGATGGACTGAGCTTGGCAGGTCAAAACTAAAGTGCCAATGTTTTTTTTTGTGTTTTTTCTAGTTAAGTTTACTATTCAACCCAACTCTTAACTGAACTGGTTATTTTAAAAATGTTATCTTGGATAATCAAAGAAATGTTGATGCTCCTTAGTCTCTCCTACTCCTTTTTTTCTAGTGCAGATTAATGATTTGCTTCACTCCGCTGAAAACAAAATATTTCGGTTTGCGACTGTACTCTGGTGTCCTCATTTTCTAGTTAACGTCCTATAACTGCTGAGGAGTCACACCGACAAGGATACTGTTGAACTTGGTCAATTTTATTGCGAACAAGAGGCAATAAACAACATTCTACAAAAAAGTGACTGATGGAGAACCTCCTTTAATCATGCAAGAACATCGACTTGTCTCAGAAACGAACATTCATCTACTCGGCATCACAATCATCACCAGAGTTTGCTAGCGCAACCTTTTGTCAGCCATTAACAAATCTGCTTCAGCTAAACTAACTCTTCTTTTCAGGGATAAGCAGTACACCATCACAGATGATGCTTTTATACAAACCACATGTGCGACCTGATCTGGAATACTGCTCCCATATGTGGTGCTGCGCACCCAAACATTCAATGCATCTATTGGTTAGTGTCCAGAAGAAAGCAGTACGCCTCATTGACCTCCCGAAGATTGCCCGTGATCTGCAACTTCTCGCTCAAAGGTGGCAGGTTGCTGATCTTTCTCTTTTTACAGATACTTCTATGGCAAATGCTGTGAAGAACTGAAAGACTGGGTTCTGGACAGTATCCAGTTCCAAAGAAAACCCAGGTTAGCTATGACAATTCCTTCGTTCACAGGGCAAGTGTACTGTGGAACTCACTGCGATCGACCATATTCAAGAAGCGAGTGAACACACATATTAAATCATCTTGGGCGACTACAGCTGTGGCATGGCAGGTATCTTCTCCTCCTAGGAGTTGAGAAATTTAGTCGGGGTTTCTGATTGTGATGGTTTGAGTTTTTCTCATGAAGTCATAGCCAGTGGCTCTAGTTTTTATGAGTCTGAAATATTCGAGATATTTGATGATTTAGACTTTAATGAGGTGTTTGAACTCGACATGATTCTATTTAAGAAGTGTAGTTCTGCTTCAGCCTTGCCATTGAAATTTTTAATCAAAGTGCGTGAAATTTCAGTAACGTCTGGCGTACCCCAGGGAAGTCATCTAGGTCTTCTCTTATTTATAATTTTGATGAACGATATTTCATCAGGTTTATCTTTATGACGATTGATTTGAAAGTACCATTAGGCTCTACTTTTCTTTCTCAATTTTTTAGATACTACTTAGGTAATGGTAGACTTTTCTTTTTTGTTCCTTTTTAACATGTGAAAACCGATTGTCGTAAATAAATAAATGAATCAATTTTTCGATTAGTCTAGATCTATACTGAAGTCTATACGAAGTGACTTTCGCTAAATCCAAGAGATACTGTTGTAACAGCAATTTGAAATTTGCTTTTTTGGCACATTGTGACAATTATTATATCAAAGTTATTCGGTTAGTTATGTCTTATTATTTGAGAGGAATTTCCTTTCACAACTTACCTACAAAACTTCCCGACGTAGCATATGCCACACTCATCACCCAAGCGGAACGAAGAGGAATAATCTGCATCTTATTGCCAGAATAAGTGTCCCAAATAATTAATTTTCCATCCAGAGAGCCTGTTACGCAATGTCGACTGTCTCCGCTGTAATGTACCGAGTTCACTTTGTTCAAATGACCTTTCATCATTTTTTTAGTAGATATTTTCACTCTTGGAGCTTCTGCTATACTTTCGCATTCTTTTTCGAGGGATGTATCAGCCATCTTATTTTGTTCTTCCTGAAATATTGAACATGTATTTGTAATGAACTGTATATTATAATATTTATGAAATATAGCTTCAAAAAATTGAAAAATTCATCATATACTACAGAATTATAAAGACAGCCAACAACAATTGCAAGGTTCAATTTAATATTCCAACAAGGAAGAACATATTCAGTCTCCTTTTACTATTATCGAGCTCGTGGATATAGTATCGGTTAATCAATGGACGAAAGCTCAACAGCGTTCTGACGTTAAAGTTGTAAGGAATCTCACTTTGGATATCAGAAGCTGTTGGAGTGTTGGATGTCCATGATTCTCGCAATATACGAGGGATGTCTTTCAAGTTTTGGACATAGAGCTAGAATGAAACAATTGAGAGCTTCTGAATACTTAATTGTTTTCGAAGAGTTGTCCGCGAAGATTCATATACCTCTGTATTCGTTCGAACTATTTCTGGAAGAAGTTATTCAAATCGTTTGTTCCTACATTGAAAATGGCCCCTTAAAAGGTATCACAGCTCCTTCTGTATACTGAAACCTTTGGCGCACTCCGTTTCTGATTTGAGGAAAATTGAAAAAATCGTCTGGACTGTATTTAGGATGATTTAACAATCCGACGTTTTCTTGTGTTAGATATTCAATTGTTTTCTAGGCTGTTTGCGAACTTGCATTGTCTTGGTGAAGTATGACACAGCAACCACATTTTCTTGAGTGGCCATTGTTTTCAGACTAAGTCTAACCCTTTTGCGTTTAAATTCTCTATACTAACGGAAAACTGTTGACTGGTGTGGTGCTTCAATGCTGAAAACAAGAAACAACTCGTCGAGAGATTCTTGTTGAGATAATTGTCGTTGAAAATTGTAGAAATTATTTGCTCGAAAACGCTGACGGTTTGATTACATTCTTCAAGTAAGTTATCAACGTTGACAGTTTATTGTGGTCAAAACACAGCATGTATAGAACTGAAATTTTGGATTTCTATCAACAAACCATAGAGATTCATTTTTTAGTTCTGACGGTTGATTAATGGTATCCTGTATCTCCCAGCATGAAAAGTATATAAGACAACCCTCGTACATAGGACTAAAAAGCAGTAGTCCAATTTTCTAGGGAAGGAGAGGTCAGATGTTATTATGCTGTAGATACTTCAGAACCCACTTTTTTAATGATAATGCGGAGGATTCTCCCTCCAGTCCGGGTGATAGAATAACTTCAAGAAAATAGATCTAATCAATGAAGACACGAGTCGATTCTGCAAGAAGGAACAAATATAGACTCAACTTATTGATGGTCTCACAAGAGGTTTGTGTTTGCAGCCAGAGGATCCAATTTGCCGACTAAATTTTTGCAACTGAAGTTCCGAAAAAATCCCCATTGCCAGTAATGAAATAATTAATCGCCATAATGAGCATTTTTGGTTATACCTTGGAAACATTCATCTTCTTAAGATGTTTTGAAGTCAATCCTCAGCGCCACATTGATGTGCTGCATCGAAGAAGATATAGTTTTTGTATAGTGCCCTGAAAAGCAGCACAAATATCGAATACTTTCTCTCAGCATAATAGAGACCAGATGTCACGTGAGATGGCCACCTTGTTCTCCTGGCTTGACGCCATTAGACTTCTCTCATTGGGGATATATTGAAGATTTACTTTACAAGGGAACCAGTTACAATTTAGAAGAGTTCAAACAGAATTCGGGAAATTTGGACTAACTCCAAAACAGGGAAAGATATCGGAAAATTTTTGCAATACAAAACATATTTATTAAAAGTGAAAGTTTCAAGAGTTTCATGAAAAGCTCAATTCCTGTATTCGCGGCTGAAGATTTCTCAATTATCGGAATCAATCGGTATAAGTGCATTGTGATGTCAGTCAAAAATGCCAAATCAGTCAGAGTCGTTTTTCAACATCTGAGTGTCATCACCTCTTTCGTCTAGAAAAGCTGTTATTTCGGGCAATAATTCTTGAAACCTTTCTAGGAATTTTCCGCGACTCAACCACCTGACGTTCGTGTGAAGAACTAAATGAGTGTGTTCAGCTGACTCCCTATCTTCCAACTGCAATTTAAAGAGCCGCCGTTGCAAGCTACGTGCACGGAAGAAATTCACAATTTTTGTTGCAATGTTCATAATTTCTTCCGCGTTTAAAACTTTTGAACACAAAACTGGTTGATGTATAATGCAATGGAATGTAAAAAATGAAGGGACATCTTCATTAGCTCGACACAATGCCACAAAACCGTTTTTGTTTTCAGTCATTGCTGGTGCTTCATCGGTTGTAATGCACACTAATTTATATATTGGTAGCTTGTAGTTTTTCACAAAATTGAAGAAAACGTCATATATATCTTCGCCACGGGTCTTCCTTTTCAGAGAAATGATTGTGAAAAATTCTTCCTTAGCCAACATGTCATTGAATACCATCCGAATAAAAATACACAGCTGGGCAGTGTCTGTCACATCGATGGATTCGTCGAACTGTAAAGAAAAGTATGCACGTTTCATGATTTCATGCCGAACAAAACATTCATTTCCGAAAGCGAAAAGCCCTTGGATTTAAGGCAGCAGAGAATAGAGTTAAACTGGTGCTATATTCTAATGTATCTGGAGGTTGTGTCATTAAACCACTGATGCTCTACAGAGCCTAAAATTATCGTGCTTTAAAAATCAAAATAAGAACGGCCTTGGGTTCGAACAGATAGAATCCAAATTAAGTTATATTCAGGATTTGCTTGAATATCAAGATGAAGATTTGACTGAAACGGACTTGGAGGAAATGTTAAATTTACAGCCAATTGAAGACGAGGCTTGGAAACGTGATATTTAATATGAAAAATCATTGTGAAGCTTTAAGAATGGAAATGAACTTCGTGATTTCTTTATGAAAATTGATCCGTCTATGGAACGAAGTCTTATTTTGGAGAGGGGGTTGCTAATACCAGGTTGCTCAACAAGTTTTGTCGTTCGATAAGAGAGGGCGTTGTTACTAATCCAAATTTATTTATATATTATTATACATGGGAACATGTTTTTCAATCAAATGATCTGAAACATGTTGTAGGTTGAGGCTTCTCGATTAAAACGATGTAAGATCGTATGACTATGTTCTGAGATATAGGGCGTCAAATTGGCTATTCAGCTGAAATTTTTATTTTGAACCTTCTATACAGGAATATCCACCGGGACAGTCTGTTAAAAACTTGCTTCTAATGCTTCGAAATTTTATTTTACTCATAGACAGTATATTTGGAAATTGGTTATTGAATTGCCTGCAATTTCTACCCACTACTTTTTGACATTCTAACAGAGAATGCTTTGAAATATTTGAATCAAGTAGCTGAACTGGCTACGCTCACCTGACAGGTGCCTAAAATCAATGTACTTGTCACTTCGATTATTCGAATTTGATATTTCAACAAGAATTTTCGTTATTTCAGATTGAAAATATCCAAAAAATACAACACATTTGGAATAAAACCACTGGTTATTCAAACGAAAATACATTCAATATTTTTCAATTCATTTCAGAATGTCAAAAAGTAGTGGGTAGAAATTGCAGGCAATTCAATAACCAATTTCCAAATTTACCGTCTATGAGTAAAATAAAATTTCGAAGCATTAGAAGCAAGTTTTTAACAGACTATCCCGGTGGATATCCCTGTATAGAAGGTTCAAAATAAAAATTTCAGCTGAATAGCCAATTTGACGCCCTGTATCTCAGAACATAGTCATACGATCTTACATCGTTTTAATCAAGAAGCCTCAACCTACAACATGTTTCAGATCATTTGATTGAAAAACATGTTCCCATGTATAAACAAGCAGAATCTAAATACAGTTAGTGATAATTCAATTCTATTTTTTTCAACTTATACGATATCCTTTACTATTCTAATTCTATCCCGTTATTTGTAAATTCCACTCACCTTCAAATTGTTGTAAAGTTCTTCCAGTTCCTTCCTTAAAGCTATGAGTTCAGGGTCATTTTTCGGCGGCATTTTGACGATGATATACTCTTCCCGAATTTTCCGATGTTACTGAAAATAATAATTCATCAAATGTAATAATCATGTTAGCCTAATTTGATTAGTGCAATCCTCTGTTACTGAAATAGGTATTTAGTTGGATACCATATATGTTTTCTTATAAGCAAGTGTAACAACTATTATTGATTTTGGATAGATAACAGGTGCATAATCGCTTTCTAGATGCATGTACTGGATGCATAATGATGCGGGACCAGGATGATAAGTTGTAGGAAGTTGGGTACTGGGTTTTTTAGTAATTCAATTAAAATCAAATCTAAGGGCACACGTTTTGCCGAATTTATTTGATACTGGTAGCTACAATGCACCTATTTTAAAAGAAAATTATGCAAATTCAATTAATCTGTACTTATACAGTATGTTCCATTTTCGGAGTAACCTAAAATCCTGTGATTTTTAAGCTATCGACAATTTCATCCAGACCGAATATCTTAATCGTTATTCAATTTATTTCAGTGGTAGACGTAATTGTTCAAGCGTTCACGTGACATAATTTTTTAGAATATTTGAATTGATATTTAATAGTTCAAAAAATTGAAAATCATGAATTCGTATCGTGAAGGTCTCGAGGAACCCTATTTTGAAAGTTAAGATTATAAGTAAAGGGCAAAAAGAATCACGTATGGCTTTACGGGCTTATCTCTAGTTCCATATATAACGTTTTAATACTATACGAATTAATGAATTCGATTAAAATACGCGAGCGAATTAACGCTTGCAAGTTGTCAGCTGTGGACGTGTTCCTTAAAATTTTAAAAGCAAATCTTCCAGAGTTTGGAGTATCAGGGCAACGACCTCTTCAGAAAACATGATTTCATATTACCAAAACCCCTAGATCACTAATAAGATGGGCGAGGGCCGGTTAGGCCTGTCTATAATAATCTCATATCCGAATTCTATCCAGAATATGGATGAGGGCCGATTAAGCCTGTTTATAATAATTAAATATTCCAACTTCCACTCGAAATATGGGTGAGGACGAATTAGGTCTGTATATAATAATCTAATGTACCAACTTCCACTCAAAATATGGGTGAGGGCAAATTGGGCCTCTATCTAAATAATCTGATATTTCATTAAATTCATTAAAAGACGCCAAAGAATGCAAGGATAAGAATTTAATACAAATGCTACAAAGATCAAATAGACATTGTTACCGAATCTGTTTTGATTTCCTAATTTCCTTACCTATGGCTTAAACGACAAAAAATTGGTCGTACCACATCAAACCTCACATAAAAGAACTTGTTGAGTATGTTACTACAAATACACAACACAACAAAGAAAGGGATCCTATTTTATAAAAAGTACTTCAAGGCAAGTTCAGGTACTAGCCGATCACATGGCTTTTCATTTGACTGATTCCAGTCGGTCTCAGGTGTAATTAATATGGGGAAGAAAATAAGATAATTCAGGTATTGCGATTTACATAAAAAACGATGCATTTTGCATCGTCTTTCATAGACCGGCGTTGGGGGTGTTTCATCATTGAGAAGACTGTCTTGGAGTTTAGATTCGAACGCAAATTCCAAAGATGGGTGATGATTATCCTCGGGAACCAAGGACTATCACATTTGATTATATTATTGATTTTGAACGTGTTGCTTAAAACTGAATTCAAAATGTTGTTATTAGAGTTTAATATACTATTAAACTGTTGTCATTTTAAAAGCGAAAAATAGTCAATCAAGTCAACATGCATTGGTTGAACATTGAAAGCGTCCAAAGATTGGCCCGATTGGTCCAGCACCCACGAAACTGATGAACAGTTGAAACCGCCTATCAAAAGTACACTATGATTTTCAATATGATTTTTAATTGAATTCAGTTTGCAGTTGAAATAGGCACAAGCACTGTTATCGCCAGGAGGTAAATACACGCAGCCAAGGAAGAATATCTTACCATAGATGACGACATGAACCGAGAGATCTTCAACATCGCTTTGGAAATGTTTTCTAACTTTAGACAATTAACATTTATATCTTATCATTCTGAACCATGATAATTTCTTTCAGAAAAATGTTAGCCTAGTGGATATTACCGATAATTACTGCCAATATCTAGTAACAAAATATACTCATTCTTGATAGCTCAAACAAGTTCACTTCAAACTATGAAACTAAACTAAAAAGGTCCAAACAAAATTTCTACAATACTCTTTTCCAATTTTACTCAATAAAATTAGTATGTCAAGTCTCCAGGGTGTATAGCATCCCTAATTTTCATGGTTTCATTTCTTCTTTAGAAATAATGGTAGTTAGAGTGACGCAACTCGAAATAAAGGACCCATTTGTTAAATTGGATATCAGCGAATCACAGACGTCAATTTGATTGCACTCTGGAAATGAATTGAATTGTTCATTGTAAGGTTAATTCTGAAATAATCCGGTTGGACTGTTATTATGCAAATTTCCTATCGGAAATGACATATTTTATTTGTTTCTATAAAATGCATTCTGAATAGAGAAATTATGTCAGGGATTGATTTTTGATTAGCATTAGACACGAATATCATACAAAATATAGTGTTCTGAGGTTAATAAGTATACTGTGTGTTCTCATGAAAATTTGTTCTTACTACATTTAGTTTCAGAAATAATTATTCTGTCAGTTCAATTTTCAAGTCGAGCAAGGCAGTTTTCTAAATTGATTCAGAACATGTGAAATTGACCCTCCAACCTCCATTTGTGCAGAAGAACTTTTGATATGTTGAAGAATTATTCTTCGAGTAAACAATCCGCACTAAGGAACGCTTGAGAACAATCGAAATGAAAATGGTATTCACAGAAATTGAAATCGAAGTCCACTTCTTCTTCTTTACGTGCCGTCTCCTTTAAGAAGGTTGGCTACCATCATGGCGATTTTTATCTTTGAAGTTGCGGATCTGAACAAATCAACAGAGCTACTGTTGTACCACTGTCTTAGGTTGTTCTACCAGGAGATGCGTCTTCTTCGTATACTTCTTTTACCCTGTATTTTTCCCTGTATAATAGTTTGCAACAGTGTATATCTTTCCCCTCTCATCACGCGACCCAGATATTGCTACTTTCTCATTTTAATTGTGTTGATTATTTCTTTCTCCTTTCCCATTCTTCTCAATACCTCCTTGTTCGTTGTTCTACTCACCCAGATTATTCTGAGGATTCTTCGATATGCCCACATCTCGAATGCTTCCAGCCGATCAGTGTAGCACTTCTTAAGCGTCCAGGCTTCCGTTCCATATAATAGTACTGGAAATACGTAGCATTTGAGCATCCTGATGTAGACTAAGATCTGTTCTGGTTAATGCATTCCTCATTTTATTAAACACTGTTCTAGCCTTTCCGATTCTTGATCTTATTTCTTTTGAATAATCAATATTGTCATTTACAATTGTTCCCAAGTACTTGTATTTGCAGACTTTCTCCACTGGCTCCCCTTTGATCCATAATGTTTCTCGATGTTGTTGGTGTTTTGTGATTGTCATAAATTTAGTCTTTTTAGTGTTAAGTGTGAGCCCCCTTTCTTCGCTGATCTGTACTATTAGATCTATTAGCCTTTGTAGTTCTTCCAGGGTTTCTGGTATTAGTAGTGTGTCATCCCTGTATCCAATGTTGTTTATATCTTTCCCATTAACTTTCACTACCGTTGTGCTTCTTGTACTATATCTTCTGAATACAAATTGAAGAGTAATGGTGAAAGCACGCATCCGTCTTACTCCACGTTTTATTTTTATCTCTTCTGAAAGTTCATTATGCACAGAAACTTTGGCAGTCTGGTTAAAATAGAGATATGTTATTATTCTTATATCATTCCTGTTAATGTTTTTATCCCTCATGAGTTTTATGAGATGATTATGGCGGACTTTGTTGAAAGCTTTGTTATAATCGAGGAAAGCTACATATATTGGCTGATTGACGTCCATGAGTCTTTGAGACAACACATTGAAAGCAAACAACGCCTCCCTAGTACCCATTGCATTTCTGAAACCAAATTGTGTTTCGCTAATATCTTGCTCAATCTTTCTAAAAATTCTTCGATGTATAATTTTGAGGAATATCTGAAGGGTATGGCTCATTGGGATGATCGTCCGGTGATCCTTGCATTCCTTAGCGTTCGATTTTTTTGGCAGTGTAATGAATGTTGATTTGAGCCATTCTCTAGGGATGATTCCGGTGTTATATACCTACAGATCTACCAGTACTCCAATTTGATCTTCTGCAATTAATTTGATAATTTCTGTTGGTGTTTCATCAGGTCCTGGAGCTTTATTGTTTTTAGCTGTTTTAACGGCATTTATAACTTCTTCTTTTGTTATATTTGGGCCCTGTTCCTTATCTGTGTCTTCATGTATTGTTTCCTGTTGTCTCTCATCTTCGAACAATTCTTCCATGTACTCTTTCCACCTTTCTAGTTTCCTTTTGGTGTCTGGAATTATCTTACCGTTTTTATCTAGTAGAATATTACTTTTGTTTGTTCTTTTAATGCCCGCTAGTTCTTTAATCTTTTTATGAAGATTGAACTCATCATGTATTGCATGGAGTTCTTCTATTTCTACGCATTTATTTCGTACCATTTTTCTTTGGCGTGTCGTATTTTCTTTCTAATTTCTTTCTGTATGGTCTTGTATGCACTTCCACAGCACCTGTTAATACTGGACATTTCTACTCGTGGTGAGAATCTGCACATGGCATCTACGATTCATCTTAAAAATCAATGACTTTATAACATTCTGATCCATTTTGTTCCAAATTTAGATCAGTCTGCTCCGAACCTCATTCCCGGTAGCTGGCTGCCTTTGCTGGTTTCTTAATTCTCTATTGAGAATGTCCCAGACATGTTCGATGAGATTGGGATCTGGACTTCGTGCAGGTCACTTCATTGAAATAACTTCGTGCTCTTGAAGGTAGTTCCTAAGGGTGTGCTTGGTGAGGTCTGACGTTATCATGTATAATCAAGTTTTCACCCATGTTTGCCGCAAATGGTAGAATATGGTATTCTAAAATCTCTGAGTACTTATACCTTCAGAGTTCAATTATTTACCATGATCAGATCAGTGAAAGCGTTCAAAGAAATTCTTTCACATACCATTATTGAACTTCCATTAAAACCATGAGAGATAAAAAGCTGCACTGGGCATATCTTTCATTTCGACGTCTGTACCCTAGAGAACGTCGACCGCAATGGAAAAGACAAAATTTCGACTCGTTTCTGCACAAAATTGTCTCCCAGTAAGCTTCTCTCAAGCAACATATTCCCTGGAGAAATCAATCGGGCTTTTCGATGTGTAGCGGTTAAAGCTGGGCCTCGAGCTGGAAACAGTTGAATGGGACTCCCTTAGCCTTTGGCATATTCTTATACTTATATACTTCAATCGATTGTAGGTTTTTAGCAAAAACGCTCACACTGGTCGATTCTTAATTTTTAATATATATATTATCAAAATCCCTCTTACCATCTGAAATGGTGTAGGGTCTACAATATATTAACATTTCATGAAAATTCGATATATCAAAAATATTGTTCATATATGAAATTTTTCCATTCAGTCTTCTGTCTTGCGTTTGTTTTAGCCTCTGTCCAATTTTTGCCCTGTTGTCCCAATATTTCCGCTATTACTCCATCCCATGTTTGTCGTAGTCTACCTCTTTTCATCTTTCCGTTAGTCTTTGTCTCCCATATACGTTTGACTTGCCGTGTATTATCCACTCTCTGAGATGCCCCCAACAGCTGAGCTGCCTTTTCTCTATAAATTTCAAATTTGATTCAATTCCTATTTCATTTCGTATGTGACTCCCCTTACCTTCCTAAGATATTTTATTTCGACAGCTTGACTTTGGCAGGTAAGGTTAGATTTTCATCTAGAACCCATGACTCACATCAAAATGTCAGTATTGGCCTATAGATGTGAATACTTTAATTTTTGTGGCTCTGACACTTCTTCATTATTTATGAAATTGTTGCATAATATGCCTTCATGGTCTTTTCGATTCTATCATTGATTTCAGCATCTTGCTTTCCTGATTCTTCGAGTTCAACTCGTACTTGTATTTTTCCACTTGTTCTATTTTTGTTCCCTCTATCTGTATATTTATGTCTTCCTTTTCTGTTCCAATCACAATTACCTTACTTTTTTCTTTGTTCATTTTCATACCACTCTTCTCTAATTCTCTGTTCCATATATTCAAGTTTTTCTGAAGATCATTTTCATTGCTGGCCATCATCATTATATCATCCGCGTATGCCCCTTCTGATACTTCTACTTGCTGTAAGTTTCTATATCCAATCTGGATTTTCCTCACTCGTGTCGAGCAATTTTTTTATTATTTCATCAATAAAGATCATAAACAACAGAGGACTAAGCCCACCCCCCTGTCTAAGTCCCTCCGTTGTCTTGAAATACTCCGATCTCCTGTTTCCGCTTTTAATGCAATTTCTATTACTTTCATATATATTTATTATCAGTCTTATAATTTTTACTTTGATTCCTATTCTACGTAGTATTTCTCATAATCTTCGTCTAGGCACCCTATCAAAAGCTTTTTCCAAGTCCATGAACGCTAGGTATATTTTCTTCTTCACCCTGTTAGATTTTTCCATCAATATCTTTATGCTGAATATATTACCTTGACTTCTTCCTTTTCGAGATCCACTTTGTGTATCTCCCAATGTTATATAATAATATATGATATTATAATGGGCCTCATCTTCATCCTGCGTGAAAATTTTTGCAATCACGTAGGATAGCACAAGAAACTTTAGAACAAACAAACCTTCTTTATATCTGGAATGTTATAGTGTAACGTGCTAAAATCACGTCACAACAATTTGAATTGAAATACCTGTGTCACGCCACTGGTTAACAGTCTGATGCGCATAATCTGGCTATCAGATGATATGTGCATGTGCTACGAGCATTCTTCAGATTCAGATTCTTCATTTTGGCTTTCTTTTCTTTGCCGACCTTTAGACTAATTAGTCGTTCTTGAAAATCCCCCTTAATTGTGGTTGAAATAATTAAATTATATAAAAATTCTCTATATATCTTTATCTTTTATACTGTGTAGTGACTTATATCAAAAATATAGGTCCTAGGTGGATATTCTTAGGTGAAGATTCCTAGGTGGAGATTTCTAGGTGGAGTTTCCAAGGTGGAGATTCCTAGGTGTAAATTCCTAGGTGGAGATTCCTAGGTGGATATTCCTATGTGGAGACTTGTAGACAGAGATTCCTAGGTGGAGACTCGTAGACAGAGATTCCTAGGTGGAGGCTCGTAGATAGAGATTCCTAGGGGACACTCGTAGACAGAGATTTCTAGGTGGAGACTCGTAGATAGAGATTCCTAGGTGGAGACTTGTAGACAGAGATTCCTAGGTGGAGGCTCGTAGATAGAGATACCTAGGGGAGACAGAGATTCCTAGGTGGAGACTTGTAGATAGAGATTCCTAGGTGGAGATTCCTAGGTGAAGATTCCTAGGTGGAGATTCCTAGGTGGAGATTCCTAGGTGGATATTCCTATGTGGAGACTCGTAGATAGAGTTTCCTAGGGGAGACTCGTGGACAGAGATTCCTAGGTGGAGGCTCGTAGATAGAGTTTCCTAGGGGAGACTCGTAGACAGGGATTCCTAGGTGGAGACTCGTAGATAGAGTTTCCTAGGGGAGACTCGTAGACACAGATTCCTGGGTGGAGACTCGTAGATAGAGATTCCTAGGGGAGACTCGTAGACAGAGATTCCTAGGTGGAGGCTCGTAGATAGAGATTCCTAGGGGAGATTCGTAGACAGAGATTCCTAGGTGGAGACTCGTAGATAGAGTTTCCTAGGGGAGACTCGTAGACAAAGATTCCTAGGTAGAGACTCGTAGGCGGAACTCAGAGGTTGAGAGATGATATAACTCCACATCAGAAGCTGAAATAGAGGTTTTCCCCCATATGCAGCAGATAACAAGAAAGTTTTGGAACTATTTCACTAAGATAAGTCTTATTAACTGTATATATAAAGAAGCATTTGTGGCATTGTGTACCATAATTTATGTAATTGAATATCTGAGCTAAACTACATTGACTTTTCTTCCAAGATTTCAGTGACCATTATTGAATTAGAGTCTCATTGCTCACCTCTCTCTGGGCTTAACCAGTAAAAAGTTAATTTTGTTACAATAGTGTTATAATCACCTTATTAACTATCAAACTATTTTTTTTCTACTTATAACCGTATAAATGGTGTCAAAATTAACATTTAAATAAATTCTTACCTAATAATTTAATGTTATTGTTATTGTAGCAATGTTAAATATTCCGCGAATGATGAATGAAAAGTAATTGCTTCAGATTACTAACGTCATGGGTAAAAACGTAGGACATTGTCATCATTAAATTAAAAAGGAATTGCAGAAAATGCAATAATTCAAACCAATTGAATGGTATAATTTGGTGCTACAATATCTATCATTAATTATTAATGACTTTGTGGATATTGTTTCTAGTTATGGAATATTCTGGTCACTTGTTTGGTGATGAGTGTTTTTTCCAAGTCTTTAGGTCGATTCAACAAATTTACGAGGTATGATCAAAAATCAATCCAGCTAGATATAGACCAAGTTAAATTACATACTAACGGCGGGAAGAACGGAATCCTTTTCCTGCACATTTTATATCTGCTAAAAATTTTGGAAAAGGTTATTGATAATTATATCAGGAGAGGTTCACTGGCAGTAACCCCCATACAATACCTCTATCAGCCTTGTGAATTAGCTAATTTTCTTCTGCATAATACAGTTAATTTGAATCAATCTCTTGATAATCAAGAGATACTGCTGACAGTGTTCTTGATATTGAAGGAGTTTTCTACAATACGCTGCTACATTCGGTTCGTGAAGAGGAATCGAATTAATGGTTTAGTATAACTCTGAACACAGGGAGAGGTCTTGATCATTTTATCTCTTCTCACTCTGGAGTGTGGAGTATCCGAGGTTAAGCCATCGGGTTCGTGAATGATGCTAAATATTTAGGGGTGATTCTGGATAAGACACTCATCTGGAACGCTCACTTATAGAAAGTTTGTCACAAAATCAAACCTATCCTTCAGAAGCAAGTATTCAATATCAGAGTACATTGGCAATTCGTGAAGAATTATTTTGCAGAGAAAGCTGACGAATACTAGTTGAAAGGCTTAAAGATGGAAGCATCGTTGGGGAAAGTGCGGTCAGGTAAAAATGACACAAGAACTCAAGAAGCGTGGAAGACGGCCCCACTCCCGTCGCCCGGTGTAATACCGCCATATCATGCTATAGGCTCCGTAAATTGGTCGTTTGTGACTAAGTTTCCAATGCTTAGCAGATGCTCCGGTCTCTAAAGTGGGAAAGATTTTTCATATAGAACAGAACGAGCTTTCTTGGAACTCATTCCCCAGTCGGATCTCCGGGTAGAACTGACTCGGGATGGTAATACGACTAAGAATGGTCCTCTGGCGGTCGCATGGAGTTTTGCAGCATAGGGGGACTAGGACACACCAACATGAATGTGAATGCAGTATCATCAGTGATCGACAATAAGGATTATGTAGATAACGATCAACTGGTGACCTCCTTGTGGACATGAACAATCGAAAAGCAGGCCTTCGACAGGGTTTTTGATGAATAAACTAATCCCATTTGGACTGTCCGAAAAATTGCGTGGTTGGATTAGTAGCTTTCTTTTCAATACATCGATTCGGGTAGTAGTTGATGGTATAACGAGTGAATCTTTTCAGGTTAATGCAGGTATCCCCAGGGCTCCATACTCTCTTCAACTCTTTTTTAGTTGCAGATTACTGTTCTGGTTCACTTCATCGAAAACAGAATATTTGGGATTGCGGACGACTGTACTTTGGTGTCGTCATTAGTGAGCATCCTATAATTTTTGATACAATGCACGCCCCTGAAGACGGTTTCAATCACTTTGACGGCTGATGGAACCACCTTGGCTTTCTTGGATGCACTTCCACTGGCCCCCTACCTACTGTTTTTGTTTTGGTCAATCGTCAACAAACGTGACACGCATCGTTGCACTTTGAAGACTCAAACATGTTTGAACTTGTGCATTGGTATCAGATTTCCATTTGACTTTTCGATTCGCCCTTGTATTTGATAAATTGAATACTCGAGCACATTTTTGTATGCACGTTGTATACTCGAGGTATTCCATAACTTATCTTGAGCAAATTTTAGGCAATTTTTTCTAGGAAAATGTGATTCCCAGTCATTATTCCTTGGTGCATGTCTGATTATATCACGTTACAATAATTAGCGGAACAACAAAATCGAGAGTTGGAAAAAATTATCGCTAGTTCAATTTATTCAATGGAAAGTGAAATATTAGATGAAGCATCGATCAGCACGTAATAATAAAAGCTTGCAATTTCTAGGAAGAAATTAAGAGGAACAAAGGTGTTACAAAACGTAAATAATAGAAATTGTTGATTGGTCTTTCATGCCCTACTTGGTGTAAATTTTACTTTATCAATTTTTCGGTTGGATGATTTTTCTCGAGTTAGGTAAAGAATTGTATCTCTCTAGTTTGTTTCAAATTGAATTCTAGTCTGTAACGGATAACATGCAGCTTTTTATTTTGTCATGTGGAATAATTGCGATCTCTACAGGTGAGGTGTTTTATTTGATGTTGTTTATTAACGGGAATTGAATTATATTCATGTTGCAGTATTGACAAGTGTGACATCCGAAGAATATTGTGAGAAAATTGAGGGTAGTGAAGGATGTGTAACAACGGATAGTCTTATAGATTCAGAGTCACCATCACAGAAATACAAAAAAATTGGTAAGAAAATTACTTGTATGTTTCTTCCGCTATTTACTTTTATTATGAATTAAATAAAATTTCACCAAACTCTAATTTCTTCTAAGTCAACTCGAAACAAAATTCATTTTGCTCATCACTCAGTCTAGTTATCGATAAACCGTGAATATGGAATGGAAATTTATATGGGATTATAGGGGAGTTCCTAGCTGAGAAAATTGAAAATAAATATATGAAAAAAATCAATTTAATTCGCGTGTTTCACCATACTGATTAATTATTATCTTCAGGCTCAGGAAATGGTTTAAAGAATTTTGTAGTTTTCTAATATTACTGTGCACTATTGGAGCGATTGAAGGCGCTGCAAAACTCCCTTATATGAAGCGAAAAAAATTTCGTTCTTTCAAGACAAAGCGCCGGCGCAGAAGAGCATCATAACGCGATTCAGTGCTCAAATTGCTTCCGCATCCACAGTGTTCGCTCGATTTGACTCGCTCAAAAGATGACTCATCAATAAAAAATTCAGCTCACGTTAGGAAACCATCGACGTCTCGGAGTAGTATTTTGCTGATCTTCCGGAAAATTACTTTTGACGTGACAACATCTTATGATTTGATGTAGCCGGCTGCACGCACGAAGAAACATGACTCATGCGGCGTTACCTTGCTCTGAGGCGTTCCATTTAAAGCCTAGAGTTCAAGCGAGAGCGCGGAATGAGCGACAAAGAGGCACAATCGGCTTCCACGTTCGGCCGCGTGCGACATCTGTCTCTTTAACCTACTTGAGTGACGATGCGTCCGCGTGGACAGCTGCTATACAATAATACATTTACATGTTTTCGTCAAGTATGAAGTGCAGTGAGAAGTGAATATGGTGTCAATTGTTTATAGCGACGATAATTGCGGCGATAATGGTAATGATTCTTTCGATATTAAATATATGTTCAGTGATGTATCAATCGATCAATCATTTTTTATAATATAATAATAATAATAAAAATGTTCATTTAGCTGAAGCTAGAAACAATAACATAAAATACATTGACGTAGTAGTACAAATGAAGATATTGTATAAATGATTTCTCATCTAATCCGAAACATACAACTTTCTAAGGCGTGATTTGAAAACACTTGAAAACCGCTGACAAAGGTGGACTTTTGTGTTAAAGACAAATCAAATCTCTGAATGTGGTATTCATCGTTTGATCGGAGACCATAACCAATTATATTTGACCTTTTCACCAGAAACTGTTCTAGATATGAAGGCGTTTGATCATTCGTAATCTTGTAAATGAGAATAAGGTTTGACTGCTCAACCAACTGCGCCACACTCAGAAAACTTAACCTCCTCAACATATCTCTGATAGGAGTGAACCTACTACATCCAAGAAGTATTCTCATAGCTTTGTTCAGTACTATCTGTAGCTTCGGAATGTCCTCCCCCCGTCGAAGAAATCAGCAGTAATTTAAATGTGGAGCAGTGTTATAGACCACTCGTCTACACCACGGAGACAACTTTCTTGAAATCCTGCCTAGGTAACCTACTTTTTTTCCAATTTTCTTACATAAAAAATCAACATGTTTAGAGAAGTTCAACTGCTGGTCAAATACGATTTCAAAATAGCTCTTGGAGGAAATCAATAAGCTGATTATCCATAAATCAATAATATCAAGTGTTTTGTTAATCATAGTAACCAACCTGTTAAAGTCACTATCAGTTATCGACACCAGCGCATCATCAGCAAGCAAACTGAGAAAACAATCACCCAAGTACAAATTCAAATCATTCACATACAAAATGAACAGCAGTGTCCCCAACACACTTCCTTGTGGCACACCACAACCAACCTCTGCACACTGTGATAACACTCCCATGACCCTTGTATTTTGACGCCTATTTGCAAAATAACTCTTTAACCACTTCAGTACTGCCCCTCTGACGCCCAGCCTCTTACATTTTATCAGCAATCTTTCACAGTGAACGGTCTCAAATGTTCTCTTCGAGTTAACAAAAACGTCAAGAATAATGTTTCCCTTATCGATATCTCTCTTCCATTTAGTGCAAACAAGTTGGCATGCAGACTCACACGAGTGATTCTTTCTGAATCCAGGCTGAAACGGAAATACGATATCATTTTTCTCAATGAACTTTATGAGATGTTCATAAACTATAATTTCCAAAATCTTTTCCAATACCGGAAGTAAGTTGATCGGCCTGAAATCCACTGGACCTTTCGGAGCATCCACTTTAGGTACAGGTACTATTATACTGCATTTCAAAACAGTTGGCAATTCAGCAGTTCTTGAATAGGAGTTGACAAAATTGAGCAAATTATAACCAATCACAGGTAACAACGACTTAAGCAGAACGACTGATAACAATTCATCACCTGATGCTTTGTTCTTCATCTGTGTTATAATATTTGATAGTTTATTAAGAGTTATAATATATAATGTCTCTCTCTTTCTATGTCTCTCTCTTTCTATAGTAATCTCACTTCCTGATCAATATATTTCTCTTTACATTGAGTTTTTCTAATTTTTATAGGAGCCCACTTCAATCCATTGAATCCTTAACGTTTTCCAATATATTATCATACAAAATATTTACATCGACTGAATCATCCCAATCCTTCGAAATAAGGTCTAATTTCACTTAATTTATTAATCAGAGATGACAAGTCAAGAAATAGTGAATATAATGTCTTAATTCCTAAGTAATTATTCGACAAAACCAATGATGTGGACATGAACAAAGGATAAAATTCCAATAACCAAGAGGAGACAAGACATTTAAAACAAAATGAAACATCAGATAAAGCCCTCATGTAATCCCATATTAACAAATTCGTCCATAGTGTAACATATATTTTTTAAAAGTAAAGACTTAATTTTCTTCTTGAAATCAAAACTGCTCAATTTTTTGTATCTTTCAGAGAGTCGATTATATGTATAGTTTCAGTCCCAAATAAGTGAAATATTCTTGTGAACGCGATAGACGTTGTTGTGGTAATATAAGGTTTTCCTTATTTCTGGTGTTGTAATTATGAACTTTGCTGTGAGTGACAAACTGATCACGGAAACGGTGAATACAGCTGAGACATTCGAGGATATAAATTGAAGGGACAGGGAGAATTCACAGTGTCTTGAATATACTCCTGCAACTCTAACAGCCCTTTTTTGCAATAAGAAAATTCGTTGAGCTTCCAAAGATGCTCCCCAGAGGAGTATTCCATAAGACGCGACATTATGAAAATGCACAAAGTACGTTAAGAGAGAGGCCCTTTCGTTGGAGATGTAGCGCATTCGGCAGATAGAATACATTGCTGAGTATAATTTTCTATTCGTTTCAGCGATGTGTTTCCCACGTAAGAGTACTCTTCATTGAAAAGCCTAACAGTTTGTTAGTCGAGTCATCATTGTCCTCGTGATTACGCTTTGCCGCGAAGGTCAATTTTCTGATTTTTCTGCATGTTAAGATGTAAACCGTTCGCGCTAAACCATTTATGTGCCTTTTGCATGGTAGACCCAGAACGCTTGTTCGACTCTTCTATAGTATTAGACTTGACAAGAAATGTTTTATCTGCTTCAATATTGGATGGGAGATCATTCATATACAGAATAAAAAGCACCGGACCCAATATTGATCCCTGCGGAACTCCAAGGGTTATTTTTACTGGCGCAGACAGCTCGTTTTTCCAACATACTGTTTAATACCTATCTTCTTAATAAGATTTGAGAATATTCCAAATCCTTCCTCTCATTCCGCAATATTCTAATTTGAGAAGAAGCACAGGTCTCAACATCAGGTCGAAAGCCTTACTCAACAATTCATTTGTACATCTTCCTGATCATCTATGGCTCTCATCAGATACTCGACTAGCTCAGCCATGGCGGTGACTGTTGACCTGCCTTCTCTAAATCCATAATGGCATGGTGTCAATATTTGGACTCAATGTAAGCCACTATTCTATTTTTGAGCAAGGCTTCGAAAACCTTAGAGAAGGCAGGCAGAATAGAATAGAATAGAACAGATTGGGTCCCCCTTTTTGAATATTGGCACCATTCTAGCATACTTCAACTCCACCGGAAAGATGAAAACATTGGTTCATGACTATACCGAGAGGTACAGCCACAGCGTGGATTATTTTTTTGAGAAGACTAACACTGAAATCGTGGATATCTACAAAATTTTGTCCTTCATGCCTTGCACCAAAGTGCAAAGTATTTCTTTAGCTGTTGTATCTGTTAGCATCATCGAGTTGTGAGTCAGAAGTAGCAGTCTTTTTGGCATAGGATTGTGGAGATTAATTCATAGCAACATTTGCGAAGTGGTCGCAGAAGGTATGATTGCTCAGATTAGAATTAACATTCACACTTTTTGGTTCCTTCGCCTCAGCGTTAATGATTTTCTAAATTTCTTCGCTTTTGTTTGAAGCATTTGCTATTTGTTCAGAGTGGCCAGATCTGATAGAGCTGCCGATGGCACTTTTCAACCTTGACTTCAATGTCTTATACAGTTGTTCAGAGGCATCATCTCTTCTGACTCTGAATATGGCGTTGGATGCGTCCACCTGGTTTTTGAGTGCTGCAATTTCAGGACTGGGCACCACCACTCGGTTTTTATTATAGTTCGCTTTTACTCTTTTTTTAGGGAAATTTTCGTTAAAGTGGTCCATTATGATGGTGTGGAATACACTATAGGAAGTTTAAGCATCTGCTCGTGCGATCGGGTCCCAGTTTTGTCGTTCAAGGGAATTTATAAATCGACTAACATTCACATCATTCATTTTCCTTTTGAGCAATATTTCCCTCCGTTTTCGAAGAGTAGAGTCTTGGACCAGTACTTTTTGGACGTGGTGATCTGATATGTGCAGGTTTATCGTAGCCGCAGTATATGTTTCTGCGCTGATGTTTGTAAAAGCATGATGCAACTGATGTTATCCTTGACTCTTCGTTGAAAATATGATGCATATTATACGAGCCCAGCAGATCCAACAATTCCTTTTTTCAGCTGTGATTTTCAAAATATGCATTTGAAATCGCCTGATACTACTATCGAATTATTTTCCAAGGTAGAAAAAATATTCTCAAGGACAAAATTTATCTGCGATAGGAATATGTTAAAATTTCCACTTGGAGGACGGTTTAGCCCAAGAATTATCATATTTTGGCCTTGAAGTTTAACAGCACACATTTCAATGTGATCTTCAATCGAGTAATCTTTTTTCTATATTATGCAGTGGTTCAATGACTACTCCTTTGAATACAAGCAAAAGAACGCCCCCGTGAATACTGTTCTGTCTTACAACACTGTCTGCTATAACAGAGTCCTTCAGAATAGTATTAGCTTTTTTATCGCCTGTTATCCAGTGCTCTGTAATACAAGCGACTGAACATTTTTCGGACACTAATAAATAGTTCACAATATCGAGTTTATTAGTTAAACACTGAACACTGAGCTAGGTTGATTCAGGCGGCTTTGGCGCCTGAATCAACCTACTGGCGCACACTTGCGGCGATAACAATGCGTCTCTGATCTGCATCGGAACCCCCAACTTGAAAGAGCTCTTCTGCTTGTCCTTTTTCTTAACCATCTTCTAACAAATTAGATTTTGCTCAAAACATTTCTTCTTTAGGTACTGAATGATATCCTCGTTACTAGTACTAGTGTTCAGACCGGTTATATTGTCGAATATATTCGTGCTTTCATCATTAAAATAAATAGCTTCGTAGCTTCACCGCTGATACCACGTTTAAAATGGTTCTTGGCGCAGTTTATATTCATGCTGGAGCAAGTATATCTAACATCAGTGGTCTGCTGCATCAAGCACTATTTCCGTATGTTTACAACAGCCAGTATACCGATGTACCAATTCTTCTTTGTGGCGACTTCAACACAAACGTGAAAAATGACGAAATATTTCTCAAATTCATGAAAGATATGTTCAGTCTTGATTGTGCATCAGACGTTAATAAGTCAACAACACTAAGAAGCTACCACCAGTACCACCGACAAATTATGAAAACAAAGAGCAGAGCAAAAAGAAAATTTCAAGGAGCTATACTCTGCAAGATGCGATCTGTAGAAAAGCTAACGCTTCTTGTACTTTTTTGGCTATTAACCAGTTGTACATCGTCTCAATATCATTGGGATGAGTAGATGGCAGTCTGGCCTGATGTTTGAATGGGTGTGCAATATTGACGAGATTAAACTAGATTGAAACTGCAGTCTATTGCTCCTATTCATCTGACCAGACTATACTACTACTGTGTAGCCCTCGTTGTCGATGATTTAAAGATTGGATCAGAAAACCAGTTCCTTCAGCGAGGGATATTTAACATTTTATGGAAGTTTGAATATTGATCTCCAAATAAAAGTCTTCAATGTGTTCACACATACAACGATGAATTTCGCATTTTATCATTGTTGAGATATTTGAATTAAAAATTCGCTTAGTTTGTTCCCCAGTAATTTACACAATTTTCGCCGTTATCGTTGCCTTATCAAGTTTGCCAAAATTCGCCATTTTTGTTTACTTTTCACGATATTGATTGGAAAAAACAAGGAACACGATTAGATTATAATGAACTTCGACACTGGTAACCTCAATTTGAAGACTTAGTGAAAGAGAGCTTTAACAGTTTGGCAACAATGTGCAGTTCAACGCGATTCTGGTTTGGTCCTTCGACAATGATAGGTTGGGGAATGGGAAACTCGTCTTGAGCTTCTCACTCTGTTTATGTTTGATTCATTCCCGTCCCGTGTTTCAGTGCCATATTCACAATGAAAGAGTGAACATAACCTAAATTGTTAACCAAATATATTCCTTATATCTTACGATTTAGTGAACTTAAAGATATAAAAATGAACCAGTTACAATATTTATTCGTTTTCCTGACACTGTTCAGTTATATATCTTGTGAATTTAATAAAGGTGAGGTATTGATAAAATGAGAATTGTTAATATGAAATATTGCTATCACATGAAAGTCAGTGTTTATTATATTTAATAAATAATTTTTCAATATTAGGTGTTCAAAACATTAATCGAAATCGTTGAGATCATTGAACTTTTATGAATGATGAACATGATAAATTTAGGTCCAAACCATTTACTTCATCGAACACCGGATGCTGTTTTGCGTTGAATAAACAGAATTTTCTTCCAGTCGGCTGTTTCGAGACCGTATCTTATCATTTGCGTAGGATATTTTTCTATTTATACGATTTATGGCTAGAAAATTTCAGGAAATATCTGCTTCATGTGGGCGAAGAATTCGTTCACTGCTCTGTTTTATTACTTCTCATTTCTCAGATTTGACGATGATGTAAGTAACATGTGTGCAGAGTACACGCATATCTTTGAATCTATTAAATCATTTGATGTGTTCTCTTTTCTTACTGCACTGTTTATTTTATCTTAACAGATGAGCTTGAATTTGAAATTAATAAGCTTGACATAACATTTAATGACAATAAGTATGTATTTTATTTTGAATGAGGCCGCAAAAAATAATTTATACAGGGTGATCTTTCGAAACTATCCACTCAATGTATTTTGAAAACTATTGCAGTGGCAAACATTGCAAAAATGAAAAACTTTTTTGGGGATTTATTATATGATCTTCGAACCCAACCTTTGACCATCCGTACCTAAACTTTCGAATATCTTCGATCCATTGATAGTAGGTATAGAGAGCAGGTACCATTCGAAAGGTATTCACCACTCATTCGACCTTTTGGATATAGGGTACGCAATTTGAAAAAAACAATGAAATGAGATATGAATGAACCCCAACTTCAAAAATCGTTTTCGGACACCCTATGTAACACAGATCAACGAAATCTGTCATATGTTCAAGCGACAATAATTACTATTACAATAGTTTTACACCTGAAGCTTTGAAATCAATACTTTTACGACAATACTATATAAATTTTCAGGTTTTCATTCAAGAGTCGCTTGGTAACTTTCAGAAGTGTAAAATAAGAAGATAACTTTCAGAAGAGATGAGTTTATGATGGAAAATATCAACAATTTTCGAGTTAATGAATGAAAAATTAAAAAATTCTATCATCTTCGCGAAGAGACCAATCAACCATCGAATGGCTACTAATTATTTTCAAAATCGAGTGTTTCCTCCCCGGGCCCTAATTACTGCCAGTACACGTCTCGGAAGCCTCTCAAACAAATTTTGGATGTACTCTTGAGTCACTGAGTTCCAAATTTCAGCAAGCAGATTTACTAGTTATTGGAGTGTTCTACAAGGCACCCTACGTTGCTGAATTTGCCACCCCATGTTGTCCCAAACAAGTTCTATGGGATTCAAGTCGGGACTTCTGGCTGGCCATCTTAAAATATCATTTTCGGCATTATCATGCATATAAATGAAGTTTTCGTCAATCAATGGGCCAAAGGGCACAACATAGGGTTCAAGGATATCTGTGATGTATCTGGCCGCTGTCATTCTTCCATCATTCACTATGACTAACTCAGTTTGACCATGGAAAGAAATACCTCCCGACACCATTACTGAGCCCCCTCCGAAGTTTTCGGTTTGCCGGATATTGCATTGCTGATACCGTTCCCCAAGTCGTCTGTATACCTGCGTCTATCATTTGATACTAGGACAGAACCTGGACTCGTCGGAAAAGAGAACATTCGACCATTCTGGAATACTCCAATTTGCATGTTCCTTCGCAAACTGAAGTCTTGCAACTTGATGCAGGCCGGTAGAAGCCACCCTTGGTCTGATATCGTCTTCTTTGAGCCTGTTCCTAACAGTTTGCAATGAAATATGCACATTTCTGGAAAGTGCAAGTTCATTTTGTAGCATTCTAGCTGTACAGTGTCGAACTCTTAGTGCAGTTAAACGAAGCCAACGATCATCAACTGGTGTTGTTATCCGATTTCTTCCCTGTCCGGCCCTTCTTCCATATTCCCCTGTTTCGTGGTACTGATTACTTGCTCTTCAAATAGTGCTTCAGTTAACAGTCAACAAGTTAGCCACGTAACGTTGGCTTCGCCCCTCCTCTGCAAGTGTTACAATTCTTACCATTTCATGATCATTCAAATAGCGTCCAGGACGTTCAGCATCCATTACAACAAATTCAAAGGTTCGAAAATCAACAAGAAACACACAAAACTTGCATTAATTTAGCGTGAAAACTGAAGAGAAATTGAATGAATACTGATAGTCAAATAAACTCATTCTTGTTTCAGACGTGTTTGAGATCATATGGAAACAAATGTTACTACATAGATAAGATTTTTTACCCCCTCATATGTCCAAAAACGTATGTTGACAAAGAAACTGCGATCGAGTTTCTTAATCGATTGTGGAATTCAGAATACCAGGTGATGCGACAATTTTTGTGGTGTGTGTATTTCGGAAACTATTTAATATAGATATAGGGAATTTCGTATAAAGTCACCTTAATTTTTCCTCACAATGTCAAAAATGAAACAATATATAGTGTGTCCTATTTACAAAAAATCCTAACTTGGGTGGTAATTTCATGGAACACCCCCGTATAGTCTAAAGTATTTTAGTTTGTAGTCACTACAGCACTACATATTACTGTGGTGATCCACCCGGTATAAAGTAACATCTTCTGACTGACTGACTGACAGATTCATGAATGTCAAGGTGAAACTACTGAAGATAGAAACGTGATGTTTGGACCGTGGCTTCCTTTTGTGACGTATAGGTCAACTGAGAAGGGATTTACTCCCTAAAAGGGGAAAAAGGGGTATCAAAATTTGTAAATAACTTTTTTGTTTGTGGTCAGACTTGTTTGGAATGACGTGATATTGCTTTTGATATGATTTGATGAAACTCTAATTCAGTTTCTTCTGAAAGTCAATCTTTTAATAGGTAAAAAGGGTTATTAAATTTTGTATGAGGAAAAAATATTAGCAGCTTTGTGAATATGGTCCTAAAAGAGAATAATTTAATGCGTTCACGATTATTCGATATTCAATCCCTGAAGCGATGAACAACAGTACGAATTTCTTCCTTCAGAGTCAGTCTCATGCTTGACCAATGTACTTCACATGTTGTATATTTTTGGAATGGTTTGTTCAATTTCTTCATTGACACCTCATATGATATATATGATATAACTGACTCTGCACTCATATTTCTTGCACCTGTTACTCCAAAAGAGATCTTAAAAGTGGTATCCCAACTCAGAAATAAACTAACCCAAGTTATATATGGCTTCTGGGTAGTATTAATGAAGAAAACTGTCCACTATCTGGCGGATCCTCAGTGCCATTTAGTGAACCTCTGCTTTCAAGCTTACTTTCTGGATGAACTCAAGGTTGCCCAAGTAATCCCAGTGCATAATAAAGGTGACACGAATGAGTGCGCAATTTCAGATCCATTTCGAAATTTTTTGACAGACTCATGGGTTACATCGAATTAAAGCTATTGCTGAGTGCTAACCAGCCCGGTTTCAGGAAGAAAAAGTCCACAATAACAGCAATGGTGGAACTTATCAAGTTTTAGTGGAGGCATTTGATAGCTTGGTGATAGCCATTTGCCAGGATTTGATGAAGGCCTTCGATTGTGTCAGCAATGAGAAGTAGGCTTGGAACATTGTGGAATAAGGGTACAGTAATTGAATATCCTACATCTATCTAATTTGGTAGTGGATGGGTAAGGCCCAAAATCTTCTATGAAGAAACTTGAGGTGTCTCACGGTTCCAAATTCTTTCAATATAAAAACAGAGAGCATAAAAGTTTTGCTGTTGACACTTCCTTCATAGATTAGGCAGTGAGCACTGAGAAGTTGAACTTTAAATCACTTAGTTTGAAGTAGGATACCGAGAAGTGGCTGGACTGCAATAGTTTTAGCGTAAACACGAAAAAACGCGAGAAATAACAGTAACTATGAAAACCCAGGAATTCAGAACCAACTAACACTGTTAGGATTTGAAATAGACACATCGCTATCATGGCGGATGCACTAAACTTTCTACAGCCATTTTTTCATCAGACGAATAGAAAGTTTTATAGGTGAAAGAGAAGCATAAATCACTTACCATGCTCATTTTCATGCTGTTACTCGATTATTAGGAAAGCAGAAAATTGCGATAAGACTCCTTATGGGCATTCCACAAACTGAGAGTTACCGAAGATACTTCAGAAGTCTGACTATAATAACAGGCTACTATATACTCGTTTGCTTATACTACTACTACAACTGAGGCATTCATCTCTTCATGATCATGATACTAGGGCTCGAGACAACTATGCGAAGAATCCAAAAAACGCAGAACAGTTTCACACTCTTGGGAATTAAGATGTACAATTAATAGCCCGAAAAGCAAGAGGAATTCAAGAACCTCTTGTTAGAGTATAGTTTCTACACCGTCAAAGAGTTCCTGTATCATAGATTTTAATTTATCTTGCTTTGCTTCACACTTTTCAGAATTTTATTTATACACTGTAATTGTTAAGTTTTATCATATTAGTCCTAAAAACCTAATTAGCTGATTGAAGGCTCTTAGACAAGATGAATTATGTTAATTTTGACATGATGCCATGAAAATATTGATGTTAATATACTACTGCTACTACTGTGTTGTGAAGAGACAAAATAAATTTGAAATTGGAAGATCTTTCCAATAAATATTTTGATAAGTGTGGCACACTACACTTTGAGCTTGATTTCTTGAAAAGGTTACCAAAAGAAACGTGAAAAAAATCTGAACTTCAACACCCTGCAATCTAGAACGGAAGACTTTTGTTCATGGGCATTTTTTCCATATTTTTTGATGAGGAATCTCCTGTTGAAATTTTTGACTGTATACCTGAATCACCCTATGTAAGATAAATAGAATACATTCGTTTAAATGTTTGCGCTATTTCTCAGCTGAATACGATTTATAATTTTGTTATTATACAACATATTATGCAAATTAATCTTTCTTGAACTTTCATCATATCGTTTAATTGAATTCGATTGAAGTTAATTTTAAGTTTATTGGTCCATTCGATATTCAACATACCATATATGGACTCCAAAGAGATTATCAATTCGTAAAGGGTCGAAAGATATTTCGTTTTCAAAGTGCAGCCATTTGAATGTGGATTTTCCGGAATGGTATAAACATATCTTTTATCAATGTTCAGAAGTCGATCTATAGCTTGAGATGAATTAGGTTTTGTATCTCTTAATGATATATTATGAGGAATTCTTTTTACCACAAAATAATATCTACGAGGGTTAATAGATAAGTTAGGTAAAAATGAAACAAGAACTTACATTCACTTTTCAACTTAGTCTCCTTTAAGGGAGATTGCTCAGGCAAAGCTGGAGGTTTTTGTTGCCCTTTTCGTAGTAGTCTTTTACAAGATCCTCGTAATACTGTCATAACTTCATGTTTGGAAACAAATCAATCTCATTGTTACTCTGCTAGCTTGACTGTTTCGATTGTGGCAGAAATATTGTTGCGGAGAAACCGGATGTCCTTCTTGCCAAGATGTGACTGTTTTGTTTCGATTTCTTCGATTGAATGGTCTAGTATTTTTCGTTCACGGTCTTTCGTTTTAGAAGAAAATCAATGAGGGTAAAGCGTTGTTTGTGGACAATACCTTGCAGTCCAATGAAACCATTTTGGTTTACTTGGGTGCACGGCGTCCAGCTTCCACCCACTGTTTGGATTGCTGATTCATCTCAATCGTGTGGAGATAAATCATCTACCGCAATGAAACGGCGCAGATTTTTGATAGAGTTTCGTTTTGAGAACCGAAAATTAACATGGGAAAGTTCTTGGTCAATTGTCACAACCTTGGCACTTATCTTATCGATAGATATTCAGTTCTCTCTATCACTTTCAACTTCGATCAACGATCGTCTAGCATAATTTCGTGATAATTTCCGGAGTTGTTATCTCAAAGAAGCGTGCTGTGTAGGAAACATCTTCCATTTGTCGCAACGAAACTCAATAAACCATTCATGAATTATCTTAAGTGATGAAGAAGAACGTCCATAGCTGTAGTCACTCTAAGAATATTCCAAGACATAGAGGGAGCTTTTGATAATACACTTTATAGGTTGATAGATGAAGCTATCGTAAAAAAAGGAGATAATAATCTCATAGTTGGGTGGCACGTTTGCTGTCAACCATACGCATCCAGGCTCATATCGACGAGTCGACTGGTGGGCCTCGCCGATGCTGGGCACATTGCGATGGGTCATGCCGATGATCTTGTACTCTTGTTCGTGGAAAAAACCCCAGCACCATATGCGAAGTTGTGCAGAACGCTCTGCAAATGACTAAACAATGGGGCAAAGAGAACGACCTGTTCGTAAATCCAAACAAAACATGATTCTATTCACTCATAAAAAACTGCCGCCTTTCAAGGCAACAATTCTTTTTAACGAGGAAATTACCCTAGTAAAACAAGTCAATTATTTATGTATGATACTTGAAGCCAAACTAAATTGTTAAAGGGAAAATTAAGCGTAAAGAGCGCGAAACACTCTGGGCTTGCCAAAAGTTATTTGGTCCCAGATAGGGACTCAACAAAACATAATATATTGATCGCTCCCGGGCTATGCAGCCATCGTATGGTGGCCTGCATTGGACAGGGAGACAACACGGAAGAAAATAAGCAAGACCCAAAGGCAAGCGTGTCTAGCAGTCACGGGAGCTTTAAGATTCACACCCCACGGTCTCCATGGAGTGTCTGCTGGGCGTCTCTCCTCTACACATATTGTGGTGGGGACGGCCGTGAGAGCCCCATTGAGGATGTGGGAAGGAAGCATGTGGAGGGACAGAAATGAGACTTCTGGACACTCTACAACCCTCAATAAAATTAAAGAACTCCGTCCTGACCTTCTCACAAGAGTAGTTCGAATGGGAGCCACCTATCATTTAGACGAACTCTTTGAGTCATTCTATTAAAAACAATTTGGTCTTACTTATCCCACAGAGTCCCACCTGGTTTACAGACGGGTCCAAAACCGGGATGGATGCAGGCATCTGTGTCTACGGCAGAAATATACGCAATTCTCCAATTCGTGCAGAGAAACGCCCTGAGATACCTAAAAGATCCAAGGGTTTCATCCAAACTAGTTGACGAATTCTGAGCAGCACTTCGACAAGTCAGTACTACAAACAGAGTTACTCTGCTTTGGTGCCCAGCCCATAAGGGCATCGAAGGGAATGAGAAAGCAGACAGTCTTACGAACAAGGCAACAGCTATTAGGCCGATGGGACCAGAATCTATTCTGGCTATCTTTTGGATCCACATAATTTCCTTCTTCCAAAACTGAAACACCACCAAGGCCATGAACTATTAGGCAGGCATTTCGGGACTAAGACAGTCAGTGAAGAAGTCAGACTTTTCGTCGAGGAGTCTATTGGGATGATAGTTGGCCTATTGACCGGACACCAACACCCATACGTCATGAGACTGTCAGAAACCACACAGTGCCGTGGTTGCCTCGAAAATGATGAAATAACAGAACATTTTTCGAATATCCAGCTCATAAGGCGACCAGATTGGACACATTGGGCACTGAATCACCTAATGCCCAGATGATCCAGGAGGCCCCCGACAACTTAATCAAAAAATTCTGCTAGAGTGATAACAACACAACACTGTAAGCACAATGGGTCAAAGAGTGCTGTCCACAAAAGCACCGTGCATGAAGACAAAGATATCCATAACACTTATCACGAGATATTTTGGTTCTCATGATGGTTTTCTCACCTGAAAAAAAAGTAATAACGTATGAAGAAGTACGAACCGGATTGGAACCTCTTGTCGAAAGCTAGGCCGGCAATTTGGAGTTTCGTACAAGATAATCCACAGAATTTTGTCCAGAATGCTGTAAATATCGAAAGAGACGCTACCAAGTATACACAGGTGCAGCACGGAAGGACACCAAGATGTTACAAAGTTCTGAGGATAAGGCATTTTATTAAAAATAGTGTGATCGTAATGGATAATGAGAAATACTTCACTATTTCTCATTCTGAACTGAAATATATATATATATATATATATATATATATATATATATATATATATATATATATATATATATATATATATATATATATATATAATTCGTATTTCATAGTCGTCTCTATGTTTGGTTTGCTTGCTTTATTGCAATGTTTCGGCGGTGCCCTTTCTGCCATTATCAAGTGAACTGACACACTACAAGCAAGCTAGTACCAGATACCTAGTAGTAGTCAGTTCCCACCGCTTGATGATGGCAGAAGGGGCACTACCGAAACGTAGCAATAAAGCAACTGGGTCTTCTAAGAACCAAATACAGAGACGACAGACTAAAAACCTGAAAAACAAACTGATTACAAACAATGTTGAGAGACCCCGACGTAAACTAGTATATAAAAAGAAATCCCCTCCCCTTCTCACTCCATTTCTTGTGAATATACAGTTACCATTATACCAGTACGACAGACTGACGTAAAGAGAAAAGAAGGAATGTAGAATATACGTTTACTATTGTGAATTGTGTAGAAATAAAATGAGTGATATTTCTGGCATCTTGTCGAAAATGGAAGCAGATCCTTATGTGGACAACCGTTCAGAATACCCAGACGAAAATTCACTGCATTCTGATACTGATATAGTCTCAACAGATAGGGAACCGAAAACAAAGAAAAATAAGTGTTTCAATACTATGAATACTTATTTTTGTTAGACAAGACGGATTTTCTCTGTCGAAAAAAAAAACAAAAATTTGTTTAATGTTCATGTTACATCTTTAAATTTTGAAGGTGGTTCTTAAGGTCAATTTTTTATGGTATATTTGTAAATGACCAGAGGCCTAAACAATAATTCATGAAATTATCATAGAAAAAGCTTTTGGTGAATGTGTGCTTCAGTTCCGGAAATATAGAAAGAGAACTTTGTTTTAAACAAGGTGTTCTAGTTATTAACAAGAAGTTTATCAAAATTGAACTTTTCTCAAAAATATTAAACCCTTATACCTACAGAGTGGAAACTCAGAATTGGATAAAATTTATAACATTTATTGACTACTTTAACTGACAAAAATCTCGGACAGGTCAGTTTTGGTTCTAGAAATACTTTCACCTGATACTTATTGCTCAAAATACCACATTTTTTCATTAAGCAATGTCGCAGTTCTTTTCTGTTGAATGATTCACGATTTCGGGAAAATTTTCCATTTCTATTCTTAACCCCTTGAGTATGGTTGAATTCCATTCAAATGAATTCAGATGATTTCCGTTTATAGGTCTCAGCACCCTTCGGCGACTCCTATCACAATCTCGTTTATGCTAGTGATAGCTTCATACACCCACTCAATAGAGATTCAACGTCTTTAAGAAAGATATAGCATTACAACCGAGCCAGCTGGGGGAAGCTGCAGGAGTCTCTCTCCTCTTTTTCCTTCAATTACGTCTGTTTTTCAGATCCAGTGTCTGCACTGAATCTGTCACTGAAGTTATTTTTGTAGGCATGGAACTCTACATTCCAAACGAAAAAACATATGCATAAAAGCCTCGGTTCACTAAAAATTGTCAAAAAGCTGTCACAGTTGAAAACAGAGTTTATAAGAACTGGAAGAAGATGAAACTAAAGCTGAATATGTGTGTTTTAGGAACATTTGTAAATCAACGATTGATAAAGCGAAAATCTACCTCAATAAAAGAATAAACTCAGACCAGGCAGTCATCCTTTCCACCTTTGATTAGAGATGACGGTTCTATCGCATCATCGCGCATGTTCTCTAGCCTCTCACTGAAAGGCGGCAGTTTGCTGATGTTTCCCTTTTTACTGGTACTGAAGATTTGAAAGGCTTGGTTCTGGAAATAATCCAGTTCCAAAGAAAAACCAGGCTCGGGAAAAACTTCTATCAGCGAACGGTGTCCAACTAGTTGCGCCACGGATCTCTCTCTGTCAAAATTTTTTTGTTGACAAGACTAGTGTGCTATGGAACTGGCTTCCATTGAACATCTTTTCGATTTCGATTTCGATTGGCCCTCTTCAAGAAGCGAGTGAACACACATTAAATTTTATTAGGCAGCCACATCTGTGGTATGACACGCATCCTTTCCTCCCAAGTGTTAAGAACAAAAAAAACATTTCCTTTATTTGACCTGACTTATCAATCCGCCCTCATCAGAGGACAATTTTTCTGACTTGTACAGGTATTTTGTGGCACGAACCTAGACTTAACATTCTAAAGATGTTCATTTTCGATTTTAATTTTTCAGATGATGTCCTTGTCTTCACTGTAGCAACTGAAGAAACAGATGGTTTTCAAAGATACAAGATATCAGCAGAAGAATACGGAATCGAACCCATAATTTTGGGATTTGGGGAAGAATGGAAAGGTGGAGACATTCTGAACAAACCTGCAGGAGGTTGGAAAATAAACCTGTTGAAAAAAGCCTTGAAGGATTACAAAGATCAAAATAAAATAGCCTTATTCACGGATTCTTATGACGTGATTTTCTTGAACGATCTAGAGAAAATAGTTGAGAAATTCAAAACATTCGACGCTAAAGTCGTTTTTGGCGCAGAAGTGTTCGCTTGGCCTGATCCTGCTTTGGCCGAAAAGTATCCAGAAGTTAAAGAAGGAAAGAGATTCTTAAATTCTGGAATGTATATAGGATATGTTGAGCAATTGCTGCAGCTCCTTGAGAGAGAAACTTTAGAGGATACAGACGATGATCAGCGGTTCTTTACAAAAGCATATCTGGACGAAGAATTCAGAAAAGACATTGGCCTGAAACTAGATCATAAAAGCGAAATATTCATGAATTTGAATGGTGCAGAAAGTAAGTTTTTTTGAACAGTATATGCTTATGTCAACTCAGGTTCCAAGGGAAAGAAACTTCTTCGATTTTTATACCTCCCTATAATCCTGCATTTCATGTTATATTCTGTCATAAAGTACCAGGAATTGATTATTTAAAAAAACTGCTAAAAACGATTGTCACTATTGCCAAGTTGGCGCAACTGTTTTCTATATCGACGCAGGGTTTGAACGCGATCTGTCAATTAGTTTGCTTACTGTGCTCGATTTTGTCACAGAACTTTGTATTTCTTTTTTTTTATTTAATCTCTTTACAAACACCAATAGTTTAGTTATTACATGCAAGGAGGAAAAAGAAAGTTTACAAACTGCACAATACTAATACTAACCTAAACAGGAAATTTCAATAAATTTGAACGTTTGCTAATCCTAAATTTCGGTATGGCCTTGTCAAGACACCTATACAGGCCATCTTAAAAAACAGCCAACACCTCATCTACATCATCAAACCCGTTAACATTTTTCACTAATTGTTTCCTCGATAATTGTTTCTTCCAACATAGTTATAAAATATTGGGCAGGGTGGTACAGATCTTCCTTCACCAATGGATAAGCATATCTGCAAACCCTCATATCCAAATTGGAAATCACTAGGTCCAGGCACCTCACCAAGCAGTTTGGTACTACCCATTATACTGAACAAGATAATGAATACTTAAAAACTCCTATTATCATTCTTTTCCAAATATGGAAGATTGAAATCCCCCATCAATAACAAACTACAATCCTCTATCAAGAGATTCTCAAATAAATTGAAAAATATCATAAAATTCATGACTAGCATTAGGGGGGAAGTAGACCACAGATACATACAGATACTTTCCCTTCATTCCATTTCGAATGGAATTTCGCGGAATCGCTGAAAATGTTACAGAAGGCTTACGTCGAATCGACTTTTTTAAAACACGAGCTTATGAGTAGTACAGTGCATTCAACAGCGGAAGATTTGATTCACTCTGGTCGGCCATCAACATCTTCAACTGTAGTTAACATCGACAAAGTGAGGGAAATCGTAATTGAAAATCGTCATTTAGTTTGAGAGAGATAGAAAATGAACTTACTGTGTCTCACGAATCAATTCGTACCATTTTGAAGGATTGCTTAGGCATGAAACTTGTTATCGCTCGACTAGTTTGGAGAAACTTGAATTTTATTCCAAGATTGAATATAATAAAAACAAGTTATATGTTTTTTTGGAATTATTTTACTTAATAATTGTGATTCGTAACGCGTTTCACTATACCGTAACTTCTTCAGACGAAGATTAATGGAATTTAATCAAGTAAAAGCCTCCCAAATTCAAATGCCAAGATTGAATGGCGTAAAGCTCCCTGCAGACATGCTAGAATGACCCCACATTCATAAAACGCATTGTAACTGGTGATGAGACAATGATTTATTAGTTTGACATGCAAACTAGTCTACAAGCTTCGGAATGGCGCCTTCCAACTGAACCGAAACCAAAAAAAACACGTCAGAATCGATCAGAAGTCAAGGAAATGTTGACTTTGATTATCGTGGTGTCGTGCACTCGGAAATCTTGTCAGAAGGTCAAGCGGTGATTAAAACCTCAACGTATGCGGCGTTTTAGAGAGCAAATTCGTCGGAAGACGCCATATTTGTGAAAAAAAAACAAGGCTATCATTATGAATGAATTTTTGACCAAGAACTCAATAAAGACCATCGAACAATCAACGTATTTAGCTGATATGGTTCCGGCTGCGTTTTTTCTTTTCCAAAACTGAAATTACCACTTGCAGGTACCCGTTTTGAATAGATAGAAAACATAAAGGAAAATTCGTGGCGAGAACTGAAGCCGATCCTGGAAAACCGTTCGAAAATGTTTTGATGATTGGATTATTTGTAGGTGTAAATGTATTGTTTCGGAAGGGGTCTACTTTGAAGATGATTCAAATATTTTGTGTTTTTCGACCAATTCCCGGTATTTTTCTGACAGAATGTATAAGATTTTCGATTAAGTTTTTCAAAATATTTTATTCCACTAACGTTTCATGTCGTACAAACAAGTCGATTGCTTGAAATATTTCCAGCTACAAAACAAACACCATTCTAGAGAAAAAATCAATAACTATTCAGTAAAACCACATATAGCATTTCGATAAAATGCATTCCTGTTTCATGGAAGGAAAACCTTTAAATCATTTTATTTTTACCTTAAATATATGATAATATACTCATTATTTTATAAACAAGATTCTATTTGGAATTGTTATCTTTAGTTTTATTAGAATCTATAATTTTCTATCCATTATTATGAAGTGGGTAGGTATGTGAATAATGGGTTGAAATCTAATAAAAAACTTGATAATAACTTATAGGATATCTTGAGTTAGGTTTGATTTCTTCCGCCGACAGACAAATCTCTAATTCATCTTCAGCAAAACTGTTTGCGTTCCTACACGGACCAAATCGAAAATTCAAATTTGTTCAGAAGTAAATTATGCTTGTGTATCTGTGCCCCTTGCAGCATAGTGCCCCCTCCCTCGTTATCCTCGCCAGGGATGAAAATATCCGATATTAACAGGTTCTTGGAGACTGGTTTTTTCAAAAGCTTTATATTTCATTATAATTATTTTTTTATTTCTATGGGTATTATTTTCATTGCGATTGTTCTCAAGCATTCCTGGTGGATTAGTGGAAAAATAATTCATCAAAATACCCAAACTTTTTCTGAATAAATTTTAATTATCATCTTCAGTTAATTCTTTGAAATAGTGTGAAAAACGCCACTCTCCATCTGTATTTAGTTGGACATTCTGTATTCAAATACAAAAATTGTTATATACCGATTATGTTCTTTCTCAATTTTATATCTTGAATTGTTTATAGATGAGGCACAGATCATAGATGTACAAACCAAAGAAGCAGAAAAGTACAAATTAAAAAATGTGGTAACCCATACAGAACCTATGATCCTTCATGGAAATGGACCTTCTAAAAGAACATCGTTAAATTATATAGGAAATTATCTTCCCAACGCTTGGAATTCCAAAGATGGTTGTATTTATTGTAAGATTGGTCAGTTCGAGTTGTCACAGATCAAAGAAGAGGAACTTCCATTAGTTTTATTGGCTCTATTCATTGAATTTCCTACGCCCTTTTTGGAGGAACAGTTGTTAAAAGTAGCTAGTCTGAAATATCCGAAAAATAGAATTCATATCTTCGTGCATAATTCTGTAAGTACACTAATTATTTTTATGGCATTTAAGATTATAAATAGACTGTTGATTATACAGGGTGTTACATTATAGTATGTCACAACTTGAGGGGGTAAATCTACGTGTAATTTTAAGAGAAAAAGTTCATATAAACATAGGTCCGCAAAAACTTCGTTACGGAGCAACAGGGTGTTGAAATTTCCGGAGAAATTGGTTTTTTCTTCAAAACTCCTGCACTGTTTGAGATATTCAGCCCAAATTCGGAATGCAAGCTATTTTTTACAGCCTCCATCATTACACGTCCTAGATTTCAACTGAAATTCACGAGGTGTTTTCTTTTCCGAGGCCATGTCTGCTTTTGCCCTTTCGCACTATTTTTCAGTACGCCACTGATCCGTACAATCAATTTTCGTCATCTCCCTTTAATTCAGAAACTTTTTTGACACCTGTAATTTTTTCGAATCTCTAACCGTTTTCGAGTGAAAAATTATTGAATTTGAATTATTTGAATTGTGTTATTCGCTAAATAAAAAAAATAGAAATACTCGATAGGTATGCCCAAAATTTGCTTTTATTTTGATAACTCGTCTTCTGAAACTCAATTTATACTTATTTGATATCAAACTGAAAAAAAGAACAATTTAAAATTAGATAAATTGCTGGAAGTGTCCTCCACCTGCAAGAGTACAGGCCTTTGTCCTTCTTCGCATATTATCACGCACTCTTTGAAATATTCTTGGGGCATTTCTCATCGTGTCACAAGAGGTTAGGTTAGATTTCTGAATTCTTCTACAGTGTTGACTTGAGTAGTATAAACTAAACTTTTGAGATATCCCCATAAGAAAAAGTCTAAACTATTTAAGTCTGGGGACCTAGGAGGCCATGGTTCTGGCCCACCCTGACCTATTCATCGGTTGTTGAATATATTATTCAAGAATTAACTACCTTCTCCACTAAAATGTGCTGGTGCACATTTTAGTGGAGAGTGTACATGCTCGAGCAATAAAGGTAACTCCTCCTCAAGAAATTGCCGATAAGCAGGACCGTTTAGTCTATTAGGCAAAAAAAAGCCTCAATCAAATAATTTTCAATTGTTCCGACCCAGACATAGTGCGAATTGTTCTGTGGATATTTGAAAATGTTCGCCTGTCTGATGTTACTAGATTTGGAAAGCGCACCTGATATAATTGCCTAGCTTCTGTTGTGTTTCCGTCAGCCAGACCGTATGTACATGTAATGGGAATCAACCAATTCGGCGTTAGTAAAATTAGCCTTTTTCTCTTAAAGCAATAACTTCAAAAGTCTTAAAACTAATCGTTAATTTGATAAACAATTCGAGCAGACACTGGTTCAACGTTAGCAACTGTCAAAATAAAGAAATAAAGAAAATCAAAGCCTTCTAGTCATTTCTTTATTAGAAGTGCTTTCAATTCAGCGAATGCATACAATCGTTTAATAATTTTTTGCTCGAGAACGGTGGGAGATACGAAAATTACAAGTGTCAAAAAAATTTCTGAATCGAACGAAGATGATGAAAATTGCTTGTATGCTGATAAGTGGCGTACTGCAAAAAAGAACACATGGCACCGGAAAAGAAAATACCTTATAGATTCTAGTTAAAATTTAGGATGTTTAATGATGGAGACTGTAAAAAATAGCTTGCATTAAAAATTTGGGCTGAATATCTCAAAAACTGCAGCAGTTTTGAAGAAAAACCAGTTTTTTCCGGAAATTTCTACACCCTGTAGCTCCGTTACGAAACTTTTGCGGACTTATGTTTATATGACTTTTTTTCTTCAAATTGCACGTAGATTTACCCTCTCAAGTTGTGACATACTATTATGTAACACTCTGTATAATACGCTGATGAAACGGTTGAATGAGAATCAGTTGAGATTGTATATGGTATTCAATCTTGATTTTTTATAGCATTTATGAACTTGTGATTTTGTGAAGATTAGAATAATAGCTCCTTAATCTATGAAATGAAAAAAGAAGTAGATATGTTTTATTTTCGAGATATATGTCTGTAAACACGTTGGTTCCGGGATTAATTCTGTCAAAGCAGTCTGTATCGACTACAAAGTAGGCCCCTTACGAAATAATACATTTACGCCCAGAATAATCCAATCATCATTTGATATTTATAACTGAAACATGTCTTAATGAAATTGAACCAGACTCTCTCTTGCAAATAAATGGTTATAGTATATACAGGGTGCTTCAACGAAAACTAAACAGAGGCTATATCTACCAAGATATTCATTTCTGATCAAAACGCAAAAACAGGTCAATTTTTGTTTCAAGGGGTACATCTTTTGGGGTACAAAACTTGCCTGAAATATCAACCCCCTAAGCGGGGGTTGCAATCCTCGAACATTTTGAATAGGGAAGATGGGTCGAGTGATGACTCAAAAGAAAGGTGGTATCTTTGTCTACATTGCCTTGAATGAATTTCCATTTTTAATTGAAAACTGTAAAAGATACAGGGTGAGCAACTGAAAGATAGGGAAGACTATTTCCCTGAGACTATTCAAGTTTCAGTGAAGTAAAATGGAACAGATCCTTGCTGATCAATGGCAGTCATCATCAAGTACCATCCTTTACTCGAAGTTACTCAAGAGTAGTGGTGACCACCCTTGAAAATTTGGAAAAGGGTAGATGGGTCGAGTGATACCTCGAAAGAAAGATATTATCTTTGTCTGCATCCGCGTGAACGAATTTTCATTTTTCATTGAAAACTGTATAAGATACAGAGTGAGCTGCTGAAAAATAGAGGAGACTATCTATCGCCCTGAGCTATTCAAGTATTAGTGCAAAAAAATGGAACAGATTCGTTCCAGATCAAAGGCTGTCATCTTTGATCTAAATTAATCTATTCCAGTTTTTCGCACTAATACTCCAATAGTCTTGGGGCTATAGTCTTCTCTATTGTTCAGTGGCTCACTCTGTATCTTCTACAGTACAGGCTTTTGATAAAGTCGATTCACCTTAAGCCTTCTGTAACATTTTCAGCGATTCGGCACACGAAATTCCATCTGTAATACAAAATTTGAGACAAATTCTTTGTTCGATATTCTGATCCATTGTAAAAATCGCAAAACAGACTGACAAAATCGAGCACTGTAAACAAACTAAATGACAGATCGCGTTCAAACTCCGTGTCAGTATTAAAAACAGTTGACAATCGTTTTAAGCAGATTTTTTAAATAATCAATTCTCGGTACTTTTTCGACAGAATTCAAGTTGAAGTTTTCGTTTATGGTTAATAACCTTTGGAATTTTACTTAAAACTGAAACGTTAATTATTCTTCTTGCCCCATACGATTTATTCTTCAATATAGTTGTGAAATTCTACAGGATGGTACCTTTTTTTTGGATTATCTCCCCTTTCTCTTCCCGAATGCACCAAAATTTCAACTTTAACTGTTTTTATTGGTGTTTAACTTAAGAATAACTATCAACACAAAGTAATTGAAAACGAATATTTTCAAATTGAATATCGTTGAATAAATAATTTGCAACGACGTCTTATAGACTGTCATGCCACAGTATTTTAGTTCCCGTTTCTAAATTCATTACCTGCATTTTGAAATCTTTCTATTAGTAGTTCCTAGCTGCAAAAAAATCTGAGCATAATTATAATACATAGTTCTTACCAATGCTTTGATCACCTGTTCACATTCACAATCAATAACTTAATAAATCGCGAATGTATTGATAACACCGTGGCATATAAGCTCAGATTAGCTATCGACTCATACCTAGTGGAAAGTTATATTTATAATTCAATATCTGCTTTAGGAAGGAAAATAATTAAAACGTTTATTATGAACTTGCATTCCTTAAAAAACGAAGCACGAGTATTCATTTGGAAAACAACTCGATCTTAGAATTAATAGTTTTGGTAGGTCGTTCAAACCTTGTTTAGAGTAAATACGAGGTCTGTTTGAATAAATATCACGATTTTGTATTTATTTATTCATGAATATCTATTTTGCCCCCTTCAAAGTAATTACTCAGGATATAATACATTCATCATCATCATCATCATGGATAGGCGCTAGATCCAAGATAGGGTCCTGGCCTCCTCAACGATTCGCCTCCAGACAGTGGGGTCCTTGGCCACACATTGTCCTTAAATCACCCTGCACTGAGACGTGATTTTCCTTGTTTTCTCGTGACATAGATGTTCGCATTCAGAACTTTCTTAGGGATCCTGGCGTCTTTCATCCTCTGAACACACCTAAACCAACGGAGTCTTTTGGATTTTATGAGTTTCACAATGTCTACACCATTCAGTATGTCCGTGTCCACATGATCTATTCTTTCCAGCTTTCACTCCCATAAGTTATTACTGGTCGAACTAACGTCTTGTAGATCTTCATCTTTGTCTTTTTTGTAATCAGTTTGAATTTCAGGAGTTTAAGGTTGGCAAAGTAGGTACTGTTACATCTGGATGGCGGCGCTTATTTTCCCTTCGCTATTGACTAGCTCTCCGAAGTACGTGAAGTTTTCTGTACCTTTAAAAACTACCTATTGGAAGATTTTGAACTGTTCGTTGGTCATCTGAGGCTGACATTTTCATGTATATAGTCTTATTTGATTGACAGTAAGTCCCAGTTC
This sequence comes from Cryptolaemus montrouzieri, assembly GCA_013387265.2. NCBI lineage: Eukaryota > Metazoa > Arthropoda > Insecta > Coleoptera > Coccinellidae > Cryptolaemus > Cryptolaemus montrouzieri. Next base: position 1,381,239 of record JABFTP020000144.1, on the reverse strand, counting down.
TTTCCCATTATCTTTCGTCTCTTCGCACACTTCGATAAATCGATCTTTGTCCCTGGAGATGATAACAATATCATCTGTATTCGCACATATTTGAGTTGATTCATTGAAGATGGTTCCTCTCTGACCAATATGGTGATGCTTTATCCTGTACTATGATGAAGAGTATTGTAGGCAGCCCATCTCTTTGCTTGGAGCCAGACGTAATTTTATATGGATCGCTCAACATTTTCCTTTGCTCTAGAGTTGGATATGGTCATAATAGCAATTTTAAGAAGTTTAGGTGAAATTTCGAGATCTTCGAGTGCGTTTCTCAGTTCAGAGCGTTTTAGATTGTCGGAAGCTTGCTGAAAACCGACAAATACCATGTGCAGGTTGATGTTGCACTCATATCTTTCCATAATCTGTCTTACAACAAAAAGTTGGTCTGTGGTGTCCTTAGCTGCTCTAAATCTGCAATGATATTCTCCTATCTTGTTGTTAGCTGTTTTCTTTATTCTTTCATTCAGAATGGTTTTTATTTTATAGGCGGTGTCTAAAAGTGTTGTGTCTCGATAGTTTTCCAAGTTAGCCTTATGTATCGGGCATATGATTTTCCTAGTACAACTATGAGGGTTTCATTCCTTCGTCTAAATGTCTTCAATGATATACGTCAGGGCTTCTTCTATTGAGGTCCTCCATATTTTAAAACTCTGCGCAAATGTCATCTTCTCCAGGGGTTACATTGTTCTTCAGCCTTTTCAGTGCGTTCTGCACCTCTTCCATCTATGTTATTATCTAGTCCAGTCTGGACATTTATTGTTATGGTTCAGGATTGTCCTGCTTATTCAGAAGATTTTCGAAGTGTAACGCCCATCTTCCATTGTTTTCGTTTCGTCCGTTATGATCACCGCATTTTCAGTTCTACATCTTACGGTCTTTGAATTCTTTTGTAATCTTCTTCATTGCTGCGTAAAACTTTCTGTTCACTTTCGTTATTAAGATCTTCTACTTCCTCTTTTCAAATTTAGTGAGCATTTTGCCACTATCACAGATGTTGTTTCTCGGAATATTCCGTACTGATTTTATGAACACATTATAAAAGAGTATTTCTGCAGAGTTCAATTTTGAATTTTCTGGGGTTTCACAAATCCAGGTGAGAGATGCCATCAAATGGCTCTGCGGCCGATTACTATGGATTATCAGTTAACCTATTGACCGACTAACAAGAAGGGAGATGTAGAGAATATTGAAAATTATCGTCCTATATCCCTGGTTCCAGTTTTTTCTAAGTTGATTGAGAGGCTTATGTTTGATCAATTAGGAGCATATTTTGAAAATAATAATCTCTTCTCAAGAAGCCAGTTTGGCTTCAGGCGGTACGATGGGGCCCCTGGTTGATTTTGTGAGTGGTATTCTTGACTATTTTGAGCAGGGTTTCCATTCCGTAGCGCTGTTTCTGTATTCAACCAGATCCTTTGATTGTGTCCATCAGCTGATGTGAAAGTTGGAAAGGTACGGATTGGGTAGAAGGAGTTGTGATCTCATTGAATCATTTTTAACTGATATATATCAGGTTGTGTTTTCAAATGGTGAGTACTCTGATAGAGTGAAGGTCATGACTGGAGTTCCGCAAGGTTCTATCATGGGTGCTATTTAAATTTCAATTTTTATTAATGACTTCCCTGATTTTATTGATGATGCGGACAGCACTCTCTTTGCTGATGATACAACTCTTTCTATGGGATCTAAAGATATATGGAGTCTGAAGCATTTGTCGGACAACTCACATGAAAGGACCTTGGTCTGGTTTTCTGTGAACGGGTTGGCAATGAATGGTGCTAAAACTCAGAAACTGTTGCTGAGTTTGAGGGATACTTCTGGTCTCGCCACGGATTTTGCTGGGGACATTAAGGTCTGTTTTTTGGGGGTTAGTGTTGATCCGGTTTTGTCGTGGAATTCTCATGTTGAGTGTTTGGCTTCTAAGATAAGTAAGAATGTATATGTTATTAGACGTCAAGCTTCATCTGTTTCTCCAATGATTCTGAGGATGGTTTATTTTGCGTTGATCGAGTCTTCCCTTAGATATTGTGTGGTAGTGTGGGGTGGTTGTTCTGGGCGTGAATTACTGTGTCCAGAGGAGGGCTGTCGGGGTGTTGGGGGTCTGGGCAACAGGGATTGAAGGAGCACCTTCAGGCGGCTTGGCATACTTACCTTTCCTTCTCTTATGTACTTCAGTGTCCAGTGCATGTCCACAGCAACTTAGCAACTTTTGAAATAAACTCTGATGTTCATTGTCACAACACAAGAAATAAATTTTATATAAGAAAAGATTTCTTTTGACTCGGTAAATCACAGATAGGTTATAATTTTCATGCTGTTGATTTCTTCAATAGGCTGCGTGATTCTATAAAGCTCAGGCAGATTCTTGACGGCAGGTTTTATACTCAGTTGATGAGTTTTATAATGTCAACTTCTTGTGAATTTTTTATTGTGTACCATTTGAAGGTTTCTATTTTACTTGTATTCAAGTATTTTTATCGTGTATGTATAATTAAATGTACTTATAGTCTATTTTAATTCAAGTAACTGGTGAACAGATTAGTGAATTGTTCGCTGAACCCTTCAAGAGTGTGTTCGAACCTGAAAAGTTTCAACTCAATATAGAAAACATATTAGATTCAGAAAACTGTAATGTGTTAAATTGGATTCATCTATCAGAAGATTAAATCAAAGAGGCTTTACGTGGCATTGACCTCAGAAAGGGCGCTAGCTCCGACTTGATTCCAGCTGTATTTTTGAGGGAGTCTGCTGAAACTATTGTTGTACCTATGTGCTTATCATTCAACCAGTCCTTGGCGAGTGGTAAGTTTCCTAGTAGTTGGAAGAATGCAACTGTTCCGATCTTCAAAGGTGGTTCAAAGTCAGATGCCAAAAATTACCGTCCAATATCCAAATTATCATCAATTCCCAAATTGTTTTACAATTATTCATTTCCATTTGTAAAACATCTCATCATTCCTGAACAACATGGTTTTTTGAAAGGGAAGTTTGTGGAAACGAACATGTCTATCTAAAGTGAGTACCTACACACGGTTTGGACAATCAGGCGGAGACGGATGCAGTTTACTCTGATCTATGTAAAGCATTTGATAAAACAAGCCATAAAATTCACGTACAGCGTCTTGGAGAGGTCGGAGTGAAGGGCAGTCTTCTGCGGTGGTTCGATTCCTACCTGAGGAATCGATCCCAATTCGTATAAGTGGAGGGATTCGAATCTGAGAGTTATAGTTTTCTGTCTGGAGTACCCCAGGGGTCTCACTTGGGACCGCTGCTGTTCTTAATATATATAAACCAGATCAATGAATGTTTTAAGTTTTCGAGGTTTTTAATGTTCGCAGATGACCTGAAGGTCTTCCTAAGGATGAATTCTCTGACCGATTGTGAGAAACTTCAATCTGTTCTAGGTCGTTTTTTTTCAGTTCTGTCAACAAAACGGTCTATTTTCAAATACAACAAAGAGCTTCTTCATTACGTTCACTCGAAAGAAATCAAGTATCGAATTCACCTACTCCCTTGGTGGCGTTAATCTTCAGGTCGTTGAGCGCGCAAAGGGTTTGGGTATTTTTTTGGATTCTAAATTAATACTTGACGTCCATATTGATTATATTTCAACAGCAGCATCAAGAATGTTGGGATTCATAATGGGGAGAAGTAAATACTGTACAAACGCGCAGACAATTGTTGTGTATAGTAGGCTGAGTGCCCCCAGTATGGGATTTATATGTCTCGAATTGAATCTCTTCAAAAAAGATTTCTTTAGCACCTTTGTTCTAGGTTTGTTTTGAGTTTTGCAGGTAACCACTCACTAGCCAGAAGACACTTCAACTTCACAAGCCTTGAAAATAGACGCAAAGTAGCAGACGTAGTATTTCTATGCGGGTTATTATTATTATTATTATTTAGGTTAGATGTTTCAGAATTCTGTTCAGAGTGAGGAATTGTTCTTTGCGATTGGCATAAACTTTCCACCTAGGAGACAGAGAGTCTGAACTATTTACTATTCCTTTCACGAGAATGTCGTTCTCGCAAAATTCCCCTTCAACAAGAATAAACAGAAATCCAAATGAGTTTTTTAACATCGTGGATGTCTTTTTTATGTCGAAGTCAAGGGTAGGTTAAAGGCACATTTTCTCGAACAGGCATAGATTCTGTTCTTTGTTCTTTACTATGTAATAATGTTACCGTTTCTTCTACTGATACAGTTTGTTTTTTTGATGTTTCAAGTGATTATAATTGTTATATATTTCACTATTATTTCATAATATTGTAATGTAGATACTAATTATGGGGCAACCCGTCAGTATGCCAAAGGATCTTGAATCTTGAAAGTAAGCTCACTTTGAAATGAAAACATGATAAATACATTTATTTTCAGGTAAAATACCATATCGATCACGTGAGTACCTTTGTTGATGCATATACACCCGAATATCTGAGCGTCAAAGAAGCTAAACCAGACGATGGAATAACTGAATGGGCAGCTAGAGACCTTGCTCTGTAAGTGAAGCTTAAAAAAAAAAAATTAGCATCACTCGAATGAACAATTTTTTTAGGGATCACTGTGTATCCACAAAGTGTGACTACCTTTTCGTAGTGGACTCCGTTGCACATTTGGATAACCCGCATACTTTGAAATTATTGATTGAACAGAACAGAACTGTTGTTGCACCGATCATGGTCAGGCATAACAAAGTGTGGAGTAATTTTTGGGGTGCCCTCACGACAGATGGTTTCTATTCCAGGTCTAATGATTACATGGACATTGTTCATAATGAGAAAAGGTAAGTGACTAGAATTAACTCGAAGAATTTCAACCTTAATTCTGTTAAATATCGAGCAATACTACCTGTCTAGATGTTTTTTTTTACTCCCAACTCTTGGGAGGAGGCGATGCTTGTTATGCCACAGATGTGGCTGCCTAAGATGATTAGATCTGTGTATTCACTCACTTCTAAAAGAGGGCCAAATTGGAAAATCGAAAAGGTATTCCATGGAAGCGAGAGTCACAGTATATTAGCCCTGTAAACAAAAGAATTTCAAGACAGATAGATACGTGGCGTTGCTTGTTGGACCGTCCGATGCCGAGAGTTTCCGCAAATCTGGTTTTACATTGGAACTGCATTTTTCCTGGAACCAAATTTTTCAGTATTCGTATTCGGCAAGCATATCGAGAAAACGGCAGTTGGGCTCTTTTGCACTATAATGCACATCGTTCAAGAGTTGTAATTGAACTTTCGATGAAACTTCACATTATTGCTTTGCAACATTCACCATATTCACCTGATCGGGCTCCATGCGACTACTATATGTTCCCTAAGCTTCATTCGACGAAGAAAGGGAAGTGGTATGTTTCAATTGAGGCTTTTGAAAGTGCATTGATCGACGCGCTAAAGACCATTCCAAAATAGAAATAGAGAAAGCGTTTGGCATCCTATAGGCGCGTACAAATTTGTGTATCAATGCAGAAGGCGAATGCAATTGATACTGGTTATTTCTATTTTGAAAAAATTCCGAATGGCACGCAAAGTGTATACGACCATCTTTTTCTGTTGTCTGTAGAGAATTTTGAGGAGTTTTTAAATCTATTAATTGACTATAAAACGGAATTGAGAGGGTTAATTATTTCTGGATTTCTCAGAAAAACACGTCGTGAATGGAAAAATTGAATGCATAATATATATTTTTAAGACGGAAAAATACCCTATGCAACAAAAACAAAGCCACCTATGTTTAATATTCAATTTCGTCGCATTTCAACTTCAGAAAACCTTTGGGCAAATAAGCAACATGATGGTTAAAAACAGTGATGAGTCTATGAGAATGATTTTTCATCATTATTAGATTTGTAATATTAAAACGAATACACTCGGAGGCAAAATTAGCGGAACACTCGAAAATTTAACCAAATTCGTCCGATATTTTTCCTAATTCTCAATCGATTTAGATGATTTGTTCGGCAAGTTATAGATCAACTCTTCTGCTTTGTAGAAATTATAAGAGAAAACAAAAAAATTTGAAAAAAATGTTATACGGGGGCAAAACTAAAAGTGTTTTTTTTGTCAAAAATTCGTAACACCCTGTGGAATTTCGTGGTCCGAGTTGAAACGTACAATATCATTGTCTGTCAAGACACATCTTCCTACAGTAACGCCCTTCTTGTTTCTTGCGTTTATCTCTATTTTTGCAAAATATATTTAATTTCAAGTGGAAAATCACCATTTTGGAGAAATTCCATTGAATCAAGAAATTGTCATTAAAATTCGTCTATCAATTTGGAATTTTCTTATTATCACTCAGTCGTGTCGAAATTGTCGTTTGCGATTTTTATGTTCGAATTGCATTAGTTATTGATGACAATTTGGTTAATTTGGTGAAAATTAGGAATTTATAGTAGATAACAGTCGGTAGGTATCAAAATACACAACCGAATTCTGGGACCATTGATAAAACTTTTCATTTACACATGTGCACACCTTTTTTTATCAAATATGAAATACAACACACGTTTTTTTTGTATATGACCACATTTGCACTTGTTTGAAGAATGAGAGTTTTCCATTCTTTCATTTGATACAAATTCGATCGGTTGCGGTGTTTTGTGATTCTTTACTGTTTACGATTCGAAACGGTATTTTTCATTCAGAATGAGAGATTTACCACCAACCTCAGTAGCAAGGGCAGTTACATTGATCGAGGAAGGGCGCACCTACCGCTCAGTCGGTACCATGTAGAGTGTCTCGACGTCGGTTATCGAGTTCTCCCGGAGCGTGAAATTGGCCAGTGAATTTCAAAAATTTTCATTTCCTTAGATTTCCGCTTCTCTAATTTCTTCCGCAAGATTAAAAATAAAATCCTTGAAATTTGTGACTTTTCGCTTCAAATTGGATATCTCTTGTAAAAAGAGAGATAAATGTATAAAACAAGAAGGGCGTTACTGTAGGAAGATGTGTCTTGACAGACCATGATATTGTACGTTTCAACTCGGACCACGAAATTCCACAGGGTGTTACGAATTTTTGACAAAAACAACACTTTTAGCTTTGCCCCCGTATAAAATTGTTTTCAATTTTTTTTTGTTTTTTCTTATAATTTCTACAAAGCAGAAGAGATGATCTATAACTTGCCGCAAAAATCATCTAAATCGGTTGAGAATTAGGAAAAATATCGGACGAATTTCGTTAAATTTTCGAGTGCTCCGCTAATTTTGCCTCCGAGTGTATATCTGATAAGTATAACGCTCCCCAAAGAATCCATTTTGGCAAGCTTTAAGCGAAAGCGACCATTAACTTTTAAGTGAGACTTGTTTTTATCTAATTTTATTCTTGTTTAAAAATTTCCAAAATACAAATATGTACACATAAATCAAGCCTAATCGAAGGCTATACTGAAATCTGTTTTGAAAGATCTCCGATCTAAAGAATACATATTATCTGCTGTGCACTCATATACCCCTGCGTCCATCTGGGTAGCCGGATCTATCTCCAGTTTACTTTTGATTTTGTCAGTACCTATCCTCCACTCGTGTATCTGAAAATGCAAACGTCAATGATCTATTGAAATCGAAGAACCTTCTATCCCTATCTACCTAAACAACATTATTCATTTCAAAGTTAACATAATATAATTTCGAAATATCACTAGTTGAAAACTAGTTATTTCTATGTTGAAATTGTCTACAGTATAAGCTCTTTATTCGCGTGGTATATAGGGCGTAACTGAAACTAGGGCCACCCTTGTAATATTTTGATAAGATTTGGGAATCGGATAGAAGACAACATTTTGAATTTTATAACATTAATATGTTTGACATTTCGTTTCCGGTTATGCAGGAAACGATACCAACTTTCGATTTTCAAATGGGACACCCTGTATTTTTATGCTTATCTTAATTGTTCATTAGGGTGTATCGTTTTTGACTTTTTTTCTAAATTCAAAAAAGTATAGTGCGGAAAAGTTGCATTTGGTGGCACCGAGCATCTGTGATTTTTTTCAGAATTTTTGAACAATACCTAGGGGTCGCGCAATGCCCTTAAACTTTCTTCTGTTGTATATAGGCAACCCGCACAACAATTTCGCGATTTCAAGTGTTTTCAGAGGTCTAAAGTCGATTTTCTTGCAGTTTGTTTATGTGTGTTTGTTGTCTTTGTAGTATAAAGGAATAAAAGACTACGATGTAACGAATTAAAGGAAGAAAACAAGAAATTATAAATACCAGAGTGCTATTTTTCTCGTATTTAGTTCGGTAAGGTTCTTTATACTAAGTGCGTCAAGCAGGAACAGGCTACTCTTTTCTTATTAAATGTCAAGCATTGGCAACACTGGGAGTGGGGTAGCTGCATCGTTTCTTGGCCATGTTTCACCTTCATCAGGGTCCGCTGATGATATCGTCAAAAGTATGCGATTTTTTTCGATCAACAGAAAATCGATATTTCTAAATTAACAGTGCTGGGATGTGACGGCACTAACGTCAATACTGGTCGGATCCAAGGTGTGATGCGTCTCATAGAGATAGCTATCAATGCTCCTATGCAGCATGTTGTTTGTCAACTCCATTTGAACGAGCTACCTTTCCGACATCTCATGCGATATTTAGACGGAGAAACTAAAAATCCACAAGAAACCGGTGGACCCATTGGAGAAGCTATTTTACAATGCGAAAATCGACGAGTGACGAAGTTTGACGCCATCCCCGTTGATTGGATAGAAGAGACGGAAGGTTTGACAGATATCAGCACCGATCAAAAATACCTCATACGTTTATGTACCGCTGTCTCAAGTGGACATTGTCCAAAAGAACTCAGCAAGCAGAAAACAGGCCCTGTTGTACAATCTAGGTGGTTAACAACAGCTAGTAGAGTATTACGAGTATACATTAGTAACGAAAAGCCTTTGGAGGCGCTTCGCCAGTTGGCTTCGTATGTAATGAAAGTTTACGCTCCCGTTTGGTACTCAGTAAAAAAAGAACCCTCGATTGCCCAGGCTCCAATACATTTATGGAAGTTGATTCGACTGTCACGCTACCTGCCTCTCAAACTGCGGAATATTGTGGACAAGGTTATTCAGAACAATGCCTATTTTGGACACCCTGAGAATGTACTATTCGCTATGATCAACGATGGCAATCCCGACACGAGAGCTCTTGCTTGAAGAAGAATAAAAAAGGCAAGATCGACGAAGACAACACGGAAGGGAATACGCGCCTTCGAATTGCTAAAATTAAAGTTCAACGCTGAGCACTACTACGATCTCATAAACTGGTCTTCGCACCCTGTGACCGAGCCCCCTCTAACCCGATCACTATCACCCGAAGAAATAAAAGAAAATATTAGGAGTCGAGCATTCTGTGATAAGGAATTAACCGCTTTTCCCTGCCACACTCAGGCTGTCGAAAGGCTGGTACAATTAGTAACAGAAGCTTCTTCCTCTGTTTTTGGGCCACAATCTCGTGACGCGTACGTAAAAGCAAAACTGGAGTTCAGACAACGGATGCCATCTCTACATTCCAAAAAGGACTACGCCGTTGCACGAGAAGAGCGGAAGCGTCCATAGGAAATTCTGATTTTCAAAATTTAATTTTACCAAACACTTGTTTGTAACAATATTGAATTGGCTTTAATTGTATTAATCTTCCATTATCATTTAATCCCACCAAGCAAATATTATAATTAAAATTTTAATTTATAATGATGTTTAACTCAAATATTGTATTGTACAATAAAAGTAAAAAAGGAGCCTAACAATACAGCGAAATTTATACTCCATAAAAAAAACAACTAAAAACAAGAGAAAGAGTTCAGAAATGTGACTTTAGAACCCTAAAACAGGTTGAAAACGCAAGATTGTTGTGCGGGTTGCCTATACACAACATAAGAAACTTTGAGGGCACTGCGCGACCTCTAGGCATTGTTCAAAAATTCTGAAGAAAATCACAGATGCTCGGTGCCACCAAATGCAACTTTTCCGCACTATACTTTTTCAATTTCGAAAAAAAGTCAAAAACGATACACCCTATTGTTCATCTCATACTACGACCTTTAGACATATTTTTGAAAGAAAAACAAAACACAATTTTTTTTTGCAATTTTCATCTTTCGTTCTAGAAGGCCATAAACAGTGACCATTGGCTTAGCTCAACATCTCCTATCATGAAAATACAAGATTGTATCTAAAAATTTAATTGCTCATTTTTTACATGGTATCAAAGTTAATAACAAAAGAGCGAATAGCGAAAACGAAATGATTATAAAAAATGTTCAAAATTACCACCATTCTTACGAACACAACATCGCACACGTTGCGCTGTAATGCCTGCAATAGCCTGTCTCAAACGGTTATCCAGTTCTTGTTGGGTTCTAACAGGTGTTTGGTAAACCTCATTCTTCAAACGACCCCACTGGAAAAATCTAGTGGACTTAAATCTGGTGATCTATCTGGCCATTTTTCGGGAAAAATTTCGTCGAGATACCACAAGACCCTCTTGTGTTGTGAGGAGGTGCACCATGTTGTTGATAATATATTACATTCACAACAACTAATGGCAACTCGTCCAATTCTTCTTGTATTTGGGTCCTCAAAAATTCTAAATATATCTCCCCTGTCAATGAACTTCAAAAAATTATAGGCCTTTTTAAATATCTTCCCATCATCTTCCATCTTGATATCTGTGATCATTTTGTTGCGACCAGTACCTGGTCTTTGGCCTATTAAATATCCCATTGTTCTTCCATATCGTGGGATATGGTGGATCACCCACCATTTTTCTAAGGTACTCTTCACAGAACCGGAGTCGCCTAATATTATCGTTAACATACAGGGGTTGGTGTAGTTGATATTTAAATGAGCGGTACTTATGTTCTTCATGCGCTCTGGTGGCTAATTTCAAGCTCTTCGGTTTCCCTTGTTGATGTGGTTGGATTGATATCAACAAATGTCAATACATCTATTTCGGTATCTTCGTCGATAACGAAATCCTCCTCTTCAGCAGGTTACACCTCACGAAATTCTCGTTCAACTTTAGGAGAAATAAGTTGTATTCGGATGAAGATGAAGTTGCATCGCCAACGTAGTTATTGTTATAGTACGGACTCGTTAAGAATAGATTGACTCGAGTGGTATAAAAAAAATTTTGCTTCTGTAATATCGGATGGCCCAATATGATTGTCTTAGAAGAAAACCTACTTTTTGAGAAAAAACTGAAATTTAAACTTTGACACCCCTTAAAAAATGAGCAATTAAATTTTTACATACAATCTTGTATTTTCGTGATAGGAGATGTTGAGCTAAGCCAATTGTCACCGTCCATGACCTTCTAGAACGAAAGATGAAAATTGCAAAAAAAGATTGTGATTTGTTTTCCTTTCAAAAATATGTCAAAAGGTCGTACTATGAGATGAACAATTAAAATAAGCAAAAAAATAGTTTCCGGCATAACCAGAAACGAAATGAGAAAAATATTGATTTTATCAAAATCAAAATGTTGTCTTCTATCCCATTATCAAACTTTATCAAAATATTCCAAATAAAATTGCTGGATAATGAAAAACTTTCGCTGACAGTTGAATTGAAGCTACAGACTACCTTACTGTACACTGACTTTTTCGTATCGAAACTCGTTTCTCGAATTTTTCTAAGGCGAAGTTATAAATGAGGAAGAGAACGGTATAGACGTATTACTCGATCACAATTCTTGTAACGAATGGAAAAATGAAGCAATTAAAAACGCAAAACGGCTTTTACCAGAGGACTGAACGTCTAATAAGTGGCATTTAACAAAATACTTGAACATTTTGTTTGTTTACATTCTCAAAAACACCGACCGCGGCAAAGGCGGTTTATGTCAAAGGAAAATCCGAACCAATGTAGCGGCGATATCATTTAAGAACATACTTTTGGCGTAGTAGTAAGTTTGACAACGCGTTTACAAAGGATACTGAATCTGATTTATCAATACGTATGTACCGATTAGATCCGCGAATAGAGAAATCTTTAGCCGCGAATATAGGAATTGGGTTGCATTTTTTTATCCGCGAATAGCGAAAACACGAATGTGGAATCCCGAATAAGCTTTTACTGTATTTTAAAGTTGTTATTATGAGGGTAGTCAGATGCAGTTTTTTCAAAGTGAAAAAATGTGTATTCGTATTGTAACAATACTTACATTCAGATACATATGGGTGAATATTTCACTTCCATCTTTATACCATGTAATGATTGGTCTTGGGTTTCCTCTTGCTACACAAACAAAAGCTATTTTGTGTCCTAGAACGTATTCAAAGTCGAAGTGGGATGCAAGTGTTATCTTAGCCCCCTAATTAAAGATATAGTCATTATATTAATACAAATACTTTGTCACGTAAGTAATAAAATGGGCCAAAAAATTCTACTCATCTACTTCTGATATGATAACGCAAATTTGAAATTAAGGGTTTTATACGGACTGATATTTTGATTCATGTGCCATTTACTTTTCGGAATTTGAGAACTCAATAAAAAAACTAAATGGTGAAAACATTGAAAAGCCAATTCTTAAAAATTACATCATCGAGGTATGATTCATCTCGACGCAGACACTCTTCCAATCTGAAGCTTGAGTTATAATAACCTCTGTCACTATGAACGAGAAATCTGACTCATTTCACCTATTATTCCTTCTTTCAATTGTTGAATTGATGCTGGTTTTCTGGCGTATACTCAACTTTTCAAGTATCCCGACAGATAAAAGTCAAGTGGACTCAAGTCTTGACTTCTGGGTGGCCATAGAATATCTTCTCATGGCGCGATATCGTTTTGCCGGGAAACATCTGCTTATTGTCACGTTAGAAGTATGACACGTGGCTCCATCTTGTTGAAACCATGTCCCATTATTGTGCCCTTTAAAATGAAGTAGCTGTGGCTCGAAAAAATCCCTCAACATTGTAGTGCAACGGTCCGCGTTCAGGTACTGTTTGCCCTTGGTTTTTTTCGTAGAAATGAGGTCCAATGTTTTCGTTGGACGACATTGCTGCCCAAACTGTCACTTTTGGTGAATGTAGGAGTGTAGGTGTGATTCGTAACGCGTGTCACTACACCGTAGCTTTTTCAGACGAATGAATGTACAGAAATTATGACAACTATATATAGATACAAATGAGAATATAAATACAAATGTTCTTAAGTAATTAAAAGCTTATTGAGTTTCTTCTTCTTAAGTGGTTATTGATGATAGGTAAATCCAATAAAATTATGGAACAGATTGCTCCCTGAAGAGATTCAATATAGGTGAAGGTCTTAAATCGACTAGTTCATTAATGAGTCTACCTGAGTGTTTGTGTTTGTTGATTTCTAGAGTTTTCATCAAATTAACACACACAAACGCTCAGGTAGACTCATTAATGAACTAGTCGATTTAAGCCCTTCACCTCTATTGAATCTCTTCAGGGAGCAATCTATTTCTTAATTTTATTGGATATACCTATCATCAATAACCACTTGAGAAGAAGATACTCAATAAGCTTTTAATTACTTAAGAACATTTGTATTTATATTCTCATTTGTATCTATTGCAACGAAAAGTTGCAATTTCTTTTTTTTCTGGTTACGGAAGGTGAGATTATATCAACCATTAGACTACTTAAATCAAAAAAAGTACTGGTATTGATTGTATTTCTTCAAAAATTTTGAAGTGTATAGCTGAGCAGATTGCTCCCCATTTGTCTTTCATTCTAAATCTCTCTATCTCTACAAGTAAGTTTCCAACTGCACTTAAGGTATCAACTGTTATTCCAATATTCAAAAGGAACGACACCAGTTATATTGCCAATTATAGACCTATATCTATTTTGAGTGTGTTTTCTAAAGTGTTTGAGAGGATTGTTCTTGATCGGATGATGGACTTCATAAATAAGTTCAAGCTTGTGACAGACTGTCAACATGGTTACAGGCAAGGCAAATCTACGCAGTCAGCTGCGATTTCTTTCGTAGATCATGTTTATAAAAGCCTGGATGAGGGGCTATATGTAGCAGGCCTGTTTTTTGATCTTTCCAGAGCGTTTGATACCCTCAACTTAAATTTCATTCTGAATAAACTGTACAACTTAGGATTTAGAGGTGTTTTTCTGGATTGGATGAAAAGTTACCTGTCAGACAGAGTTTTTCGGGTTAAGGTACAGGACAGTTGGTCCAGTGATTACAATGTAAACTTGGGGGTTCCTCAGGGGTCCGTGCTGGGACCTTTGTTGTTTCTTCTTTTCATTAATGATCTACCAGATCATATTATAGTAGAGATATTAATGCTAATCATTATTTTTGTTGATGACACTTCATTTGGTGTCACAGCGCGGAGTCCTGAGGAGCTGGCAAGTGCTTGTAAGAAAATTGTTAACTCTTTCATCTGTTGGTGTCATGATAATGCTCTAATTTTAAATGTTGGTAAAACTGAATGTTTGTTCTTTGGTTTGGGAAATGCTGGTGAGAGACATCTGATTGTGGACAGTGCTTTAACATCTAAATCATGCACAAAATTTCTTGGTATTCATGTCGACAGTGGACTGACATGGTCAGAACAGGTTGAGCATGTGTGTAGGAAATTGAATAAAGCTTATTTTGCTTTATGTAAAATAAAAGATTCGCTGCCAGTTACGTCCCTGATGACAGTGTATTACAGTCTTGTTCATAGTCATTTGTCTTATAATGTTGTATTATGGGGGAATTCAGTGGATGTAAATAGGGTTCTCATTCTTCAGAAACGAATTCTGAGAATGATGTTCAATATAAACCCCAGAATGTCATGTAAACCTGTTTTCATTGAGAATGCCATTTTGACATTTCCATGTGTGTATATTTATAGATGTTTAGTGTATTTAAAGGATAATGAGGCTAACTTTTCGAAACTCTCTATGTATCACGATTATGCAACTAGAAGTCAGTCAACTCTTCTCTTGCCGAAACATCGTACTTCAAAATTTGAGAACTCTCCAACATACCAGAGTATCAAATTTTTCAATACTTTACCTCACCATCTGAGAGTTAAGCCTACAAAAGTGTTCAAATCTGTTCTTAAGTCTTTTCTTCTGAGAAAGGCATATTATTCTATTAAAGAATTTATGGAGGATGATACTCTCTCATGACATGTCCTATATACCGATGTATCTTGTTGGATAAATAAATATTATTATTTATTATATATTATTATTATATATTATTATATATTATTATTATTATATATAGTTGTCATAATTTCTGTACATTCATTCGTCTGAAAAACCTACGGTGTAGTGAAACGCGTTACGAATCACAATTATTCAATAAATTCCTCAAAAATATTAGTTGTTTTTGTTATTGATAATGGAATTCTACCAAGTAAAATCCTCCCAAATTCAAATCTTACTTCAAACGTCTGATAGAACATTGAAGGTTATAAGTTATAGCTTATAGACTTCATGTTTCAAATAGAATAATTAATAAATGGGGTACTCACGTTATTATTATTATAATACTGATCAGATTCCGGATCTCTGTATTTTCCAGTTATAGGCAAACCTATTTGAAACTGAAGAAAGCAAATAAGATTTTAGTATTTAATTCTTTATGGATTTACCTTAGATTTCGTCCTACTTCTTGCACGTCCCCTTCTGGCCTGCGTGATATCCACAATGAGAATTATGAAAAATAAACAAACAATACATAATTTCATAGTGATCACAGCCAACAGCGAACTTGAATGAAATAAATGCAACTCTTTGTAACCCACATTTGCAGTTCCCCTCAGTCGTACAAGAGAGATTGATCTCAATTATTTAAATTGATATGATTTGGCAAAATGATGAAAGGTGGTTTAAAGGTCTATATTAAATAATAGGATGTGTTATTTAAAAAAGATTCGTTTTAGAAATGTGCACTTGGAAAATTTATGCAATGACGTGAAGCGGAGAACATTGAAGTAAACTTTCAAAAAAATTGGGAGATTCCACTTTTTTGGTTGAACATGAAATCTAAAAACAAATTAACCTAGGTCTATAGTTGTTATGGTCTATAATTTTTAGTCTATAACATTTTCTCCCCTATTCTCTATTAGAATAGGAAATTGTAGCAGATTTTTCGTTATTTTTTCAAACCCTTTCTGACAAATTGAATTTATATTTGTTCTAGAATGGAAGAGATCATTTAGTTTTGTTTTTATCGTTTACCTGAATTAAATATAAAAGATTTTCTATATGGTAAAACTAAATATATTTTCTAATAAAGATTAAATTCAATCACATTTTCATAAAGGTGCTCCGTTAAAATTCAGATTATTGTAAAAGGCTATTTGATTTCATAGAAAAATGCTGTAATGAGTAATATATTTGTTATGGAAATTGAATTTCAACGAACACGACCGGTTTTTAACGTCAAGTCATTTCAAGTGGTCAACTACAGGAAATGAACTTACTCATTTAATATTAGTTAGTGGAGAGGTATTAATGTCTAGCTGGCTATTGAGGATGATTTCACCTGAGTTTATTGATTTTCGAACATTCCAACAGATTCATCTTCTTTCTTTTGTCACAATTATGAAGAATTTTGTGGTTTTTATATGTTCTCATATTGGAGAATTATTGTCAGATGATAAATGTTCTTTAAATCCGGTTTCGAAATTCCTACTTGTCTGCCCAACATAAGCTACCGTACGCTCATTGTAGGCAATTTTGTAAACTCCAAATTTTTTGAATTTGTCTGTTTTTCGTTCAGCATTGACTAATAATATAATAATAATAAAAATAATTGACTACTTAAGAAAGATGTGCTTATCTTAAATTTACAAAAATTTTTGCTCAAGTTATTGAAAGAGAACCAGCGTAGTTGAAATTAGCGTATTTTTTCAAGGAAATATCTTTTATGGAATATAATAATTGTGTTAGGTTATTGGATGTTTTTCTTTACGATTGATAATTTTGTCTATAGAAACCTGGGGAACTTTGTTATTCGAGGCAGTTTTTCTGGTAATACTTATTTCAATTTTGAAGTCTATCGATGACAGTGGAATGGAAAAGGCCCTGTGGATTATTGAATTATAAGCGCCAGTTTAGGAATGGGTCCATGCGAATGATTAAGTCTGCGAAGGTTCCTCTTCTCTAGGTGTTATAAATGAGATTGTTAGTTGATTTTGTTTTTGCCAGGTATAAAAAATTTATTGAGTTATTAATTTCTATTTCTGCTCTAAACTCAATGTTGGTATGATCTTCATTCAGAAATTGCAAAAATTTATTAATTTGTCTGTTTGAACCCTATATATTTTTTTTCTGAATGGCTATGGAAAGTCCTGAGGTTTGTTGGTAACATTCTGATCGAAATTGAAAATAATTTTGAGCTGATAGGTTTTTAGAAGGTTACAAAACTCATCAGCAATTTGTGGCTGCGTGTTGTTTTCGGTAAATATTTCTCTGACCATCAACCAACAGATGAATGCTCTCCGAATTGAAAAAATGGAAAAACAAAAGATTGGTTAGTTTGACCTTTTCGAAAATTTAGCTTTCTTTATTTTTTATGGAATATTTCACAGAGATTAATAGATGAGCTCTATTCAATAGTCCCACATTTTCCTCAAAATTTTGCAATATCTCTATCTTTCTTGGAGCGACGTATTCTTCTTTTGAAACCTTCTAGGTCAGAGGTGCTCAAACTTGAACTGCTGACGATCTACCTCAATATTTTTAGACTACTCATGATCAACTCTGCGAGGCTGCAAGTATGTGTGATGCAGGGTTGTCGTACATACACGATACACCCTACCTACCTACCTAGGTAGGGTGTACCGTAGCATATATAGATATTAGACTTCCGCACAATATACATCATTTTAGTTAAGGTTTGGGTTAGGTCTAGTTAGATTCTTCTCTATAATATTAATGAAAAAACTCAAAATTGTGATTTTATTGCTTGTTACAAAACAGAACAAAACAAAAAAGTCACATCTTGTGTTAAACTCAACTAAGGAATGACCTTGGATGTTGTCCTCAGCATACTTTTCATAAGATGGTACGTAACCACTGAGTGCTAATAGCAAGCATGATGACATATGATCTTCAGTTAGTCAATTGCAATATTTTGACTTTATTTTCCTCATTCCAGTAAAAGTAGACTCGCACAAGTAAGTTGACCTAAACATTGCCGTCGGTTGAAAGGCGATTTGCCTTCGATTAGGATATTTATCTTCAGATATAAAACATCAGATGCTGTAGTTTTGAGATTTCAAGATAGAAAAGCTGTTATTTCGGGCAATAATTCTTGAAACCTTTGTAGGAAATTTCCGCGGCTCAACCACCTGACGTCCATGTGAAGAACTAAATCAGTTTGTTCAGGTGACTCCCTATCTTCCAACTTCATTTTAAAGAGCCGCCGTTGCAAGCTACGTGCACGTATGGAATTCATTTTGTTGCAATGCCCCTAATTTCCTCCGTGTTTAAAACTTCTGAATACAAAACTTGTTGATGTATGCAATGCAATGGAATATATATATTCTTTTGAAAAGAGAGGATTTACAAAAATTTGAATAATTGTATTTACAATGGAATGAAAGAAATGGAGGGAAATCTTCATAAGCTCGACACAATGCCACAAAACCGTTTTTGTTTCCAGTCATTGGTGGTGCTCCATCGGTTGTAATGCACACTAATTTATATATTGGTAGCTTGTAGTTTTTACGAAATTGAAGAAAACGTCATATATATCTTCGCCACGGATCTTCCCCTTCAGAGGAATGATTGTCAAAAATTCTTCCTTAGCTAACATGTCATTGAATACTATCCGAATAAAAATACACAGCTAGGCAGTGTCTGTCATCGGATTCGTCGAACTGTAAAAAAAAGTATGTACATTTCATGATATAATGTTTTAGTTTATCTGCCATGTCCTGACTCATGACTTCAATACGCCTTGTGACAGTCGGACGAGATAACTGAAGTTCTCTAATAGCAGACATGAAATGTTTTATCTTTAAAATCTCCAAATGAATCAATAAATGCTTCCTTCACAATCGATCCATCTTCTAATGGTTTCTTCTGTTTCGCCAATATATGAGATATTTTTAATGACGCGATCGTAGCAGCTTTTGATTGTTTGGCTGGTCTTGTGAACATGGTTTGTTCTTTTTTTTCATAGTTTTTATGAACCGTTTTATGATGCCTCTCTAGCGCTTAGTTATTGCAACTGCCGCACGACAAATAAGACAAATGCACGTATCCTTCATCATACAATAGAAAAATTCAATCGACCAGTCGATCGCGATCGACCGTTTGAGCACCCCTGTTCTAGGTAAATGATAAATAGCATTTTATGGCAGAAAAAGTTTAACTCGTTTAGAGGACCACTCGAAGTTTCAAACGCTTGATGATCCATAGAGAAGAAAAAGAATAAAGATATGTGAAGTTAGTACTTAAAAGTTGGAATTGCCAAACATATATTCTGTTGGTTATTTATTGAACTGCCAGTTAGGTAGTATTTGGACAGCGCTTCTTATGTCATTAAACCTATGTTGACTGCAGCTTTCCGAATATTTTCAAATTCACAATTCTTTTTGAAGGAAAATACGCATACATTTTTGAATATTCCAAATTTAATCAAATAATGATTCTTTAAATTAGTTTATATTCCCTTGAAAGAAATATGAAAATCTTATTCATTTAATAATAATAATTAAAGATAAATTAGGAACACAAAAACATGTTTTATTATATATAGGCTATTTAATAAGTGACCATAACGTAATCTGTCCTAAAACCTCTTGTATCTATAGCATACTTGTTATTAGCTTGACATTCATAGTACCCAGCATCTTTCTGAGTTGTTGGATCGATTTCCATCTTACTCTTTAGTGTGTCATTACCCATTGGCCATTCATGAACCTGTTTACAATATTAAATATATAGATAATAATAAAGCTTCAAATCATGATAACAATACTCACTTGGAAAAACTTGTGTGCATAAAGCTCTATACCATCTTTAAACCAAGTTATTTCAGGTCTTGGTAATCCTAGAAAATATTTCGTGCAGAATTCATATCAAAGAAGCCATGGAATGATTTTATTTGATTTTCTTATGATTTTTCATTAAAATACGCTTATATTAGTTAAAACACGGAAAGAATATACAAACACTATGAAGAGGCATTTGAAAGTTTTGCCTAAGTTGAATGTTGAAGGCTGAAGATTGTATCTAACATCATAACTCTTCTCTTTGGTTTTTACAGTGTCAAATCATTCAAATACACATAATGAAAGGAGAGTGAGAACCCTCAACCGTCCTGAAGGAATCCCTTCATAAAACAGCAACAACTTAAAGTGCATTTCTCTGCAATCGGTAGATTTTCTTGCTAGGGGTTGAATGACACTTTTCCAGGATAGCATAAGCAACTCTGGATTGCATGAGTTGAATTTGCAAAGTTCCCAGTGTATAAAGACCAGAGGATGCAAATGCCACTACTTGATGCGCATGAGGTTGCAACAGCAGCGTCCTATCCAATTTCACACGCTAAAGTCTATAATCTCAAGTGATTTGTGTGTGAAAAAGTAATTAAGAACAGCTAATTTGTTTGCTAGCAGTCATTACTATATTTTTAGTTACTTCCATTGAGTCATTCAAATTCATTTTGTGGTCAGGATCACTCTTAATAGCTGTGGTGTAATACAAAATTTACCTGAGAGGTACAGTGTGTAAGTTGAGAAATAGTAACTGTCCCAAAACCGACCCCTGAGGAAGACCCATTTCCATGGGAATTAACTAAGATTTTATGTCCTCAAAAGTCACACCATATCATGATAGAAGATATTCTAGGAAAGTTATATTTCTCAAATCTACTGCCAGAAATACTAACAGTGGCGCAATTAAAAGCCTTTGAAATTTAGGAAAGAAGAGCTCCAGTATATATACAGTAGAATTATAAAGTTAAGAAAGTGATTCATTGCCATTGTCATCGATTTTCACTTTCGAAATCCTGACCTGAATCAATTGCTGCACTACACAACTTATATTTTGTATAGTGGGTGGCAATGAAAACAGATCATATGTTAAGCTCAAATTCAATCAAGATATAATCAAAATTGGAATTATTTTGCACTGAAATTTAGACATAAAGGAGGAAAGTAAAAATACTTTCCACATTCATCTTATGCTCTGTACTATGGATTGCACCACCAGTGGCAGTTTTCAAACCTATGAATAATGATTTATTAACGGTTCAAAGGTACAGATGCTGTGGTTTACAGTTCAACTCCTAAAAATAATCTATAACAACCCTCATACAGTTCAGAAACGAAACGTATATCTTTTCACTCAATTTCGGTCTTTAAAACACTCAGATATGGTACCAGGAGCATATAAAATCGAGGAGGTATCAGGAGTGATCCTCATACGGTTCACTTTGGAAGGAGAAAGTCGAATCCATACGCGAAATTTCGAGTCAGAATTTGGAAATTTGGTAAATGGGCCATAGAAGAGCGAGGAGGTATCTGGAGTAACAATCATATGGGGTTGGTTCACTTCGGTAGGAGGAAGTCTATACGCAATATTTTCAGTTCAAAATTCTGAAATTTTGTTTGAGACAGAGCGAGGAGTTATCCGGAGTAGAACATTTGCAAGGAATTTCAACCCTCGATATGAATCTGTATACTAGAATGCAGTATATTCACTTATGGAAGTATAATTCTAGAATGTCACGAATAAGACCTTCTAAGAAGCCCATGTCAGATTAGAGGTCGAAGGTCGTTTATATAAATGATAAAAGTAATGCACACAAAATCGACCCCTGACGAACACCCTTTTCTATTGACTATGGACTAAGTTTAAAACAATTTTTTATGAAATATATGTTATAAATTAATATCGGATATTTCTATTTCCCACTTCAATAAGATCTACAATTTTTTCGGGAATTGAATGCCTATGCTTTCCTCTCCATCATTTTCTGCAGCTCGTCTTAGTTACCCAGACTTCCCCAATGGGATTCAGATCTGGATATGATTAATTTCGTGATCATTATGGGCGTTCATAATTTGCTGTGTGTATTGGGGGCGAGTGTGCTCAACTATATAAGCGAATATTGGCTTGAATGCACATCCGACTGAATATGTCCTCCTATATACGCTGTGTTTCTGAAAAGAGTGATGCTAGTAAAAAACGCAAAAATATGTAATTTTTTGATTCGAGGGAGATGGCTTTAGTTTTGAATTGGAAATCAACCCCCAACTCAGCATCCATCAAAAGAAAATTTTCTAATTCTAACTTGAATATATTTTTTCAAGTTTAATTATTATACAGAGTGTTCCGCCTCAACGGAAGTTATTGAAGTCGAAATATTTCTAAAAACTGATTCATTTCAGTGGAATATCAAGTATACATAATACACTCCCCGCAAAAATTGTCGCATCACTCTACTTTCACGACAATACTATATAAACTTTTAGGTTGGTCATTCAAGAGTCGCTTGGTAACTTTCAGAAGTGTGAAATAAAAAGATATAATTCAAAAGAGATGAGTTTATGATGGATAATTTTCGAGTTGATGAAAAATTAAAATATTCTACCATCTTCAAACATTCGCGAAGAGACCAATCAACTAGCAACGAATGGTTACTAATCATTTTCAAAATCGAGTGTTTCCTTGCAGGGCCCTAATTACTGCAAGTATACGTCTCGGGAGCCCTTCAAACAAATTTTGGATGTACTCTTGAGTCACTGATTTTCTAGTACTTGGAGTGTTCTACAAGGCATGCTACGTTGCTAAATTTGCCACCCCATGTTGTCCCAAACATGTTCTATGGGATTCAAGTCGGTACTTTTGGCTGGCCATATGAAAATATCAATTTGGGTATTTTGCAGAAATTCTGTAACTACTCTAGCCGCATGAGGCCGAGGATTATCATGCATATAAATGAAGTTTTCGCCAATCAATGGGCCAAAGAGTACAACGTGGGGTTCAATGATATATGCGATGTATCTGGCTGCTGTCATTCTTCCATTATTCACTAGGACTAACTCAGTTCGACCATGGAAAAAAACGCCTCCCGACACCATTACTGAGCCCCCTCCAAAGTTTTCGGTTTGCAGGATATTGCATTGCTGATACCGTTTCCCAACTCGTCTGTATACAGGCATGCGTCTATCATTTGCTACTAGACAGAACCTGGCCCCTTCGGAAAAGAGAACATTCGACCATTCTGGAATACCCCAATTTGCATGTTCCCTCGCAAACTGAATCCTTGCAACTCGAAGCTCTCTAGTGAGACGCGGGCCAGTAGAAGCCACCCTTGGTCTGATATCTCTTCTCTGAGCCTGTTCCTAACAGTTTGCAATGAAATATGCACATTTCTGGAATGTGCAAGTTCATTTTGTAGCATTCTAGCCGTACAGTGCAGTTGAACGAAGCCAACGATCATCAACTGGTGTTGTTATCCGATTTCTTCCCTGTCTGGCCCTTATTCCATATTCCCCTGTTTCGTGGTACCGATTAATTGCTCTTGAAATAGTGCTTAGGTGAACTTTCAACAACTTAGAAGTGTTGCAATTCTTACCACTTCATGATCATTCAAATAGCGTCCAGGACGTTCAGCAGCCATTACAATAAATTCAAAGATTCGAAAATCAACAAGAAGAAGAGAAATTGAATGAACACTGATAGTCAAATAAACTCATTCTTGTTTCAGACATATGTTGACAAAGAAACTGAGATCGAGCTGCTTAATCGATTGTGGAATTTAGAATACAAGGTGTTGCGACAATTTTTGTGGTGTGTATATATATATATATATATATATATATATATATATATATATATATATATATATATATATATATATATATATATATATATATATATATATATATATATATATATATATATATATATATATATATATATATATATATATATATATATATATATATATATATATAACACCTTAAAAAATCTAGGAACACTTACCAATATCTTTAAAATATGAATTTGATGATTCGAATTTATAGAAATCTTTCGGTTTTTGTTAGGATGTATTGTATATAATGTATTCTCAAGAAAAAAAATAATATTTGACTTCTCCAAAGCACTTTTTTATAAAAAAAATTGAAATTTGAAAATGACGAAATTTGGTAAAACACAAAAAAAATCCTGATTCAATATTTTCGAAACGATATGGAAGCACTTATATTTTTCAGTACCCAGAAGGTCCACCTCTGTTATTAATGACACTTCGGCATCGTCGCGGCATGCTCAATATTAAATTGTCTATTACAATTTGGCCTAAGTCATTCCAAGCCCCATGAACTGCTGATCGAAGCTCTTGTTCATGATGGAAGACGTTTTGACGCAGAAGATTTCTTTTCAGGGTGTCCCACACATGCTCGATGGGATTCAGATCTGGGGAGTAGGATGACCACGGTAGAAGATCGA
Source organism: Cryptolaemus montrouzieri (assembly GCA_013387265.2). Lineage (NCBI taxonomy): Eukaryota > Metazoa > Arthropoda > Insecta > Coleoptera > Coccinellidae > Cryptolaemus > Cryptolaemus montrouzieri. Next base: position 1,356,802 of record JABFTP020000144.1, on the reverse strand, counting down.
TATCATTCTCTTCAAGAACGTTCGAGACAACTCTTGCACGATGAGGAGAGGCATTATCTCGTTGGAAGAGTGGATTTTGACCCATTGTTTGGAGATACGGTACCACTACGGGTAAAACTATCTCATTTGCGTAAGAATTTCCCGTGAGGTTAGGTTAGATTCTGTATGAAAACGAGGTCAGTTCTTCCACCACGGCGTATACCTCCCCAAAACATCACTGATCACCAAGCTAAACTAGCAGCACGATTTCCATGGGTCAGTTGTGGAACTCTTAAAGCACGTCTGGAGTGGAGTAGACCTTCTTGCAGTCGATTTCTCACAGTTTGGTCGGAAATTTGTACATTATGAACTCATGATAGCTCTTGAGCTAATTGAGATGCTGTGGTAGTACGATCTCTTCTGGCTTGTGAAACAAAAAATCGGTCTTGGGCGACTATAGTAATCCTGAAACGACCTGTATGGCGTTCTTCTACGCTACCTGTTTCATTGAAACGCGACCTAAACGGTTTATGACACTTGGACTACTTCCCAGAACCCTGGATACTTCCCGTTGCGAGCTCCCAGCTTGGAGCATGCCAACGGCTCGTAACATCTTTACTCTAGTCAAATGTCGTCTTTCCATGGTCGAATCACAAAACTTAAATCTTTTATTTGTGCTTACAACAGAAACAAAGTGCCAACTAACTGATTTCGAACACTGAATACATGAAATGATCATAAAGCAGCGTCGCATTTGCTGCATTTTCAGTTTTTATAAAAAACTGAAATCTGTTGCGGCACTCTACATAATTTGGTGAGAAATTGATGCAGGTGTTCATTTCTTGAAAAAAATCATCCATATTGATCGAGGTATTTATATATATATATATATATATATATATATATATATATATATATATATATATATATATATATATATATATATATATATATATATATATATATATATAGGGGTTTTACTCCGACGAGTTGCCCATATATCTGTTCATGCAATCAAACTGATTTCATGAAAAATATAAATTCACCACCCGGTAATTTATACCATTGTATATATATATATATATATATATATATATATATATATATATATATATATATATATATATATATATATATATATATATATATATATATATATATATATATATATATATATAGGACAATAGGTCAAGTTACATCACATCGAAAAGATAATTCAATTCTTCATTAGAGAGTGTTTTGATTGAATTGTTCATTCAAAATGTTCAATTCAATTGATTCGGGACTACTTGGTGGTATTGTGCTGAAAGGACGAGAATGAAAGGAAATAAGAAAACGTTTTGTCCATTTTCTGAAACTCTGAACAGAAAATAACTTGTTTGCGGTAATAAATATCATGCGAAAAACTAATCGTTGAATTAATAAAAATACTCTTCTGGTACGAATGCAATAAAATATTCAATATTTCAAATTATCTTTGCACGACAATGAATCATATTTAACTAAAAGAAAAAATTTATTCTTCAAATACCTTGTGCCATGCAAAAGAATGTTATTTTCCGCCCCAGCATGTAATCCAATTCAAAATGACTGGCTTTGATTATCCTGGCACCCTAAAAAAATAAGAAAGAAATTATTCACAGAAAATGAATTAATTAAAGGGTAAAATTGAATAGAGACTTTTGTCATTACCAAATTAACTATTCAAACAATTAGTATCAATGAAATCTTTGTTTTTATATCGTCCAAGATGAAAGATTTTGAGAAATTCATCAGATGATTTTTCTATTTCACGAATAAATTTTTTATAACAAAAATCCCGCAAAGGTTCGAGATTTTCGATTATATTTTGGATGAAATAATAGATTTTTTCTCTTAAAATCAAAACTCCTCTTCTTATCCTCAATTACTAATCGAGGTAGTAAGGGAAAGATCTATCGATGTTTCTTGCGCAATAAGACGGATTTTTATGCAGTTAGGTGCGTTAGATTCGTGAGAATCTCTAGAGAATCTGTGAACTATAGTATTTTTGGTAAAGATGGGGAGTTATAAAAGTTCATGCAAAACCCATAGAAATGTGGTGGTTGAAATGCACAACTCTGACTACGCAAGTCATGTAAAGACAACATAAGTGAAGAAGTTTTCCTCGAATATCGCATTTTCGTTCTGCAACAGCTAACTTTCCGCAATTTTTTAACGCCTGCCGGAGCATAGGAGTTAGTCGATCTAAAATCGCTACATACAGTCCTCTACTATCCCCAAGAAAGTTGAAGGAAAACTAGGGTAAGTGCCTTCAACTGTCGACCTATGATTCAAAATTCAAGTTCTTATACTCTACATAAACGCGAAAAACAGGGTGTTACATAATAGTATATCACATATTGAGGGGGTAAATCTACGTGCAATTTTAAGAAAAGAAGTTTATATAAACAAAGGTCCGCAAATGCTTCGTTACGGAGCTACAGGGTGTTAAAATTTCCGGAAACAATTGTTTTTTTCTTAAAAACTCATGTAGTTTTTGAGATATTCAGCCTAAAGTTAGAATGCAAGCTATTTTTACAACCTCCACATTACACGTCCTAGATTTCAACTGAAATTCACAAGGTGTTTTCTTTTCCGGAGCCATGTCTTCTTTTGCCCTTTCAAACTTTTTTGCAGTACGCCACTGATCAGCGTATAATCAACTTCCATTATCTCCGTTCAATTTAGAAACTTTTTTGACACTTGTAATTTTTTCGTATCTCCGACCGTTCTCGAGCAAAAAATTATTGAACGATTGTATGCATTCGCTGAGTTGAAAGCACTTCTAATTAAAAAAATGACTAGTCTCCTCGAATTGTTTATTAAATTAACGATTAGTTTCAAGCTTTTTGAAGTTATTACTGTAAGAAAAAAATGGCTAATTTTACTAACGCCGAATTGGCTGATATCCATTACATGTACGGTCTGGCTGACGGAACACGATTATATCAGATGAGCTTTCCAAATCGAGTAACACCAGACACGCAAACATATTCATATATCCACAGAGGGTTGAGGGAAACTAGTACTTTTACTGCAAATAATCATTTAAAAGTTGCAACTCAAACTATGAAAACTCCAGATATTGAAGAAGCAGTTTTGAATTGTATCGATTTGACTCCTCATGTGAGAACAAGAAAAATTGGAAATCAGTTGAATATTTCACATGTTCTAGTTTGGAGAATTTTCCACGACTCTTTATTGTACCCGTTTCATATTCAACGCGTCCAAACTCTACTTCTTCGAGATTTTCCTTCAAGACTGAATTTCTGCCTATGGTTCTTCGATAAAATTAGAGAAAATGCTCATTTTGACGGTGAATTAATGTTCACGGACAAAGCTAACTTTTCGAGAACTGCTATCACAAATTTTCACAATAATCATTATTGGGCGGAGGAAAACCCATATATGAATGAAGAATCTCATCATCAAGAACAATTCTCACTAAATGTATGGGTCGGAATAATTGGAAATTATTTGATTGGCCACTTTTTTTGCCTAACAGAGTAAACGGTCCGCTTATCGGCAATTTCTTGAGGAGCAGTTACCTTTATTGCTCGAGGATGTGCCATTTTTGGCGAGAAATATAATGTGGTTCATGCATGACGGGGCATTAGCATACTTCAGTGGAGAAGCTAAGGAATTCTTGAATAATACCATGGTCTCCTAGGTTCCCAGACTTAAATAGTTTAGACTTTTTCTTATGGGGATATTTCGAAAGTTTAGTTTATACCACTTCAGTGAACACTGTAGAAGAATTGAGAAATCGAATAATAACCTCTTGTGGAACGATAAGAATTACCGCAGGAATATTTCAAAGAGTGGGTGATAATATGCGGAGGACAGAGGCCTGTATTCTTGCAGGTGGATGACACTTCCAGCAATTTATTTAGTTTTTAAATGTTTTCTTTTTTGTTTGATATTGAATAAGTATAAGTTGAGTCTCAGAAGACGAGCTATCAAAATGAAAGCAAATTTTGGGCATACCTATCCAATATTTCTATTTTTTTTTCATTCAGCGAATAACATACAATCCAAATAATTCAAATGCAGTAATTTTTCATTCGAAAACGGTTGGAGATACGAAAAAATTACAAGTGTCAAAAAAGTTTCTAAATTGAACGAAGATCACGAAAATTAATTGTGCACTGATCAGTGGCTTACTGCAAAAAAGTTTGAAAGGGCAAAAGGAGACATGGCCTCGGAAAAGAAAACACCTTGTGAATTTCAGTTAAAATCTAAGACGTGTAATGAAGGAGATTGTAAAAATAGCTTGCATTCCAACTTTAGGCTGAATATTTCAAAAACTACATGAGTTTTGAAGAAAAAACAATTTTTTCCGGAAATTTCAACACCCTGTAGCTCCGTAACGAAGCTTTTGCGGACCTATGTTTATATGAACTCTTTTTCTTAAAATTGCAAGTAGATTTACCCCCTCAAGTTGTGATATGCTATTATGTAACACCCTGTATACCTTGCGAATAAAGAGTTTATACTGTATAGCGAAAGTCTTCATTATAAATAAGTTGTAGAGTTATTTTTGAATTTGAAATTTGATAGCAGCTTTTTGCATATTTAGTAAATAATGAAGTAATTTTATCATTCATATTTACGAATTTAAATTTGAAATCCAAATAATAACTTTTCTTCGGTCTAATCTTAAATTGATCTTATATTTGGCATTCGAAATATCTGTTGATCATGACGAGATAAAATTGATGAAATTGCCTGGAGTTCTTCATATTTACAAAAGAATGAATTCTGATTGATCAGATTTGGATATATGTGGATTGTATTGAATTTGATATTGTTTTTTTAATCTACTCACATCCTTATGTTCATAGTAATGCGCAGATGCCGGATTTCTGTGCCTTATGATGATGGTCATCCTTGAATTGAACAGCCTTCCTCGTCCACGAGCCTGCTTCGCTGAAAAAATATGATTCGGTCAACACACAATCCACATCGCGTTTTCTAAAAAGATCTTTCACCTCTTCCACTACCTCTGGCTGCATTACAGGCTGAAAGATACAGGAGAACCCATAAAAGAAACAGAACTCTTTTGCTCAGCATAACGTTGATTCAGTTAGGATATTTAACTGAAGACTAGTACGAAGATTCATTGTCTTAAATTGACGATTGGTGACTTTGTCCTCCAAAACATTCAATAATATTATTTTTCATCGTCTCTTGGAACGGGTGTTGTAATTGGGCCATTACAGCTATTACTAGCAAGGATTTCGCACTCAAAATAAATAGACTTAGGGAGGTCAAAGTGCGAATTGACAAAATTACCTTTGTGATTTCTTTGATAACACTTCAGAAATGTTTGGGGAAAGGAACTGTACATTTACTGAATACACTGAGCGCAAAAAGTTTAGAATATTGAAATATTTTCTCAATGAAAGTGAAAATACCTGTTTATTTGTTGTATTTGGCATTTTTTCAATGAAATAAAACTAAAAGTATTTAGATTTTCATTATATTAACAAAACTATGACCGGTTTCACCACACTGTGGCTTCATCAGATAGATACAAACTAATAAACAGAGTTATTCCTTTTATATTAGTCTTCTTTCCTACTAAATATTACAATAGGTACAAGAGGTATGTTGGAAAACCCATCGGAGTTGCTTACTTTATGAATTGAAAAGATTGAGTAAAGGAGAAGGATTTAGATCTAATTGACTATTAAGTAACCTACCTGAATTCTTTTCTTTGTTGATCTCTAAAATTTTCAATAAATTGAGTTTTTGTCTATTATTTTCAGTGTGTAAAATTTAGTATGGTTTTCTTCGAGTAAGTGATTAGAATAATGGGAATCTGATTTATGATAATTAAAACTATGTTTGTGCTCGGATAATCCTACTTTCAAATTCCTGAAGGTTCTACCAATATAAATTTTATTACAATCCACGCCAGACAGTTTATAAACATCGGATTTATTACTTTTATCAATTTCAGATTTGCAGTTTTTGATATGTCGGCCTAAAGAATTATCAGTTCGGAATGCTATATTGAAATTATAATGCGAGACGAATGATTTTAATTTTAGACTAGGATTACCAATATAAATTGTGCTGTTGTATTTTGTGTTAAAACTTTTTATACTTGGAAATACTGTGTTCTAACACAAAATACAACAGCTTAACTTAATTGGTAATCCTAGTATAAAATTCCACTTTATCAAATGAAGTTTCTTTATTTACAGAGGTCTATGGGTAGTGCCTTTCATCAATAGTGTATATTTGATCAATTCTACTCTACTGCACAAGCATGACAGAAAAGAACTGAGCTTCTCTAGAGGCAAATTAGATGCTGACATGGCTTTTTGTGCTAATCTGAGGGATCTCGGAGTTTTTATGTATGCCTCGAACAGGATAGATTTCGGCCATTTAGTCAACCCTGAAAGTTTCGATATCACGAGAACTGAACCTGACATGTATCAGATCATTGATAATCAAAGAGACTGGGAAAGTAGATATATCCATATCGACTATCCCGAAAATTTCAATCCGGAAAAGAAGAGTATTCAGGTAAGTACTACATTTATTACTGAAAGAATTACCTGGAAGTTACTTTCTGGGTTGATTTACCAATATTATTCCTCCTAGATTCATAATAGCACCTATTTAACACATATTGGTGATGGTACCTTTCCAAATAGACTAATCACAGGGCTTTGGCAATACTGTGATTGCCGTTTATAGCGAATCGTAAAGGACCACTTCTCACTAGAAATTCACGTGTATTTCGATAAATCTTCGATGGAAATCTTGACAATAAATTACCAACGATTTTCTTTTTTCGGAACCGGTTAAGTCTGCAAAATTGAAAATGTTGTGTTTCAGTTCGATACAAGTCCCTTCAGCCTGACTCCCCATCTGGGCACTCACACATAAAGTGTTCCATTGATTCTATCTCTTCTTCACATAGTCTACATGAAGGATCCTCAATTTAAATTAACTTGTTGGGGGATTTCTGAGGCGACAGAGCCCCGTTACTATGGCAGTTTGAAATCTCAAATCTAGCCTGGAGAGTTCAAGTCAAGCAAGACGAGAGTGTCTGAGACCTGAGACGCTCAGCCAATGCTCTCATATTTTCAGGTCTAACCACCGGTCATTTACCATTCTCAACTGGAATAAACACTCCATCCATGACCGGGGGAGAAACAAATATCCTCCCCTCCGTGTTGAATGGTACCATATTGGTTTTGTGGGGGTTTATGCTAAGTTTTTCACCCTCACACCACCCCTGAATAGCTGAAATAGCTTCTTGAAATCTGTCGGAGATATCGCCGTTATCTCCGACAGCCAGAATGACTATATCGTCAGCGTACGCTTGTACATAAACATCCAGTGCCGATCATTCTCAGATGGTCATTAACCAGCAGGATCCACAAAGGAGGGGATAATATTCCTCCCTGAGGGCAGCCCCTGTCAGCCACAAAAGCATGTTGCTAATCTATACCGCAATAATATTTGGTACTCCACTGGCTCTTGCAGCCCCGCATAGTGAACTGGTGGGGGTCACATTAAATGAATCCTAAATGTCCATGAAGGCTGCAGCTGCAGCTGCAGACTACTTCCAGTCTAGATACTGAGTAATCTTCCCGACTAGGTTGTTGAGTGCCAGATTACTTGATTTACTGTTTTTAAAGGCGTACTGATCTTCGAACAGAGGCTTTAGCGATATCACTTCAGTCCTGATGAATCCATCTAACATCTCCAGGATTTTCAGAACTAAAGACATGAGACTTGTCGTTCCAAACGATTCAGGCTATGAGCTCGATTTACCACCTAAGGGATGTCTACAACCCTAACCTTCAATCAGCTGGTCGGGTCAACATTCCAGGCCTGACTGTACCGGAAGAGCCTAATGAGGTATGGAAGAAGGACTTCCATCCCTCTTTGTAGCAAAGTAGGCATGATGCCATCATCCCCAGAAGCCTTAAATGGCCTAAATCCGCAAATCTTACCTAACCTAACTGCTTCGGGCTTGATGCTCGTTGATGCGTCCTTCCAATCGTCCTTTTTTGGCAATTTCCATACGATGGTTTCGTACCTATCGCTGTTATCAAGAAACGACAATCTGGAAAGTGTATTCTTGCAAGAATCTCCAACGTATCTCTTTCTAAGTCCGTGTACTGACCATCCCGGCTTTTTACAGATCCAATAGGCAGTATTGGTACTCTGGCGAGAACCCTGTGTAGCCTTGCACTAACGGTGGTAATTGCCACCTGCTCGCAGACCTTGCGTTAGGACCCCTTTTTACCTTCCTAATTTCATTGATACATAACATTTGAAACATAAATAACACAAAATCCTCTCTTCTCGGTCGGGAGTGTCAAAATAACCAGGTTCTGTCTTTGAAGTGATGGTTAGTAAATTAGCTTACAGAGTTCCAAAAAGTTTTGATACAACTGTGGAGATCTCTGTCAGTTTTATCTTTATGAGCAGAGTTATTGATATTACCTTACTTTTTATAATTTGTGTTTCTTCCTTTAGATATTAAATATATATTATTTATTCTCTTTATTCAGGAAATAGATGTATCAATGAACTCGTCAATGAGTGAACGTTATTTTTCTTTTTTAGCCATGCCCAGACGTTTATTGGTTTCCAATCGTCTCACGTAGATTCTGCAAGAGCTTGATCAACATGATGGAGTCTTTCGGAAAATGGTCCGATGGGAAAAATCAAGACACCAGATTAGAAGGAGGTTACGAAGCCGTTCCAACACGAGATATTCATATGAATCAAGTGGGATGGGATCACCATTGGCTCTATTTCTTACAGCACTACGTTAGACCTTTACAAGAACATGTCTTCACTGGATACATCCATGATCCACCGAGATCCTTGATGAATTTTGTTGTCAGATACAAACCTGATGAACAACCTTCACTTAAACCACATCACGACAGTTCAACGTATACTATCAATATAGCACTGAATGAGGCTGGTGTTGATTACGAAGGAGGAGGTTGTAGGTTCATCAGGTACAACTGCAGTGTCACTCAAACTAAAGTGGGTTGGCTGTTGATTCATCCTGGACGTTTAACACATTTCCACGAGGGTCTATTGGTTACCAAGGGTATTCGATATATCATGATATCATTTGTTGATCCATAGATCATACAAAGATCCAAACAAATTTAATTCGGTAATAAGTCAACGGAATTAAAGAATTCGAAAGCATTTTATCACGTACAATTAATTTAAATATCCTTAATTAAATTTTCATTCATGATGAGGATGCCGAGGGGACTACGTCCATGTCGGTTATTCTTTCTTTAATCGAACAACTCTATGAAAAGGATTGATCATATTTCGCTAATTTCACAACTTACTCGATCAACACCAACTTAAATGTTCTACTCCAATTTTTAACTATAAAAATATTATATTACGGTATTTAATGTTGGGGAACATACAAAACATATCTTTCAATATCAATTTTGATCTGAACAATGATTTATCACTCTTCAAAATCCTTCAAGAAATATTTAATCAATCTCAATTGTTTTACATCCTGAAAATAATCAGTTAGTATATAGTGTGGTTCTTTTCTTTTCCTTTAGAATATTTGTGGCTTCTAATAGTCTTAGAACTCAAAAAAAATAATCTGTAGAACAACTTCATATAACATTTGTTACAACTTTATCGAAAAAAAGATATAATTCTTTTCGATATTCATAAAGCAATTTATAAATAAAATGTGTGGAATCAAATTAGCGAAGCACTAACAAACGGCACAAGATCAGTGATAACAAAATTGAGGAAGCATGGGTCTGGTCATCTCGATTCCCCGATTTAACAATTTTGGATTTTTTCTTGCTGAATTGAATAGAAGACACACTATGACACTGAACCCAGAGACGTGCAAGATTGGATTCAGAGGATTAATATATTAAGGAAGTCTCTAGATCTTCATGAAATACGAAGATCCAATAATACGGCAGTTTGTGAAAGAATCAATTTCTGAATAATTCCGAATGATGGTTTAATCGAACACCTTTTCAGAAATTTGTTAATGTTGTAGAACTAATATTTTTCGAGACTATCATCGCAATGTAATTTTTCTATTTCGAAATTGTGATTGGATATGAAGAAATATTTTTTGTATCCAAACATTATGACTATTTTATTTCACAGACAAGGCAGACAAATGATCGACTTTTCCAAAATCACCAGATTTTCGAGATAAACATCAATAACTTCTTAACAAGTCATTTTAGGCACAGAGAAACCTGATGCAATTCTATTTTTAAATAAAGTTGTCAATGATGTGAAGAAAAGTTGTAACATCTGTTACTTTCAAACATTCTGTATTGGAAATAACTCTTGAGATTTGACATTCCCATTTAACCAAATAGATAATCGATTCCGCCGTTACTGAATGATAGTTAATCATGATGATTATAAGAAATCAAACTGTGATTTATACTATCTCAAGAGGTTTATTGAAAATACATAGATACATAAAATTAATAAGGGTGCGAATAAGAGGTAATAAACGAATTATCATAAAAGCAGGTAATATTTGAAGACATCAAATATAGACGAATAAGCCGGGCAATTTTGGTCGTTCAGAAGATTGTCTCTATGTAGCATTCGATGAATTCTAAGATATCTAACTTTGGTCCTTCAGGTATTCTGTAAATAATTTGAAATTGATCTATGGGTGGAAAATGATGGCCATTTTCGATAGAATATGAAGCGAAACTAGATTCGTCGGTTCTCTGGTTATTGTAATTTGATTGATGCTCTTTGTATCTAGTTTTCAATGAATGACCAGTATGATCTATATAAACGCCTTCCAATACATGCAGAACAACTTGTAATCTAAATACTGTTAAATTATCGGTTTCACCTTTACTATTGAAAAATTCTTGGGTGAGTTTCATGGAGGTTTTGAGAGCTACTTTTTCATGCTGTTTTGAAATAACATTCGCAATTTTTTGCTGATGTTAATGAAATATATTTATCTGTATTAGTTAATTCTATACGTGGGTAAATATTATGATATGCATCATATTTGATGGATAACCATTGTTCTTAGCTATTCTTTCAATAGTTGACCCTCCTCTGGACATATTTTCTTCGGATGAGGAGAGAAACCCTATGAATCATTGAATTAAGCGCAGCGTATTTATGAAATTTGGGTGTGTTAAGTCATTCCTCATGATTCAAAACACACCCAAAATCTCATAAATACCCTGCGTTCAATTCAATGATTCATTGATTTTTCTCTGTTATTATCCGAAGAAATTTGACCAGGAAAATGTCATATATTAAAGAAATAGCTAAGAACAATGATTATCCCCAAATATAATACGAAATGATCAGAAAGAAACAAAACATAGAATATCACAATAATTACCACGTATAGAATTAACTAATACAGGTGAATACATTTCATTAAGATATTTTGGTCCTATCAGCGAAAAGATTGCAAATATCATTTCAAAACAGAATAAGAAATAGCTTACAAATACCGTAGGAAAAAAACCATAAGAGCTTTTCAATATTAAAGATAAAACTGATAGATTTGACAATACTAGAGTTCACAAGTTGTCCTACATGGATTGTGAGGGCGTTTATATAGGTCATACTGATCGTTCATTCAAAACTAGATGCAAAGAGCATCAATCAGATTACAATAACCAAAGAACCAACGAATCTACTTTCGCTTCACATTGTATTGAAGATGCCATAATTTTCCACCCATAGATCAACTTCAAATTTTTCACAAAATGCCTAAAAGACAAAAGTTAGATTTCTTAGAATTCATCGAAATTTTGAAACTCCAATGAACTCCTCATAAAAATAATCTTCTGAACGACTAGTATGGCTTATTCGTCCATATTTGACATCTTTAAACAATACCTGCTTTCATCATAATTCGTTAATTATCTCGTTTGCCCCCTCATTAGTTTTGTATCTACTTGTTTATGTATTTATGTATTTTCAACTTTAGTTCAATACTTGTTTTCAGCTGAAGATACTCGAGAGACCGGAATTGTAATCCTGGTTTTCAATAAATTTTTTGTGATTGTATTATAATACATACTTGAATTTTTTATAATCATCAATTAACAACCCCTCCTCTGTAAATTGAGTAGAAAAAATATTGAAACGCATTCAAGTAGCTTATTTCAATTTTTAAACCAAATTGACAAACTATAATGTGTCTTAATATATACTACGAAGCTCTCGTTTAACATTTCAGAATACTTAAACTTACACATCATAGTTCCACTAATGCCAATCATTGCACTCACCTGAATCAGGAAATTTATAAGCTACAGATATGAGAATTTGATTGAAATTCATCAAAACTAAAACCTCTGGAATCAATGGAAATATAACACTCGAAGAAATAAATTGTTGAATGACTAGCTAATTTTCATTTTCTTGCCTTCAATGTGATTCAAATTGTCATAAAGTCCTTGTACTGGTAGCGTATTTCTTACTCGATCATACTGTAATTATATAAACTGTATTTTTTATAGTAAAATGGAGATTAAAGATGAAAAAGCTCTCCAAACTTTGAATATTTTTCCGATAATCTGGCTATACTTAGTAATTGTTTTATAATTGTGTTAATTGAAAATAAATATCTTTAGTGAAAAATTGTATGACAATCTCAATTTAATCAGTTTACTCTCAATTCAAACTTGAGCGTAGCTGAGAAAGGAAAAAGAAAATTAAAAAATCAGCTAAACAAAATTACTTTTAAGGAGAAATAGCATAATTTCCTTTAAGCTATCAGATATAAGAATATCATATGAAATCTATCATATCACTAGTTTCAGATTTTCCAATAGAGTTGTTTGTATATAAGATTTTTTTATTGATATGATCATGGATGAACAAATTATTATAATCGAACGAAAATTATTACGATTTCTTAGATCGTGGCATTGATAGGTACCCACAATGTTCCTTAACCATAGATGTAGAATTAATAACGTTGTTTGTGCTTGTAAATAACATTAAAAAATAGTTTTTTATTGTTTCACATGTGACTAGAAGCTAGTATAAAAGAATGACTAATATAATGTGTTCATTATAATCTTCGATGTATTAGTCAGTTAAATGTGTTGTAATGTGCAATTTTATATTTTTGACGTAAATATATTTTTTAAAAATGGATTCGAATTTATTTTCATAATTTTCAGCAATATCTCATCAATTTTGTTCGATCTATTACTTTAAACAGTCGAATTTTTTACCTGTGAAGAAAATATTTTCCTATTAAAAACAAGTAATGTTTTTGATGAATTTTACTGAATAATTGTGATTCATAACGCGTTTCGCTACACCGTAGCTTCTTCAGACGAATGAATGTACAGAAATTATGACAACTATATATAGATAAAAATGAGAATATAAATACAAATGTTCTTAAGTATATGTGGTTATTGATGACAGGTATATCCAATAAAATTAAGAAATATATTGCTCCCTGAAGAGATTCAATAGAGGTGAAGGGCTTAAATCGACTTGTTCGTTAATGAATGTTTGTGTTTGTTGATTTCTAAAGTTTCCGAAAATTCTACTTTCCAATAATTATTATCTGTATGCAAAATTCAAACTGTGGATCGAAAGAGTGATTATTTTCTAGATGATTCGCGTAATTTGAATTTGATTTTTTATTTGAAAAACTGCGTTTATGTTCCGATATTCTAATATTGAAATTTCTGTGTTCCACCAATGTAGAAATTATTACAGTCACTGCAATTCAATCTATAAACACCTGATTAATCATTTTTATCTGATTTGGTTTCATTGATTTTTTATATATTTGCCTAAGCTATTATTAGTTCTACCCAAGAGTGATTTCAGTTTCTCACTTGTACTACCAACGTAGGTTAAGTTGTTGAATTTTTGTTTCAACATGTCGACAGGATAGTTTGTCGAAATTACGGCAGGGTGTAGACAGATATAGATCAATTATATCAAAGAATACTAATTTAGCATTTATCGGAATTCTTGGAGATCTCAAGTGAATGGTTAATTCTAGAGTTTTGTATTGAGTAAATTGGATTGTGTTGCATCTAATTTGGAAGTATGTTGTTCAAGTATTTACATAATTTAGTAGCTAGAGCACTTACGTATGAAACAATAGGTCTCATGGGATATAAAATTGGAGCTTTCGGATTCATAACAGTCAATTTCAACCCATCTTTTTGCTATAAATTCGTACACTTTTTAATTAGAAATATGACTTGGGTTTGAAATTTGTTAGTAGGATCAACATGTAATTCTATAAATTTTTCTGGAATAAATAGTCTTTGTTTTTTCAATATACGTATCAGTTTCTAAAATATTAATAGTGTTACCTTTGTCAGCTTTACAAAGGGTTGAATTATGGTCTTCAAGTTTTGTTTGTATGGATGTAACAATTGCTAATTCCCTATTGTTTTTGGTCAATGTGGAATGTCTTATATATTTAGAACAGACTACTTCTTCATAAGCTTTATCATCTACAAATCCAAGCTATCTCAGAGTTACGGCTGTCGCTATTACATATATAGAGCTTGTCTGTTCATGTTGTGTTAGTGTCGTGTGTACAAAAAGAGACCAAAAATTCTTCTGCTTAGCAGCTTCATTTTCTCATTCTCATCTTGTACTCTATGATTTCCAGGATTTTTTCACGAAGACAAGGGTGAAAGGAAGGGGGTTTGGGAAAAATATGTAACAATGAAAAAAGAAAACCAGCAGAAAATTATTTCTTCAAACATACCTAACTCACTTGAATCTAAGAAATAAACTAATGCTCCTCTGTTTTTCAACAGGGAACATCTCATACACCATGGGAATAAAGCCCTAAGGGGGTGCAGTCCTAGCCTTATCAGTAAACTCAACTAATGCTCCGATGTTTTTCAACAGGGAACATCTCATACACCATTCGGGGTGTAGCCGATAATAACCTCAAGTTTCAAAACTAATCTCCTAAATAGACTTGAAGTTCTCTACCCAGTTAATGAAATTATCTGAAACGGAATTAATATCTTGAAAACCACCCGTAAAATGGTAAATAGGACAATCGGGGACTGAATGTCTTATTGTTTCTTCAGCTGCGCCACATTCACATTCCGGAATTTCTACAGTATTCCATTTGAACAACATACTATTACTACGACCATGTCCTGTCCCGAGACGATTTAATGTACACCCATTTTTCCTACTTATATCGAAACCTGCAACCCTTTTGAAAGGATCCTCTATGAGAACTTTATTGAAAACATCAACTTCTTGCCATTCAGTTTTCCAAAGATCAGCTTCCTTCACCCGAGTACGTATAAATCAATCGACCAAATAGGTTTCCTTGATTTCAATCTCAGGTTAGGTGGATTTTGAAGATCATTTATTATGGAAATAAGTGATACTTATCCCAAGATGATTTGAGAGCTAATTTTCTGCGAATATGAGAAGGAACTATATTACAAATAACCGGAATCCATGGTGTAGCAGTTGAACTGATACATCCACTTATAACTCTCATAGAACAGTTCAACTGAGAATCAATCTTATTGGGATGAGCACTATTCAACCACACCTGACAGCAATATTCTGCTGCTGAATATATTGAAGCTAAAGCAGTAGTTCGCAAAGTAGAGACCTCGGCGCCCCAATTAGATTCAACTAGTTTATGTAGTATATATTGTTTCTTCTTTCAACTTCTGACATAATTTATCAATATGAAATTTGAAACTCCAAGAACGATCTAGCTTTACACCAAGAACTGTTGGAGTGAAATTATGAGTTAATAGTGATTGATAGAAGAATACTCTTAGTTGCCTATCCTTCTCATGATTATTCAGACGAAAACAAGAAACCTCAGTTTTCGAAGAATTTGGGCAAAACGCCAATTTTTGACGAAAATGTTCAGAGTTTCTAAATCGGAATTCAGTGTTTGCTCAATTGTTTATAAGTCATAGTGCCAAAAAACCAATGCAATATCATCAGCATAAATAAACTTTGTAGATGAAGTTTCAGGGATGTCAGACATATATAAATTGAAGAGAAGAGGTGCAAGAACATATCCATCAGGTTCGCCATCATTTAGAGTGTAAAATCTACTGCTTTTCTCACCGATAAAACTCGAAGTCTTCTATCAGATAACATAGTTTCAATCAACTTCACAATTTTTCCACATTGAACTACTTCAAAGAGTTTATAAACTAAACCATCCTTCCAAACTGTGTCATATTCCGAAGAGAGATCTACAAATACAGCGCCTATTTTAAGTTTACCCTGAAAACCTGTCTCAATGAAAGTGGATAAACCTAAAACCTGATCAGAACAATTCCACCTCTCCGAGAAGTGGATGAAATTGAAATTCTTGAGTGGGTTCACTATCAGTCAACAATGAAGACTTACTGTTTTTGATGAGGAGTTTCAACTTATTCTGTTGTTTCATGTATTGTTGTATACGGGATGTAAGTGGAAAGCCAATTCAGTATTCTATATTCTATTCTAACCTAAACTGATAATGGGCTAACAACCCGAAACATGTGTCGAGTATTTTCAATAAATATTTGTGAAACCTTTGCCAAGTGATAAACGAATCATTTGTTAGAAGAGTTTCAAATATATTAGAATAATAACGTAGAACTATACTACGACACTGCCTCTTCCAGTTCTAGCCGATATCATTTTCTAGATACAAGGAGACTTGCGGCTCTACGTGGCAACCTTGTTACTAGCCTATTGAATGGATAAAACATCGGCATATTCATCTATGTTTGAAACGGAACAAAACATCGAAAGGATCACGTGTTAGAAGGAAACGACAAAGGAAAGGAACATGCGTATCAGCTGTAAATATCCACATGTTCCGGAATACTATTCGCGAAAAAGGCTAGGTGTCAGCGGTGTCAGTTTGGTATGGTACATTACACAGGTAATATCAGGGATTGTGTAGAGTTCGTCAATGAAAATTCCCGAGATTGCGGTGTATCCAAACAAACATTTCGGACATATTTTTCAACAATGTACGGATGTGTTATGCATATTGTAGTGATGTGATAGATAAACTCGTGAAATTGACTATTAGTTTATAAGGAATTCCCTTGCAGTACTTACGTTTAAGGTATCTTCCTACTCATTTTGCATGGTATCTCGTCGATGTTGGTTGTTGTTTTTGAGGTTATGACTAGACGGTATTTCTGAGTTTGTTTATTTCATCATTGAATTTTCTATATATGAATAGTCTTCGGTTTACTTTTTTTTTATCAGGAGGAATAAGTAAATTTGGGATGGTCAAAATAATCAGAACTATAAAGATTAACAGTGAATCTAAATCCACTCCCAATTTGCAGATATAGGTCTCGTATTGGTGATGTTATTCAATATCTTTAATCTGATGATCTAGATCAAAGTTTTATAGAAAAGTAAACGAATCAGTATTCATACATAGAAATAAAATATCTAATAAGTATGTCAATAACAAATTGAGCAATAATTTGGGGAAGTTTGCCTGAATTATTTCGTAACCACATAATTTGTGGTAATTCAAATATTCTCAGTAAAACGTATTATTTGAATAGCAGGAAGTAATATTTCGATTTGTTTCTGTAGAACACTGGTCGTGATAATGGATTTGATGATTTTCTGATAGCAGTATAAGAAAATTACGTATGAAAAGAAAAGTATGATGAAAGAGCTGAAATTTTTAGGGTTTCGTACACCAGGAGAGAAATGAGAACCCTTATTGTATTACAGTAAAAGCTCCTTAATCGCGCTTCCTACATTCGCGATTTCACTATTCGCGGATACAAAAATGCGACCCAATTCCTATATCCGCGGCTATATATTTCTCTATTCGCGGATCTAATCGGTACATCGGTACATACATATGTATTAATAAATAGGATTAGGTATTCTTTGTAAACGCTCCGTCAAATTGACTAATAATAAATGTAAAATAGACCTCACTACGCCTTAAATATGTTTTTAAATAATACCGCTGCTGCATTGTTTGGTTTTCCTTTGACATAAGCCGCCTTCGCCGCAGTCGGTGTTTTTGAGAATGTAAACAAAATGTTCAAGTTAAGCGACCTAATTACTCAATGCATAAGGTATATTGTTGAATGTAACTTTGCGTTTTTATTGTTTCATTTTTCCATTCGACACAAAGTCCAATCGTGTCGACCGTGAAAATCAACCAGAATATAACGAACATTAACATTACATCGCACCAATGAGGACCAGTATCTCCTAGTGGAAGTAGCAGTTCCAAAGATATCCAAGTTTTCCAGAAAGGGCCACAAGTAACGGTTTTGGTAGCAAATATTCCTGGCTTGGATGTCAATAGAGATAATCACACGTCTCTACCAATAAGATCGAAAAGTAGTTCATCTAATGTTTCTAATACACAATATCAACTTCAAGTCATCGAACAGATAATCATAAATGCCACAAGAGTCATAGACATAAGCACAAAAGCAGAAATGGAATGTCATCTTCATGTAGCACACAAACGACCAAACGAACGACAAAATAACCTACAGAAAACATTTCCACCATTACCACCACTATAAAGAAACAGACTACGATTTGGAAACTAACTGCTGTAGAACAAACCACAAGATATAAAAAGAAAAACTTGGAGAACGGACATACTTCCAGAGAAAGTAACTAACCCAAATAATAATTGTGATCCAGTAATGAGTCTACCGTTGTCTGCCTAAAAGTTGAAAAAGGAGTTTCGATGCAGAAAAATCATGAAAATAGAATTGCTTGATTGTTTACGTCTTGGAGAGTCGTTCATATACATATCACGGTCATTCAGTGTACGAGACATAAAATAATCCGAAGATAAACTTCACTGTCAGCGAAAATTGTTCGTGATCCAGCAATAGAAAAAATGGAAGTGGGAGGAGGCAAAGCGTCTTTACGTACATCTTAAAGAACCTGGTGGTAGTTGTGGTAGCATTGAAAGATGGATTCAATAAATTCAAATTGCGACAATCATTGCATAGCATTAAGACCGTTGGAGAAGCTGCATCTGTAGACAGTGCTGTAGCAGGAATATATCCAGAGGACTGCAGCAGCAGAAAGATATCCAAAAGAATTTGCAAAACTAGTAGCTGATGGAGGATACAAACCTGATCAAGTATTCAATGCAAAAACATTAATTTCCAAGAGCGAGTGGTCTGCTCCTGGATTCAAGGCAGCAAATGATAGAGTTATACTGCTGATATGTTCTAATACATTTCGAGATTGTGTCATTGAACAACTGATGCTTTACAGGTGGTTAAATCCTCGTGCTTTAAGAAATCAAAACAAGAATGACCTGCCAGTGTTTGGACAGGTCATTTGTTGTGACTGGTTTCGGAATTGTTTCGTTTCAGAAGTTTAACCTTATCTAAAAAAAAGAATTCAATCTTTGAAGCTGTTCTAGTTTTGGACAATGCACGAGGTGATCCTGACGAACTTGAAACTATGCATCCAAATATAAAGGTGACACTCTTACCTCACAACACCAACGTCTTTGCTTCAACCTATGGCTCAAGTATGTTGTGATTTTGGAACCTTTGGCGTATGAACAACGAAGACACTATATCATCAGTGATAAAGTGTCTTCACTATGGATCAAGGAATAATCTTGCCTTTGAGCTCTATTACATAAGACGAACCTTAAAATCATACTGACATAGCCAAATGTATCTTAAACATAAAAGAATCAATGGAAGAACTGAACCTATACATGTTGAAATCATGCTGGAAAAAACTGCACTGTAACTTTAACCGCGAACATTGCCGAAATTGCGGATGGAATAGGACGAGATGGGTTCGAACCGATAGAATAAAGTAACATTCAGTAGTTGCTTGAATCGCAAGATGAAGATTTTAATGAAACCGACTTGAGGGAAATATTAAATTCAACAGCCTATTGAAGTGTTTCAACAAGCACTGGAAACATGACATTTAATTTGAAAAATCTTAGTTGTATGGCATATCAGTGTTCTTTATGAACATTTTTTCATGTATGGAACGAAGTCTAATTTTCAAGAGGCAAATTTATAATTTCACTGCTGAATATCAGTATAAATTGAAGTGGCTTTCGAAAACTAGCAAGCAAGAAATAACTACAAAATTATATATAACATCTACCCCGCCGTAAACTGTCTCCACTCCGTGGTGTCTATAATGGAGAGCTGTTTGCAATTCTTCAGGAGATCAATTGTATCATGGCAGCAGGCATTAAAAAAACTCTGATAACTGATTCACTCAGCTCTTTACAGGGTATGCAGCAG
Source organism: Cryptolaemus montrouzieri (assembly GCA_013387265.2). Lineage (NCBI taxonomy): Eukaryota > Metazoa > Arthropoda > Insecta > Coleoptera > Coccinellidae > Cryptolaemus > Cryptolaemus montrouzieri. The sequence goes on along the minus strand of JABFTP020000144.1, from coordinate 1,336,526 downwards.
GTCTATACAGACCATCCATTGGTCACACGAATTAAAGAGGTCTTCCTATGGCTTCACCTCTTAGCCATCTACTAGCTGACATTTTCATGAATAATTTAGAGAAAAACTCAATATTGAACACAGATTTCGCTAAAAATCACATAATTTTCTGGTACAGATATGTAGAAGACATTTTAGTTGGTTTTCGTGGTTCAAACAGACAAATCCAGCAATTTTTAAATTTCCTGAATAAAATGCATTGCCGCATCAGCTTCACTTCTGAATCAGAAAATAAGAACTCAATTAATTTCCTCGACTTAACTATTACAAATTCAAATAACCAACTCACTTATAAAATTTACAGAAAAGAAACATTCACAGACGCATCGATTCCAATGGACTCGTTCAGTCATTTAGGCCACAAACTAGCTGCATATAACTCCATGATTCATAGAGCTTACTGTATTCCCCTTTCGACAGAAAATTTTTAAACTGAACTTAATATCATCAGAAAAATTGCATACATACTAAACATTTTTCTAAACATAATCATTAAAAGCAAAGAACAACGTATTACCTCTCAATTACTATAAAGTATTGTAGAAACCCCGGAACAAAATCAGTAAATACATTTCCAAACTGACCTTAACTACTTCATGCTCAAGCGGCCCCAGCTCAAGCAGATTATTATTCAATGCAAAACAAAAGAATGATAAATTCAAGCAATCAGGAATTTATCAAATCAAATGCAATGAATGTCAGGTAGCCTATGACAAACAGGGAGAAGTTTTGAAGCTACATTCAAGGAACATATTTCCTCATATAAAAATTCGCCAATATTTGAACACATAAAATCAAGTAACCATTCGATATCATTGAACAATCTTAAAATCCTTCATAAATGTAACAAAGGGAGAGAGATGAGTTTGTTGACGAGTTTGGAGATAAACAAACTATGTAAAAATCCACAATTTATTACCCTCAACAGCTAACTAGAGCATAATGGATCCCCACTACTCATTAGGTTCATGCCATTTACTCAACTCAAGTCTGCCAAGCGTGCTGTACTGATACACCTACGTCCCACGGTTGATCGTCTGTAGCAATGTCGAATTCCCTCCAACACGAAGCAAACCCAAACTATTGTGTCTTGAACCGATCCATAAGCAATACTTATGTCCTCCGGCAGCTCTCTGATAGTTTTTTCACTTTCTTAGTGTTTTCGTCAGTTTTTGATGTCGACGGCCTTCCACTCCTTTCGTCATCCTCGTCCAGTTTTGAAATGTTCGTGCTATTGATAAGCAAATGCTTTTTCAGATAAATGTTGGCGGAACAATTTTCAGATATTTCCGAGGTTTTAAACACAAAATTTAAACTCGTTTTTAAAAATTGAAAACATACTTAGAAAGATGTACAAACTAAGACGCTTAAATTAGAAGGGAATATGATTGACAGATGTGTCAACCTAATTCGATTTTTCTGTATTTCTACTAATTTTCAAAATATCAATAATCTTAACACTTAACACAAACTAATCATTATAAAAGACTAAAGGTTACGTGAGCATTTTTTCCCAAATTTTTGGAGAATTATGGAAACATTGGTTTTGAAGCATCTTTGACTTCCACTTTAAAATTGATTACCTAAGTTTTTTTCAGGTTATTAATGTATCACGGAAGTAGATTATGTCAACATGACAGAGCTTTCAAAGTCTTCAATTTCATCTTCGTATTCGTGTTTGATGTGAACATGAACGTTGTTAAAGATACATTAGTGAAATTATTTCATGTTGAGTTGAAAAATATGTGACAAGCATGACTTGTTATTTGTATTTGTAAGTATATTACATTAATATTGGCATGTTTATTTGTTTACGTGAGAATCAGCTATAAATACGGAAGGAGTTTTATGTAAATCGTAAAATGAGGTTGTAATGATGATATAGTTATATTTGTCGTAATCTTTCAAACTACCACAATTCGCCTTCAAGCACAAGTGAACCCTATTCTGTTAACATTACTAAGAGTATCTATTCGCACTTCAATTCGTAATTGCTTATCAATCGATTTAAAGTGAAAGCATAGCATAACTCTAATGATGTTGAAACAGAAGAACGTGATGATCTTCACCTTCCAAAGTATCTACCTCTGTGATTGAGAGATTCCGTACATGTGTACTGGTAGCTCCAATTATGAAATATGATATAGTCTTCGTCCAAATGATATCTCAAAATATCTGTAATAGAGGATCTAACTATCTTTTCTAGTAAATCGAAACAGATCTCATAATTTGAATTATCTTCTTAGAAGCATGGTCCTACAAATTGACCCCCAAAATATCAGCTCCTAGTTAAATGTATTTTGCGAATTTCGCTACCTAAACATGGGACTATTAGTACCTTACATGGGCTACTCAATTCTTTGGTAACAAATATATCTCTGTCAGTTGATGTTCGTGTCGCGTGGGTTGGTTTGAATGTGGGCAGAGAAAACAAATTGGCAAATCGGACCTCAATTTTCTTACAGGAATGTTTACTGTGTGTTTCTGCTGCTTATATCTCTGAAAAGAATGATTTTAGCAAAAAACGCTCATACAGAACAATTTTCAATTCAAGGGGCAGATACAATTGTCCTCTCACTCTCCGCAACGCCCAACTCCAAATTCAATATATGGGTCGAGTAGCACTTTGTTCAAGATGTCTTTTGATTCTCTACTAGAATACTAACCTCACTTTGTACAATAGCAGATATTTAATAGGCAACATTCTATGGGTGTTAGCTACAAACAAGGCGAATGCAGACATACTGCCTTTTAGATTATGTAGGCAGAATTCCTACCTCCAAGTTGTTTGGAGAACTGTGTCGCTTTTTGCTCTCTAGGAAACCAGCACAATTGGTTTGCTTAGACGGTGTGCTCATATACAGTGACAAAGATGGCTCAAAACCAACGCTATATAGTAGCCTAGTTTCACAAAATTTAGCTAACTCTTCACTTATTTCTTACAACAATTTTAGTTCATAAGAATCAAGGAATGATTCAATTGATTTTCCATACCTATCCTTGATTCGATTTTTTCTTTCAGACTTGAGCAGATATGGGCCATTTTCTTCTCTGCTTTGGAATATTTCGAATAATCTTACCATGCATTTTAGCGATATGTAAGTATGAAATTCATTTCTAAACGTTTGGCTTGAAGAATGTAAGATGTGACTGAATTCCACAGATTTGTATTTGATTGGTTGGTCGTAGACAATATTGCAATTTGTTTCAGAATTGAGTAGATGAAGTAATATTTATATACGCTATATCGTTGAACTTCCGTTCAATATATGTATGTATTATTTCCAACCCTGAATAAAGATACAGGGTGTCCGTGTACAGCGTTTTGCCACAGATTTTTCAGCTCGAAATAAGTCGATTTAGGACAACTTACCTATATGAAAAGTTTCTTCGTTTGGCCGCTAGAGATCGGCAAATCCAAAGATTTTTTTTCTGATTTTTCAAATTATTCGAGAACGACTCGATCGATAGAAACCATATTTGGTATGCGTAATCGGGTGCGTTATTTACGATTTTTAGTAATCCACTCAATGATCTTGACGTTTTACAAGTGTCCCTAAAAACTCGAACGTGTTTTTAATCAACCATAAGTTTTCAACTGTCTGCGTTTGAGCAAAACTGTTCAGGCATTTTGTAGCTAGGCTAATTATCAAACTTTTTTGTCTCTTGAGGAATTTTGATATGATGAGTATTTCAATCACAAAAAACAGTTTTTGATTTCATGATTTCATTTCTTCAACCACCTATCAAGCCAAAAATAGCACATTTGACCATGTTGGATTTGGCTTATTTCTGTGATTAGGCTTGACAACCAATTGTTGACAAAACAGTGTTCTTTAACTAGATATTTTGATGATTTTTTTATCACTATTAGGCACGGACATGTACAGTTGCTCTGAAATGGCTGATATGGTTATAGTGTACGGATTTTCTCAACACAATTGAAGTGAAAGCGCGAGAGTATATGCTGAAAGATTTCCAAATCGCATAGTGCCGAACCATCAAACAACAAACAAGGTTTGACCAAATCCTGGTTGAGTAATTATTCACCTCTGCATGAATGGCGAATTTGTCTAGGTTTGACCGAACATGAAGAATTTGTGAGAAGATATGCATTGATGGAAGACTCATTATTCTATTTGTGATAAATAATGGTTGTCAGTGATCTAAATAGCTGGCTCTCGACAGAACTGTAACCGCTCTCTTCTGCAATTTAAATATTCTCTCCGAACTCGCGGAATTGCTGCACAGTATGTCCCCATATTATATGACTGAATGGAACAAGGCAAAATACGTAGACCTGATCTAATTGGGCAAATCGCATTTTCCTGATCAGGAAGATGATGGGGGAGAGTTTTCCAGCTAGTAAGTCTGTATGTGGCTCCCAGGTGAGAGAGTCATCTATGGTAATTCCCAGAGGATTCACTGTTCGAAGTAGCGAGGCTCGATCCTCAGGAGAAATCATGATTGATTGAGTTTTTCGTCTATTGAGCAATAACTCATTATCCTGGAACCACATATGCGCCTTCGAAATCGCGACCTCCCTCGAATCAGTCACTGACCGGACATCAGTGCCAGAGGCCATGATCGTGGCGTCGTCCGCGAACAAAATGCAATCAAAGGGATCCAAATAGTTCGAAAGATCATTAATATAAATGAGAAACAGTAGGGGCCTCAGGATAGAACCCTGGGGAACCCCGTGATTTACCGGCATGAATTCGGAGGCGGCACCACGAAATGAAACGCACTGAGACCGACCCGACAAGTAGGAGGCCAACAACCTCAATGGTATTCCTCTAAAGTCACATCTCTCCGCTTTTATTGCACAACCATATCGAAAGCTTTAGTTAAGTCCCATAGCTCATGGTCAGTGATCGCACCATCCTTCAAGCCTGACACAATCTTTTCGATAACGCAGAGAACAGCTCTAATTGTAGACCGACTTTGTCGGTATGACTTTTCAGCAGTTATAGGACGGTAACTACGAAATAAGAACATCAGGAGTATGGAGCCCAGGGGTACTCCTCCATTAACCTTAAAAGATTCACTAGTTTTCACTATCACCTACCATTTGAATCGATCTACTGTGGACAAAGCTGCTAAACCAACCACGGAAATTTATTTACGTAGGCTGCTTACCGAACCTTGTCGAAGGCCTTTGAGATACCAAGAGCAATGACTCTTGATGCACCATAATTTGTTGATGTCCTCAAATGCGTAACATATGCAATAAAAATAGAAATAAATGTGTAAATTCAATTATCACCGAATGTATTCCACTTGGATAATAAATTTTAAAGTTACTACCAACGATATTCGAAGCAGAATTGATAAAGTTTTCATTGTTTTTGTCTAAAAAAAATTGTTTTGGACGAGAATATTTTTTGGTTAAATTCATCGTAAGTAAATATTCATTGCGAGCATTGTTCGAAACAAAAGTATTCCTTTCTCACGTTGAACGGATTGAAGGAATTCTGCAAGGCTGATATAGCATCTTTTAATAGATGATGACCTCATTTACGACGGTAAGATAGTTCCACATTATTCAATTAAAATACCATGGGGTATGCATATAAAATCGTTATCGTATATCGTCTAAACAATCAAACAATTTCGTAAAATAATTAACGGGGAAGTTTTTCTTGAGTCTGTGATACAACTCAAGTTTAACTACTACTTAATTACTACATAACATGAGTACAAAGTGAACGAACGGTTGGATCAATGAATGACGAATGTGTGACGTAATGTTACAAATGCTACTTGGATGATGTAATGCAGTGATCGTTGAACCGTCGATCGCAAGCTATTGGTAGATCGCAAAGGCAATTCTGGTGGCTCACAACATAATTGAATGTTTTATGCCGAATCTGATAGAATTTGAATTTACTATATTATAATATATTACATATATTGCGAGAGTGACTTATTTTGGCGCTGAAATGCTCTTTTCTTGCCTTCTTCAGTGAACGGGGTCATACCTTTTTACCTTTTTATGTGCATCCCGAAGGCCCGGTCTAAAATTCATTACTGTATTAACTTTATCTAGAAGATTTTTCGGAAATTTTGTTTCATCCGTAACAATTGCGCGAGCTCTCCTTCCCGTCGAGTCTTCACTTCAACCTCAGAAAACCAAGAGTCAAACATAAGACCAAAACGAGAACTAAAAGAATTCCACAAAGCATTAACATCGTCAGTCTCCACGGCAAAGAGATCATTCCAGACTTCCTTCCTCAACATATCGGAAGAACATCTCCGCGAAAGAGGAAATATCGCAGGTTATGTACTTTCTGATTATCTCCTTAGTCCTTTTTATGACCTTGCTTGCTATGTAAAATCTTTTCTTAGATTTGTTTAGACATATAAGAGGTATGATTGTTGAAATATTTTTCTGCTGGTTTTCTTTTTCCATTGTTACAGATTCCTGTCACAAACCCCCTTCCTTTCACCCTTCGTTTGGAAATCATGAAATGCAAAAGAGAATGTAGCGGCTAAGCAGAAAAATCTTTGGTACTCTTTATTTACACACGACACTAACACAAAATAGACAAGCTATTGCTAGTGCAAAAGCGACAGACCCAAAATCTCAATATTTATATATATATAAATATTATTTCAATACTTTTGTGAAGATTTCTAGGAATAACACCTGTTGTGGAAATAATAATCGGTAGAATAAATATTTTCTTCATTTTCCACCTTTTTTAATCTCGTCGCCAAGCATCATTAGAAATTTTTTCATTGTATTTATTTTGTATATTATGTGTGTCGGGTATAGCAATATCAATTATATATGTTATTTGATTCTGTTTATCATTAAGAATGATATCTGGTCTATTGTGTTTTACAGCTCTGTTACAAAGAATTGTTTTATCAAAATAAAGTTTATATTTGTCATTTTCACAAATAATCTCAGGTTCATATTTGTAAAATTTTTTCTTTTGGGAATTAGGTCATGTTTAATTCCTAGATTAAAATGAATAATATTAGCGACGGCATTATGTCTTTCTAAATAATCTGTTGAAGCAAGGACTGAGCAAGATGATAATATATGAAAAACTGTTTCTGAAGAACAGAAACATCTACGGCAAGAATCATCTATATTTTGTTTGATGATGTGTTTTCTATAATTCCTCGTGAAAACAACCTGATCCTGGATCGCAATTGCCAAGCCTTCTGTTTCAGCAAACAATTCTCCAGATACTAACCATTTATTCGATGCGATTTCATCAATATAATCATTTTTCAATTCTTTAGGGTGCTTTCCGTGTAATTCCTTTAGCATCCAACTTTCTCTTTAGAATTATCATCAAATATATCAAAATCTACCTTTTGCATTGTCAAGTTTATAATCTGAAGCAACAACAATATCATGTAATTTAGACGTTCTCTGTTTATCATGAAAATGGGAACGTAGATGAAAAATCTGTTTACTATGAAGATTATTCAAATCAGTTAATCCACGACCTCCAAGATGTCTAGGTAGATAAACTCTGAACAGCTGACTTTGGGTGGTGCTTATGATATTTACAGAGCATTTTCCTCGTTTGACATTGTAATTCATTTAGATCAGTTTTAGACCATTTAATAATTCCTAAAGAAGATGAAAGAATAGGAACTGCATAGGAGTTGATAGCTCTGAAAAGGTTTTTACTAGTTAAATGACTCTTGATGATAATTCTAAGTCTTTTGTAATATGAACTTCTAATATTTTCTTTAGTGCTGCTATGGTTAATTGTCTTCTCTTGACAAAATCCAAGATATTTATATGTATCTCCTTGATGCATTGGCTCGATTTCGATATTGGAAATCTTTATATAATCAGGTGATCTTTCCTTTTCAATAGAAAGATTTTTACATTTTGGAAGCCCAAATTTCATATGAATATCATTGGAATAGTTGAAAGTAATCTCAAGTAGACTTTTTAAATGAGATCTGGTTCCGGCATATAATTTAATATCATCTAAATAAATTAAGTGACTTAATTTGAATTCAGTTGATAGACTCTTTATTTTGAAGCCGAAACTAGTAGCATTTAATTCATGAGATAATGGATTAAGGCAAAGACAAAACCAAAAAGCACTTATAGAATCACCTTGAAAAATGTCTCTTTTGATTGGAATTACTTCGGATTTTAACGATTGTTTTGAAATATTTAAATGAAGATTGGTTCTCAATTTTTCATTTGGAATATTTAAATGAAGATTGGTTCTCAATTTTTCATTACAAATTCAAGAAAAAGACGAAGTGTCTTATCAATTTTATAAATTTCCAAAATTTCTTGAAGCCATGAATGATATATATATATATATATATATATATATATATATATATATATATATATATATATATATATATATATATATATATATATATATATATATATATATATATATATATATATATATATATATATATATATATATATATATATATATATATATGATGATTTCACATCATATGTTCAAATTGTCTCATTTACTTCCATGCAATAATAAAATCTTGACAGAAAACTCTAATATGGTTTAGCATATTTCATCAACAATTCGTAGGCGTTGATGGTCCAAATTTTGAGGATGAGTCTTGTAGGGAATTCAGATGACCCTATAAGGAAAAGTCTAGAAGGTTCAGGTCAGAAAATCGAGCAGGCCACTGAATAGGACCTCTTTTCAATTCAAGGATTTGGAGATTGTAAACTGAAGTATTGGCAAACTGGTGTGACGTTGTGATAAAGCATAAATTTTCAAGGTGAATTATTTGAGATTATACATTATTTTTTATGGAAATTACTTTCCTCATACGCTATTGTAAAGAGACTTCCAAGAGCTTTCAACTGAGGTATCGCTCTGACACTTTGCCTTATTGCATCTGGAGAGATTGAAGTGCATCCTGTTAGAGGGAAGGTGTATGTATTTCAATAACAGGACAGGATTAGTAGACGTCTCTTGCTTTTATTTCTGGTAAACTAAACTTCGCTTCGCCTGTTTTGAATCTCCAATACTCAGTTCATTGTGATAGGCGAGAAAAAGTACGAAAAATGGTAGATTTTGTACAGAATTTTGATATTGTTTTTTAAGTGTCTCGAGATAACAATTAAAATGAATTTTCATGAAATAAATCCGTCGAAAATATCAATAAATACAGTAAAAAAAAAAATTATTTCAGTATTAACTTCTTTCTTCGGAAATTTCGTGTTTTCATATATTCTATATGGGGTGAAGTCATTTCAATATTATAAATTCATTTTATCATTCGAACTTGTTTTCATATTGAATAATTTGGTTTAAAAATAGAATATGACAAAGTCAGTGCTAGTTATTGATAACAGAAATCGAATAACGTAAATAAGTTAATTGGTCGGGTCATAGACAAATCGAATCTCGTCATTTAGGTCATCTTTATTTCTGAACCATAAAATACACACAGGTGGGACCAGCTTATAATGTAGACTCTTTGTAGCATTATAGAAGATAATTTAAAGTGAAAATTCAGGAAAATGAGTGAAACAACAGATTTGATGTTTGGGGAAACAAACTATTCATCATTTGCTCGAATTAAATAAGAGAGAATTACATATAAAAAAGAGAGAAAACTATTTTGCATAATGCTAAATTTTGATAACAGTCGGGGAAAACGCATTATGTATAATGGTTATCATTCAAAACACGGTAAACCCCCTTACAATCGCCCCTCAGGTAATGAATGAACTAATTTGCAGTATACGCTTTGTGTGTTTTTTGTATCTCAAAATATACGGCGTAGCCTTCGTACAACCTCGAGATAAAATTATATCTTACTCTTTCTGTATCTATGACGGACTGGATGCAGGGTTACATAAAAAAGGCATCTAACCTAACCTAACAACATCAAGTATAAAGCATCCTGAATCCTGTACCGGTTGATACAGTTGTGGATGAATTTGTGACTTATCTATTCAGTACAAGATATTTAAAAACTCTTGAAAACAAAGTATATGATGCTTCTTTTATAGGCTTTTAGAATAAGTGATTCCCAAAGTGGTCTATATTGACCCCCAGGGGTCTATGACAATTTGCAAGGGGTCTACATACACTGATAGTACATATTTACTTTCATCATACTATCTTATCATATAAAAACATATACATTATTTATAAAAGTACCTATGAAGTGAAAAATTTATTATATATGTTTATAAAATTGTGTTGTTGTTGGATGTAGGCATTCGCTTTGTGGTCCCAATACATTTTGGACTTGTAAAAACCTGCACATAATGAAATACCAGTATCATCTTGTAAGAGCAGTCTCAGAGCTTCGCTAACTTGCACTGACTTCAATTCGTCACTATAAATACGAATGTGAGACAAATACGTTTATTTGTTTCCTGAATCTTGAAGAGTAAAGTGCTAAGAAAATATTCAAAAAAATATAAACAGGTAGTTTATCACACAAATTACAGTGAATCAGTGTTATGTTTGAGAGAGAAAGAAAGTAAGTACATTATTTTTTATTTAATTTTAGTTTTGTACTCGTAGTTAGAAAAGATTGATGAATTACGCCAATCATGACTTTAGTTATTAGTAGTTTGATATTCAATCATGCAGAATTACACGAGCACTCCTCAATAATTTCTTTTTGAAAGTTTTAGCAATCGGGTATTCCGAACTAATTGCTGCAAGGAGATGTTCGGATTATGGAATGTTCCCGGAAAAATATAATTTTTTTTTTAATATACAGCTGCTGTTGTTTATGTCTTATTCAAATAATGTAATTTCGTCCACAGATGACTGATGCCATGTCCGAATCTAAAAAGAAATATAGACAGTACAGTGTTTATTATTTGAAATTTGGCTTCATTCCATTATTGTCGGACAAACAATTGTTTTTGTGCCTTTTATGCAACAAAGTTTTGGGCAATGACGCTATGAAACCATCTATGCTGCAGGATCATCTGAGGAGATGTCGCCCTGATGAAACAGATAAAGATTTGCAATACTTTCAAACACTCAAAGATACACTTCAGAAGAGACCCCACACTGCACAGAATGTTCGCTTCGACGTCACAAAGAAACGATGATGGTTTGCGGGCGTCTTACAATACCTCGCTACTTATAGCAAATTCCGGAAAACCGCATACTATCGGAGAGAAGTTAATTTTACCAGCCGTTGAAGAGGTTTTAAAAACTGTTTTACACTAACCTGCATCTGATATCATTAAAAGAATTCCTTTGAGCAATAATAATGTACTGACGTATTGATGAAATGAGTTCTGATATTGAAAGCTTCTTTTGTAATTACTTGCTAACGACCCATTTCTCTATACAACTGGACGAGTCAACTTTACCTGGTAATGCAGCATTATTATTGGCATATGTTCGTTTTGTTATGAATCAAGAAATCTACGAGGAACTGCTCTTTCCAAGTACTTTGATAACCGACACGAAAGGTAAATCAATATTTCATGTTTTGAAGGATTACTTCATTGAAAAAGAAATCCCTTTATCAAATATAATATCAGTAACTACAGATGGAACTCCTACCATGGTTGGACGTTATCGTGGATTTATAAGCTATTTAAAACAAAATGTGTCAGGGGTGTTAGCAATACATTGCGTCATCCATCGAAAACATTCAGTTGCGAAAAATTTGAGTGTTAGATTGCATGAATCTCTTCAATTAGTCTTTGATGCACTAATCCGAATCCGAAGCAACGCGTTGAATACGCGATTATTTGCACAATTGTGTGAAGAAAATGACGAACACTTTCATCGATTACTCCTTCACACTGAATACGCTGGCTGTCGAAGGGCTTTTGTTTGACAAGATTTTTTGCACTTTTTGAGAATATTTTAGAATTTCTGGATACTTCAGATAATATAAATTATGTTAAATAGACATCGCCTATTTAACAGATTTGTTTGCAAAATTTAATACGGTTAATTTGCAGTTACAAGGCAACAGTTTAAATTTGATTAAAACAAAGTCCATCTTATCAGCATTTCTTGCCAGAGTAAAACTAACGAAGCAAAATATTGGACGGGACGAATTTTCTCAATTCCCCAGTTTGTCACAGACAAACTACCAGGAAGACGACTTTTCAACCTACGCTCAACATTTAAATGCCTTCTATTCAGATTTTGAAACTAGGTTTGAGGATGTTTTGACTATGGTAATACCACCGTGGATAATCAATCCATATGGTGACATAGAAGAAACGAATGTCATAATACAAGAGGAACTGACTGAACTAAGTACAAACGAAGAACTTAAGATTCAGTTTGAAAACGGAATCAGCAATTCTGGCTGCAAAACAACATACCCGATACTTATCCCGTATTGTGGAATATAGCGAGGAAATTTTTCATTTCCTTTTCATAGTTATACCTAGTGGAAAGCGGGTTCAGCGCTGTTACCAATCACGAAAAAAAAAGAAACAGACTGGACATCATTAGCCGAGGAGATTTAAGATAAACCCTTACAAAATTGACGCCAAATGTTGATAGTTTATTATTAAAGCATCATGTTCATCCTTCTCACTGAACATATTTACTTATTGCTTAGTTTATTTTATGTAACGTATATTCTATATAACAGATACAAAATTTTATTTTGACTAGTGTTAATTTTAATTCAATTAATAAACGTATAAATTAACATGCGTTTTTACTTTAAGTGTTTGACACTAAACTTCACTACAGTTAGAAATTCACAAAAAATCAATATCAGGTAAGTAGGGGATCTACCCAAACCCGAAAAACATGGCAAGGGGTCTACGACACAAAAAAGTTTGGGAAACTATTTTAGATGTTTGGTGAAAAAAGTCGAAACATTCGCTTTGAAAATTTTCTTGAATTCTACTGTAAATCCAAGATGATATAATATGAATGCAAACTTCTTCTAAGAGATTTATCGAATAATTCATAAATTATTTAGTTATGACTTTCATGGCAATTTATTTCTTATTCATGTGCTATCAGTAATGGCAAGATTTAATGGTACAGTAGAATATACAAGGTGGGGCGAAATGGAAGGGTGTTTTTGGAACGGGTAGTACACGTAACGGTGAGTGATAAGAGGGGTGCGACTCAGGAGGACTTACCATTTAGTTCACAATGGTTATTTGGAAAAGAGAGTCTGTCATTGGCGTTCAAAGGCGCTTTCGCCAGCTCTTCGACATTGGTCATACACTTCAGTTCCGAAACGTGACACAATCACCCGATGGGTACAGAATTTCAGACCGACTGCATCAGCAATGAGTCCGAAACCTCAAGGTCGTCTTCGAAGTGTAAGGACACCAGATTCCGTGGAAAGGGTGGGACAAGTTATAATTCAAAGCCCAGGGCGCTTCTTCCGAAAACGAGTTGTAGCACTCCAAATGAGTTCGGAGAATTTTACATCAAGGTTGTCCAGCAACTGAATGAAGGAGATTTTGCACAACGCCAGCAGTTTGCCGAGAGAATGCATTGTCGCTGATGAAATTGAACCAGTAATAATGATGAGTGATGAGGCTCATTCTCATTTAAGCGGTTCGGTTAATAAACAGAACTGCCTATATTGGCAGCAGAAAACTCCCACGAACTGCATCAAATCCCACTTTGCAGTGAGAAAGTCACCGTTTGGTGCGCTATGAGCCGTCTTTGGGTGTTAGGTATTTTTTCTAGGATGAGAGAAGGACATACAGCCATAGCCTCAGTAGACGTTGTGCGTGGCATTTTTCCTGGTCATGTACTATCTCGTTTTGGTGATGTGCCGTGTCCCCCTCTTTCCCTGGATCTCACTGCTTGTGATTATTTTTCGTGGGGAAACCTAAAAGCTTAGGTCTACGTAGATAAACTTCGAAATCTGATACTTTTCACTTTATCTACACTAAATGTAAACTTTTAAGCTTTAATTTCACGTAATTAAAATGTTCTACGATAAAAAACAGCTGAGTTATTGCCATTTCAAGAATGCCCTTCCATAACGCCTCACCTTGTACTATTCTATCGAAAGAAAGTTTCCAAATGGGAATTTATTTCTCGAAAATAAAAGGTAGAATTTCTTTTTCATATCCAGAATTGATTCAATTATATTCAAGTAAGTCCATTCCTTGTTTACGCTCTGATTCATTGCATCGCAAATTGGGTGACCGACTTTTTGAAGGGTTGGTGGCATTTTGGCATTTTATTACATGCACGTGCGAAGATCCATTTGGGACAAATATACAGGGGCGCGTCGTGGTTTAGACGGTAAGAATTCATTGACCTATCGTGCCGTCCGCGTGATTCCACATTTCAAATTCATTTAGAAGAAGTTTGCATATTTGTTGAAGAAGTATCTGTATTTGGTCAATGAAACACAAAATATTTATTTTTCATTCAAATTTATTCTAGTGCCTTTCAAACTCATAAACTTATATTCCATCACCCGTTACAACGCGTTTTGTGAATGTGGTATCGGAAATGACTCGTTCTAGCATATCTTCAGCGACCTTTACGCGATTCAAATTTGGAAAGAAATTCGGGTCTTTTGGAACTAGTCGAGTAGCAACGCGTTTCATGCCCAAACGATCGTTTAAAATGGCACAGATTGATTCGGGACACACAGAAAGTCCATTGCCTATCTCTCTCGAACTTGAATGACGATTTTCAATTACTGTTTCCCTGACTTTATCGATGTTAACTTCAATTGAAGATGTTGATGGCCGACCAGAGCGAGGCAGATCTTTCAATACATCTCTGCCGCTGTTGCATGCACTTGTAATGTATCTGTACTCTGTTATACAGCACCTATCACTTTTTCAATTCTATGTTACGCCTATGATTTGCTATAGGAATTAAACGAAGAGCAAATCTACATTATCACTTCGGACTTATCCTATCTACTATTAGATTCAGACTCATTCATTCAGTTCTTATTCTTTCAACATTCATTCTACAGTCAAGTTCAGTTCTCGTATACATAAAGATACATTTTAGCCATACCAAGTTACAACAATTGTAAAAGTGATTCTGTGAATGTAATAGTAATAAAGTGTTAAATAGGTAATAGTCAAGTTATTCCCGACCCATTACACACTGTACCACTCATATGCACTTGTTTTTGATCAAGTCGATTCGCCATAAGCAAATCGACAGAAGGTAACATTTTCAGCGATTCGGTACACGAAATTCCATTTGCCATGCAAAATTTGAGACCAATTCTTTATTCGATATTTTTTTATTGTATAAATCACAAAACATGCTTGTGAGAACTGACAAAACCGAGTACTGTAAACAAACTAAACGAAAGAACGCGTTCGCTTTCCCCGGCAGTAAAGAAAACAGTTGTCATAGCACCAACCAAAATTTTGATGATCGTTTTAAGAAGATTTTATAAATAATCAATTACAGGTTTTTTGACAGAATGTATGTGTCCAGTAATCCATCAGCACTTAGATGCTTGAGAACAATCCAAATAAAAATGGTACTCATAGAAATTAAAATAAAATAAGTAATGAAAAACTTTTGGAAAAATACCGAATATTTCCACCGCTAGCAAGTTACTTCATGACATCTACAATTCAGGCTCAAAATCGATGATTTTATATCCTTCTGATCAATTTCGTTCCAAATTTCGTTCAGTCTGTTCCAAACCTTCCTTATGGTAGCTGGTTGGTTTTACTGGCTTCTCAATCTTCCATTGTTTCTATCTCAGATATGTTCTATGGGATTGAGGTCTGGACCTCGTGAAGGCCACCCCATTGAAGGGATTTTGTGATCTTGAAAGAAGTTCCTAATGATATGAGTTTAGTAACATCTTTCGTTATCATGCATTAAAATTCTCACCCATGTTTGTTGCAGTTTGTACATGTTCGTCTACAATGTCTGTAACATACCTCTAAGCATTCAGGGTTTTATTATTTACGATGTCCAGATCAGTGCGAGCATTCAAAGAAATTTCTCCACTAAAACCATTACTAGGTGAAAAGTTGCACTGGTCATAGTTCTGTACACTAGAGAACGTCGATCGCAATGAAAGAGACAAAATCTCGACTAATATTCAAACAAAACACTCTCCTAGTCATCTTTTAACCAATTCACGTGTTCTTTGATAAAATTCAATCTGGCTCTTCGATGTGGTGCAGTTAGAGTTAGGCCTCGAGCTACCACACGAGGCCTCCAACCAAATTTCCTGAAACATTATCGTATCGTTTCAGTGCTAATTTGCACTCTACTGTTCTGTATAAGCAGCACTTGAAAGTGCTTAGAAGTAGCGACCCGTTATCTCAACTAGGAAATTCTTGAATAATAGTCATGGATCGCCGTTGTTGCTTGAGGTCGTCCTTGGCCAGGTTTCATTTCATGACTACCATCCTCCCTGTACCAGCGGATCATTCAGGTTTCATTCGAAATTTCAATTTATTTCTTTCATTTCAATTTATCAGGTGTATCTTTTGAAAACCTTTTTTTTCGAATTAAGTCTTTATTCCAGGAAAATGAATAGAGATACCATCAATCAAAGTATAGATCATCATTTATCACAACTTTTTCCTATTTCTCGGGAAGGAGACGAATTCCACGACGGTAAAATGACTCACCTTTGGATTAAATCCATTTGATGACCCATTTCTCGACAAATTCGAAAGAATTGAAGTGCTCTTCCGAGAGTTCATGAGCCGTTGACCGAAACAAATGGTAATGTGATGGAGCACGGTCTGATTAGTAAGGTAGAAGGACGTCCCATCGAAGCTGTGACTGTTTGACCTTGTTTGAGAAGCTCATGGTGAATTACTCCTCTTTGATATCACCAAATGCAGAGCATAGCCATCTTTCCATAAATATTGCGCTTTTTAGTCGATGTTGATGGTTGACCAGCGTCACTTTTCATCTCCAGTTACAATAAGATGGAGACATCTCTTTATTTTCTGTCTAGCTAGCGGGAATTCCCAAATGGTCTTTCGATGTCTTTTGGCATTGGTCTACTGGTACCCTTTTTCTTTCTTTGCATACTTTACCCATTGCTTCCAAACGTTCAGTTATTCGAGACTGAGCCACGTTTAGTGTTGATGCAAGCATTTTTTGAGTTTGGTATGGGCCTTCGTCTATGGAAGCCTTTAGTTCAGTAGTCTTCACTCCTGAGTGTTCTTTGTCGATTACATTGAAATCACCAGATTTGAAACGTCGAAACCATTCTTAACAAGTTAAATCCGATGGAGCATGATCACCGTAGATTTCAATTAGCATTCTATGAGATTCGGTGGCAGTTTTCCTTAAATTGAAGCAAAACAATAACGCTTCGCTCAATTGATGCTTTGTTGGCCGGAAATAAGACCTTTTAATGACTCTAAAACACATTGAAACTGATACAACGTAAACCTTTATGTATGTTATATAATTGACAGATGTCAATGCTACATTTTAAGCCTCCTTTACATTGGTCATTAAGGCTCAGTCTTTAGTTACGCCTATGAAAAACATCGAATTTTGATGGCATACGAGGTATGTCAATTAAGTTCGCGGAAAAGTGCCCGGACGGTTCGGAATGTACATAAATACTTGAAAATACCTTATATTCCTTCATATTAGTCTCCCTCGAATTCGATGTACCGGCGCCACCGTTGGACTCACTATTGGAAGCATAGTTGGTATTAGTTTGGCGAGTTGGCCTTGAAACAGAAACGAGCGGAGGAACAAGCGTAGAAATCTCCTCAGAGCATCTTCCATGAAAATACCTGTAAAAAAGAGAGAGCTCACCCATTTCCGTGCGATGTTCCAGTGGAGCGATGGAATCTGTAAGAGCACAGTCACCGATCAACCGAATCGCCCTCTTCTGTACGAAATCCAGGAGTTTCAAGGTGTGTTTAGGGGCAGAATCCCACACGTGGGAACCATACTCTGAAACGGGACGGGAATTTGAGATTTATAGGAGTTGAGTCGGAGTGAAGTATCTTCTGGCACGATACAGAAAACCCAGTTTTTGAGATGCTGACTTAGCAGTGATCACAACATGGTCGTGCCATTACAAACTGTCTCCGACGGTTACCCCAAGCATTGTTATGGATTAAGTGAGCGAGATAGTCTCGTTGTTCATTACTATATTTGGTACAGTACTGTTAACCTTCCTAGAAAACAAACAAGCTTGAGTTTTGCTAGTATTAAACTCCACCAGGTTCGCAGAGCCCCAATCGAGAATTGCCTTCAAGTCACTATTGAGTTTAGCACACGTATTTCGTCTGTAACATGAGATGATAGAGGATTTCTCGACCAGAAGGATGCGTGGAGTGTACTGTCGTCCGCAAAACTGTGGATATTACAACCTGTAACAGTAAGCAAGTCGTTTATATGAAGTAGAAACAGGGTTGGTGCTAGAATCGTGCTCTGAGGCACACCAGCATTAATGGCAAGTGTGTCAGATGTACCTCCATCCAAGACCACACTATGAAAAGTTTTTACCGAATAAATCTATATGGTTTTCAATATTCATGAAATTGTAATATTGCATCAAACTGATCTACTTATAAATTTGCTGCAGCTCGGTTCGTTTCAACCCCCTTAACAAATCACCCCACTGTAGTCAAATTAACACCTGTTGTTCTGGGTATCCCGTCTAATAAAGAATCATGTTGTTATCATGTTCTTATTCGGATTTTATTGGATTGACCTCGTGATGAGCCAAAGAAATATGTTCGACCTTGTCCATTTCGACAGTAAATTCCCTTAGTGTATGTATGATTTCGTTGGCTCTCATGGGTTTAATTATAATGAACACACCTTAATTTCGCGTATTTACCTGTCACGCCTACAGTTGGCTTTTGGTCTGGTTATCTTCTTAATTGGACCTAAGTGGATTAGATTCCTGAAATGATAACTAACTAGGGTGGAAATTGAAATTAATTTTGAATAGCAAATAGTGAGGATGTTCATATCTGGGATTCCAAAGTGCGATAAAGAAATATTTATATATATCAAATCAAGAATGAGTGATTATTCAAATATTATCAGATAACAAGATAGTCAATAATATATTTGATTAAATATTTGGAAGATATAGGAAGTACCTGTTCGTATTCAGGTTGATAGTAAGCCTGTTTATTTGACTATTTGAACGTTTAACGTAATATATAGATTGTGATTAAGTTGATTTTTATTTGCTAACCCTTTCTTCAAAAATTAACTGGGGAATCGGGGTTAAGAGAACGGAAAGTGTTTGAGGTTAAAAATTTATAATTTGCAGAGTGTTTTTACGCGTTTCGGCACAGGGCCATCAGAAAATATTCATCTCTGCACAATTATTATCTAAAACAAAAATCATAATTTCAGTGAAACACATAATACAATTCTTGCGTTAAAAGCTATTCACCTTACACATTCTGCCTTTACATCATTATCATCACTGGTAAAACAAATACAAAAAAGCAAGACAGCAATAACAGGCAATAACAATTGATATTTGAGTATAAATGGTTGCAGCAATTCATTGAAGGGTGTATTTCATTTTATCAGATTATTGTAGACGTTCATAAATCCGTCAACATCAGCTCTTGAATTTACTGTCTTAGCTTCTTTTTGGATTTCGATCATTTCTAGAATGTTTCTTTTGAAGTCGTTGCTTTCAGATGCAAGAACTCGTACATCAGCAAAATTAAATTTATGTAGTAGTTCAATGCTATGTTTCGCTAGGGCGGTACTTTTTTATTAGATCTAACGGAGTAGTCGTGTTGGTATATTCTTTTATACAAGTATTTTTCAGTATTACCGATATAGCACGCTTCACAGTCCTGACAATTAACCTTGTATATACAGTGTGTTTTGTTCTCATTTTTCACCCTTGGCCTTAGAGTGGTGAAAAATTGTTTGCAGTAGTTGTTAGGTTTGTGTCCAATCTTGATGTTGTAATTTTCTAGGCATTTATCAATTTGTTGCGACAGTATGGGTGTATAAGTGAGGCCGATGTATTTAAAATCTATTTTTTCTTTTTTCTTTTGTTCTGTATTGTATATTTCATGTATTCTTTTTTTATGAGTGGTTCAAAAAAACCAGGTGGAAACGCGTTTCTTTTTAGTATGTTCTTCAATTTCTTTATATTTTTTGTTCTAAATTTAGGGTGTGATAGTTTGATGGCTCTATCAACCAGGCTATTGATAACGCTTTTTTCGTATCGGTTTGGTACCATTGATTCAAAATTTAGGTATCTACCACTCCATGTCGGTTTCTGATACCAATTTGTTATATATTTCCTGTATCGTCGTGGGTTAATTGTATGTCGAGGAAATTGATTGTTTTATCTTTTTCGATTTCATTGGTAAAAAAAATAGATTTTAAATACATCGGCCTCACTTATACACCCGGACTGTCACAACAAATTGATAAATGCCTAGAAAATTACATCAAGAACTCGCATCATGCCTCCTACGATTGCCCCTAAAGTGTGAGCTCAGGAAATGTAACATACTATCTTGCGTATGATTCAATAAACGAGTGAAAACCCTCGAAGAAAAAACTTGTTTCCCTGTTGCTATTGCACTAGCAATAGCTTGTCTGTTCATGTTGTATTAGTGTCGTGTGTACAAAAAGAGTACCAAAAATTTTTCTGCTTAGCAGCTTCATTCTCTCATTCTCATCTTGCACTCCATGATTTCCAGGACATCTTCACGAAGACAAGGGTGAAAAGAACAGGAAACATCTGTAACGATGGAAAAAGAAAAAAGCAGCAGGAAAATATTGCATCAAACATACCTAACTCTTATATGTCTAAACTCACTTAAATCTAAGAACTTAACTAGCGCTCCTCTGTTTTTCAACAGGAAACATCTCATACACCATGGGAAAAAAGCCCTAAGGGGTGCAGTCTTAGCCTTATCTAAGAACTTAACTAATAACTCCTCTTTCTTTTAACAGGGAACATCTCATACACTATTCAGGGGTTTAACCCATAATAACCTCAATATTTAAGAACTAATTTTCTAAATAGACTTGGAGTTCTCTACCCAGTTAATGAAATTATTATTATTATTACGTAATGATCGCCTCGTTTCGTGAAAATGTTTTGAAATCTCCATTTAGTCAGGTATTAAAAGAATCAACTTGGTATGCGGTTGCCTTTCAAGGCGTAAACTCAACGTTATCAGTAACAATTTTTAGCTGCATACATATTCATCCATTTCTTTTTGTTACTTACTATAATCTCTGCCTCTGTCAATGCTTGCTCTTCCTACCTTATACAGGGTGGGGTGTAATGGAAGGGCGTTTTTGAAATTTTGAACTCGGCTCTACGTTGAACATATTTAATTACGTAAAATGCAAGCTTAAATGTCACCATTTAGTGTAGTGAAAGTAAAGAGAATCATGTTCTGAAAATGACTTCAAGTAGATTACGTCCGTGTTCCGCAATGCATTGCTGTAGTCGATTCTCAAAGTTCTGCATCACCAGCTCTTACAAATCGGTGTCGATTGCCCTAATATCTCTTGTGATGGCTTCTTCCAACTGCAACTCTCGAGGTTCATCGACGTAGACCTTAGCGTTTAGGTTTCCTCTTCATTCACGTGCATGACAACCTTGATATTATAGGGGTCAAAGCGGAGGTCTTGGTGTAAAATTCTGTAAACAGTCCGACTACTCATTTGGAGTGCTGCAGCTCATTTTTGGACGGAGCGCCCTATTGCCGTTTCACTTCGGAGACTACCTTGAGGTTTCGGATTTATTGCTGATGCAGTCGTTCTGAAATCCTGTACCCATCGGATGATTGAGTCACGTTTCGGAACTGAAGCGTTAGACCAATGTCGAATCGCCGCTGCACGACAATAGCATACTCTCCCGATTTTACATACTCTTAAACTGTGAACGCACGGAGCTCTCTTATCCAGACAACCATTGTGAACTAAATGGTAACTCCTCGAATCACCTTAGCCTCTCTCGTCTACTCACTCACCATTACGTGTACTACCCATTCCATTACGCCCCACCCTGTATATCCCGGATAGTAGCATCCCATGTTTACACTGGTCTTTCCCTCTTCTTTATTTACGTGATTTTCGCCTCTCAAATCCATTTCTCTCGTGAAATCTTGTGAATGTTCCATTTGTTGTAGGTGATTCCAGCACCTTAATTCTCTATTTTCTATGAAATCTAATGTTGGTTCTATTTCAGGATTCTTCCTCATGTTGTTGTTTCTCATCTTGTCCATTATTAAAACCCCCATTACTCTCCTGGAGTACTTCGTCGCGACAGCCTGTATCTTCTCATTCTGCTTTTTGTCAAGCATACCTGTTTCACATCTTAATATGAGTATTGGTCTATAAATAGATTATCTATAAAGAAAACCTTTCAGTCTTCAGATATATGTTCCTGTGTCACACTTATTATGAATTTATAATTGATTTTCACCTTGTTCCATATTTGGAACCATTTCTGCTATGATTTCGTCTTTGAACGTTTGACTACTTCAAAATATTCTTTTCATTCTCCCTGATGATAATTATAGATGAAAGTATGTATTATACTATCACAAGAGAATTATTGAGAATCGGGATTGCAATTTCGGTCCCTCAGTCATCTTCAGCTGACAACAATACATACATACATAAACAGGTAGATACAAAATTAACAAGAGTGCAATCAAGAGGTATTAACGAATTATAATAAAACAGGTATAATTTAAAGATTAAGATTCTTGGAAGAGTTACTTTTTTTGCTGTTTTGAAATGACGTTTGCAATGCTTTCGCTGATAGGCCAAAATATGTTGATGAAATATATTCATCTGTATTAGTTGATTCTATACGTGCTCCTATTAGCGAAAATATTGCAAATGTCATTTCAAAACAGCATAAAAAAATAGCTTTCAAAACCTACATGAAACACCTACAACAATTTCAATAGTAATGATTGAACTGATAGATTTGACAGTACTGGAGTTAGAGTTGTCCTGTATGGATTGTGAAGAGTTTATATGGGTCAGACTGATAGTTCATTCAAAACTAGATACAAAGAGCTTCAATCAGATTAAAATAACCAGAGATCCGACGAATCTACTATCGCTACACAGTGTATCGAAAATGGCCATCATCTGGAGTTTACAAGTTGATATAAAGAGTATCAATCAGATTACAGTAACCAGAGAACCGACGAATCTACTTTCGCTTCACATAGCATCCAATAGCCTTCATTTTCCACCCATAGATGACTTTCAAAATATTCACAGAATACCTAAAAGACGAAAGTTAGATTTCTTAGAATCAATCGAAATCTTAAAACTCCATTTTATGAGTATTGTCCTATAATTAGACTATCTATCAAGGAAATCTGTCAGTTTTGGATATCTGTACCTAGAGCCAAACTTCGTATAAAAAGCAGAAATAGATTTTCAACTTCTTATTCCATATTTCGAACGATTTCTGCTGTGATTTTTCATTTTCTTAGTACCTTTTCTTTTTTCATACGTTTGACTACTTCTCGAGCTTCTTGTATCATTATGATACTTTCTATATATTTATTTAATCCCAGGAATTCTCCAAAATATTCCTTCCATAACTTTTCAGTCTTTACTCAATCTTTATCCTCTTTATTTTTGATGTTATATTGGTCATGAGTTTTCCTTCTCAATAGACTTGATAAGTTCATGAAAAAGGTTTTGATTTGTCTTACTTGACCCTTCCATATTCTTTTCCTCGCTTCATTTATTAATTTTTTCACGCGCTTCCACTTCTTTTCGTGTTGATGGTACCTTTCATTTTTCTGGAGCTGAGATGCAGCATCCATTGTTCTCTTTTGATATAAATCTCTTTCTTTATTTCTACTGTTCACCAAGATGTTTGTTTGGCATTACCTGTTGTTTTACTATTTCTGTGTACTTCTTTGGCTTTCTAAGCCTTACCGGCTGGAAGTATCAGAGGTTAATTCGAATTATATGTTCCCTAGAATGATAGAAATTTCTTTAATAATATTTTATCATCGGTCGATCGAGAAAGTAGCCAGAAGGCATAGGGTGGTTGTTATTTTCTAAATCTAACAATTTTTTGCAAGAAGATAGTGAAGAAGTTATAAGGATAGTAATTGAAAACGTGATCCCTCCAGGTTACAATTTTCAGGAAATATTCTCTCAACAGTTTCAAAAATACACGTGGACAGCCAGACTATTCTGGCGGTAGCGAGTATCTGCCAGACGAGTATGTAATGGTAAATGGTTCCAATGTCAGCGTTGGTATATCTACTATTGTGTCTGTTGATTCGACTTTATCTTAAGTCAAAGTTCTTGTAACTATCATCAAACTTGGAAAAATTGGATATCAATTTTAGGGAAAACTATTTCAATTACCCTTTGAAATTCGTCTAACATCCCTCGATACAATGACCCCAACTAGGGAAATATAGTAAAAGGGTTATTTCCGATAATGTTTTATGGGCTATCATTACCATATGCAATGTGCAGCATAAATAAAACTTGTAATCAGCATGCATGTATCACCTCCAATTTGATTAAACAAGATAAGTTAACCGTTTCCACTTGTTGATTAATTTATGTGACGAAAAAACCTGTTGCCGTCTCTGGGGGCCGCTTTGTCGTTCCAAATCGTGATTATGAATTAAAGTCGACGTAGTTTTTAAATATCAGAAGATTATTATAAACTGAGAAGAAAACTTTGAAAATGGGAACTAATTCGAGAAGTTTTATTTAATCCAGTAATTTTGACGATCGACTTGGATCGACTTGACAAACGTCAATAATTTTCCCTTTTTCCCTTTCCGATCTAATAGGAATAAAATTAATTCTCCTTCGGAATCGGAAAGTATTAGGGCGCTCAATATCGAAAGAATTATAAGAGAGTCTCAACCGATCTTTCAAAACCCGAACACGAAAATTAATGTGCCGATAATCAGATAAGGCGACGAAAACGCAAGTTGGTATTTTTCGAGATGATCGATGTCGGTTTTTGGTCGTTGAATTCCATTTTCCACTAAAACATGTCTTACGCTGCCAACATTATAACGAAAAGAATTGTCCAATATTGCTGGAAACCGTGAAAGTACTAACAACCTCTACTTGGTAATGGTTGTGTGCTGTTCTACCATCTATTGATTTACTCCTCATCTGCTTGTTTCGCATTCCGCTTGGTCCGATATATTTCTGTTCCTGTATAAATATGACTCTTTGAGACGATATTTCTATATATATATATCGGCTATTCAAACATGATTACTATACTATCAAATGACTAAGGCAGCTGATGCTATCATTGCGAGAACGCCCTTATTTAGGTTACCTTTGAATTTTGCGCCTCTGGCACTTTTACTGTTGACAGCTCCCATCTGACAACAGCTTCCTGTATTTTGACATTTTTCAACCAAAACGTACTCACAACACTCTAAAGTACTAGTGAGTTTAGTTTTGTTTATAATCATTTATAAAATTCAACTCGGATAAAAAATTGAACTAATACTTGAACAATTTTGAACCCACTCCATATAACGCCTCCTAGTCCTAGAGCAAACTGGAGTCAAGTTGCACTACATTGAGCTTAGGGCCTTCTGATCTTCTGGCATGGTTATGATCTGCCAAAAATTTTCTAACCGTTTAAATACTAAAAACATGGCTGATTGAATTCGTAAAGTCAGTGATGGAAAAGCCTTCTTTCTGAAGTTATCTTCGAACTGCTGAAGTACGGGTTGTCCCATTCGTTTTAGTATGGCAGCTAAGTGAAATACGACAAATGAAGAAAAATGACCCTTCACCATCTTAGTCTTGGATTTTCGAGGTAAATTCATTGGTGAAAACTGATCGCAGCTTTCTGTTTCTACAGACAAGGGATAATGACTGACGGATAGAATTTAGCCGATGGTATCAGGAAAGGGGAAAAATCATGAATTTTAGCAGTATACAATATGGACTGATGAAATCAAGGTCCAGTGACGGATTATTCAGTTGCAATAATGAACAATATTGGTCCGATGTTAACCCCCAATGGGCCGTGAACATTTGGTTTAAATGTTTGATGCGCGATAATGATCCACCATGTGTTGGCAACTTTATTATGATATAATAAATGAGAATAGAGTCGTGGGTTCTTATATGAAATTCCCTTGGCTCAAAGGATGTCAGTATATTTCCAGCATAGGGGTGTGCTCCTTTACTTGACAAGAAGTATTTCTGAACCTTCAAAGCAGTATTTCAATGATAACTAGATAGGAACGAGTGGAATAATGAGATACTCACCTAGTTGTAGTAGCGGGGGTGGAGATGATAGCGATGTTTCCGATAGACTTCAAGAGGCTATGTCTACTTTTCAGGGGTGGTGTGATGGAGAGAAACTTAGTATAAACCCCTACAAAACCCTTATGGTGCCATTTACCAGAAAGAGGGGATATTTGTTTCCTCCACGATTTGTTTATTCCGGTTGTGGAAGAAGCAAAATATCTGGGGATTACCCTGTATAGCAAACTCACGTGAAATTCGCAACTGGAAAACACAATACATAAGGCTAGACATTCCTTATGGGCATGTCAAACGACCTGTGGAAAAAGTGGGGTCTTGCCCCAAAGCAACTTCAGTGGCTATATGTGATGGTGGTGAGACCATGTATTGCGTATTGCTTGGTGGGAGTGCAGTGTTAAGAAACAATGCCAACTGCATAATGATTACTGGAGCCTTTCGCTCTATACCCACTGCGGTCATGGAACTGATTTTGGGCCTTTCCCCTCTTCATCTGGTGATAAAACGAGTGGCTAGAATGGCGTCCTACAGATTCCATCATCTTTCCCGTAATGAAACGGGTAACTTCGGCTTTGTGCCTGGCGCTTAACAGTCTGAAATCAAGACAATGAAGTTCTGAGTATGAGGTCAGACATAGCAACACCTCAAACCAACATGGAGAGGCTATTCCAGATCATCATTCCCGATAGACAGGATCAGCTTCGAGGAGCGTCTACTTGAGGGTCCCTGTTGGTACACGGACGGCTCAAAAACTGCCAAATTAGAAAAGCGGAGCAGGCTACGTCTAATATGGGTTCCTGGTCACTCGGTCATTGAGGGAAATTAGAAGGCGGACTCATTGGCTGCTCGAGGAACTAACCTGGAGTTCATAGGACCGGAGCCTAAGCTCAGAATTCCCCTTGAAACTGCAAGGATGGAAAACAACCGATGGCTGGACTTGAGGGTACTTGAGCATTTTATGAGCCTCTCAGGCCTCAGACATGCTCGACGTGCCATCAGTGGACCTTCCGTTGCAAAAGCCAATGCCTGGTTCAAACTCTCTAGGTTGGAACTGAGAGTTTTAACTGCCATACTAACGGGGCACTGTCGCCTCAGGAACACCTAAATGAATTAGGATTGATTGAGGATCCTTCATGTAGGCTATGTGAAGAAGATAAAGATTCAATAGAAGTCAGGAGTCAGGATGGAAGAACTTGGATCTTGCAAACTGAAGCTGACTGAGCTTATTAAGCTCTCACCCACGAAACTCGTATCCTTTACGAGAAGGATGGAGCTCGTGGATGAAATTTAGGACAGAGTGTGCCACAATAGACCACCGGGTCGCAGTGGCCGGGCTGCTAGGCAGCCCTCACTTAATTAATAATATCTATTTATCTAATTGTAGTAGATCAATGAATAATCCTTCCTGACAAGAACTCGTTCTGAAATCTGCCCGCCATGCACGCACCAGAATAGTTTTTCTTATATCAAGTTTACATATGTAGACTCCTCGCGTAAGATACCGCGGAAGATATTTGTTTTATCGAATATTAACCGACAGGAGATTTTTCCTGGAAACGAGGTCTGGAGCACTCAAGCCATCGGGACTATTTCGCTCGTTTTAAACCGTAATTTAATTCACGGGCCGACGAAAGATGGTCTACAAATGTTGGAATTTTTATGTACTCATATCTGTTCGTTACTGTTCGTTGCCTTTCTCGACGGGTTCACCGTCTCGGACCATAGAGGGCGGCTCTCGTATGTATGTACGAGATGCGCCGTTTCTGGAATCGTTAGGCTATTTAAAATGGTTGGTTAGGATACTGAAAAGCGATATACGGCACTGGTGAGTACCGAATAAGAACGAAATTGTAGTCTGCCGCTTCGTTTTCCGGCATCCTGCTTAATCGCACTATTGTGGCTCTTGAGACCTGCGTGCATGGCAGGCAGATTGGAGAACTAGCACTTGTCAGGAAGGATTATTCATTGATCTTCGGAGTTTTTAATAGTTCTTCTTGTCTCAAGTTTATAAACGACGGTTTCTGGACGTTGCATTTCTTACATTCAGAATAGTGAAAATACTTTTAGGTATTTAACTTGTTCGCACCGAGGTGTACATTTGGTGGTACACCGCAGACCATTCCAACAGCCGGCGAGTACCATCGGTGGTACAGGCTATGTGTATTTCGAATCTATTTAATAACGGGACGGCTGCAGAGGGAACTTGTAGATCGAATTACGGCTGTTGGTGTTACCTGAATGGTGCTAAAAGCGTTTTGGAATCGAACTGGTTTCAAGACTTTTACGTTGTGATTATTGTTGAGTAGTAAAATGAAACAGAATCTTGATGAAATTCTGACTTTTCTTTATTTTATCAACATAATGCATTATAATTTCACATAAATATAAATAAATGATGAACTCGAACAAAAAAATCCACTGACAAAATTTTTGAAACATAACTGAAATCTTCAAAATGAACAAGAAATAGTTAAGATGTCTTAAATTACGTTCTATGATCAACAAATCAACGGAAAATAACTGATATCGCAACCACTCAACTATAAAGACTGAGTTCTTCAACACACTTGTGTTGAAAATGATCAAAACGGCTATAATACAATGAAAGCAAGAAAAAAAGAGGAATCACAAATTATATTCTTACTCGAAACGGTAAAAAAATAAGATTTATTGAATTGTCTCCTCAATTCCATTCGGAAAAAGAGTAAAATCAATGTTTGAAAAGTTTGTTGAGATCGATTCTCCCGTAAAACATAATCAATGAATATTTGCAGGTCAGCCTCATTCATTCAGAGTGAACTGAACTATCATCACCTGATTCCATGGCCGATATAGTAAAGTTGTCAATAGCCTGCTATCTAATAAAAGGGTGTGGAACTCGGCCTTTGTTTGAAGAGAAAATGAACTCGGGCACGGGAGGGAAACGCCATAAAACGTTCGAAAGTAAATTTGAGGGGTGTTCCCAACCTCTCCAATATCATTTGATATACCGGAACGTCCTGAAAAGATTCCATTTGTTCACCTCAACCTTTTTAATTTAGGATTTTCCTCGAGGCTATAATACTGTTCCAAGTTTCTTTATGTTTATTAGGTGATGATTCAGATGGGTGATTAGTATCGTCTCCCTACCTGTTTTACTACCAATGACTAAGATCATTTTCTGCATCCAACAGTTCATGAATATGACCTATATATTTAGTAACTATTGTTAAGATATTTTATCGCATTCCTTATTTTATATCCTGTGGATACTTATAAAGTAAGAGACTATGCGTTCCATTATTTCTGTTCTACATTTGTCAGACCAACAAAATTCGATACTTTATCTTCGCGCAATAATTTGTTGTTCAATTGTCAATTCAATGATATTTTCTTTTCAGGTGTCATTTTTCGTCCAAGCGTCCTTTCGGGGATATACCTTATGTTCTTATGTTACTTCCCGTTCGTTCCTGTGCCAACATCGTCTACGATGGCGGGACACACTGGAATCTATCTCAAAATTATGATAGTAATATCCGTCCTGACATCACTGGTTCAGGCGGCGTTTCAAATTTTTCTGGTGGCTGATCCACCATACGCGCACATGCTTCAAGTAAGTCTACATTGTAAAATAGATATTTCCCTTACTGTTAGTTATTGTTTTAGGATTGCGATTTACTGGAAAAAATACTCAGAACCGTTGGTCTCGTGAAGCTTGAAGCCTTGCCACCTCTGGATGTTATAACGTGGACTTACGCCGAACCTTTGATGTTGATTACCTCAATCGCAACCTTCTGGAGCTGTAAGAAATTAGTGCAAGAACATCCCGACGACCTTGAGTCCTTAGGAACGATACCAAAGAAAAATAGAAAAAACAAATATTTATCTCTATTGACATCAATAGGTAAGTATTTTAACTGCAATCTTAATGTTAAAGTGCTTCTTCCTCATAATGTTTCGATGTTTGTTACAGGTAGATATGGCGTATTAGTATCCATGTGTTTCGCAGCTATTATAAGGCCATCTGTGTTCGGAGGATTATACTTCCTCGTCTTCCTTTCGAGCGCTACGTGGTGGGCGTGCTATAAAAAATTACAGAAAAAATTTGCAATTTTACTGAGATTACTGCTCGTAATCGTTTTTGTCCATATGATGGCGGTGTATGCTTACCAAACTCAATGGCCGCAAGAGTTGCTACCTCCAGACGACCTTTTAGCAAGGTAAAATTCATTTTGTGGAAATCCATTTCATATTACGAAAGAAAAAACACTTATCAGTTTTCCACCTTTATTTGTTAATATACTGAATTCTAACTTATGTACAAATATGATAACATGCTATATTTTTCCTAAAATGTGAAGTAAAGGGGAATTATTGGTTTCAAGTGTGCTATCAAGAGTAATATGTGGGGTTTTCCTGAGTTTATCAATTTTCAAACTTTCCAACAGATTCATTCTTCTTCCTTTATTGCATTTATGGAGAATTTTCAGATTGTCTCAAACTATTGTATGGTTTGTTGATTGAACGTGCTGGGTATTTCTTGTATGATGATATATGTTCTCTGAACATGCATTCAAAATTTCCACTTTTGGACCTACATAAGCTGAAAAGCATTCCTTACATTCGATTTTGTAAAAACCAGATTGTTTGAGTTTATCTGTCCTTTGTTTTGCATTGAAAAGTAATTTGCTAAGATAAGGACCGCTCGAGAATGGGATAGTTATTTGGAATTTTGAGAAATAATGTTTAGTTTTTTAGGAAGTGGCGGACATAATCAAAACTAGCATATATTTTCTCAGATTTGTCTTGAATACAATATAATTGCGATGTTTGATTCAGTTCTTTGCGTCTAATATTTGGGGCAAACTCAACATTTTAACAAATTCTAAATAAATCTATAGCGATGTTACTCTGGCAGAACGTAACTAGTATAGTTTTGAGATTACTTCTATACTTACAATTAGCGACATCTGTTATAAAAATCGGAAGAGAATTAACGAAACGACTGGTATTTACTTCTTCAAGACACATCCTCTTGTCCTCTCACGCTGACATTTTGTCTGAACTTGTAGTACCACCTTCAAAGTGTATAGTGTTTGTTGGTAGTTAGTATTAGCTCCTGTAAACTATTCTCCTACCTGTCAGTTTGGATTTTATTTTAGACATCATTTCGATAAATTTATTTTTGATAGAAAAATTCATTAACATAGGTATAAAAGGAAAAGTACCGGGCCAAGTGCAGTACCCTGAGGTACTCCACAAGTAACCTCTTTGGCACCACTATACACATTGAAAATCCTTACCACCTGTCGTCTGAGATAACTGCTCATCGGTCTGTAAGCTGGTCCTTATATATTTTTCCTAAAATGTGAAGTAGGGGGGAATTATTGATTTCAAGTTGGCTATCAAGAGTAATATGTGGGGTTTTCCTGAGTTTATTAATTTCCAAACTTTCCAACAGATTCATTCTTCTTCCTTTATTGCATTTGTGGAGAATTTTCAGATTGTCTAAAACAATTGTATGGTTTGTTGATTGAACGTGCTCGAATTTTGGGGATTTCTTGTTTGATGATATATGTTCTCTGAACATGCATTCAAAATTTCCACCTTTGGACCTACATAAGCTGAAAAGCATTCCTCACATTCGATTTTGTAAATACCAGATTGTTTGAGTTTATCTGTCCTCTGTTTTGCATTGAAAAGTAATTTGCTAAGATAAGGACCGCTCGAGAATGGGATAGTTATTTGGAATTTTGAGAAATAATGTTTAGTTTTTAGGAAGTGGCGGACATAATCAAAACTAGCATATATTTTCTCAGATTTGTCTTGAATACAATATAATTGCGATGTTTGATTCAGTTCTTTGCGTCTAATATTTGGGGCAAACTCAACATTTTTAACAAATTCTAAATAAATCTATAGCGATGTTACTCTGGCAGAACGTAACTAGTATAGTTTTGAGATTACTTCTATACTTACAATTAGCGACATCTGTTATAAAAATCGGAAGAGAATTAACGAAACGACTGGTATTTACTTCTTCAAGACACATCCTCTTGTCCTCTCACGCTGACATTTTGTCTGAACTTGTAGTACCACCTTCAAAGTGTATAGTGTTTGTTGGTAGTTAGTATTAGCTCCTGTAAACTATTCTCCTACCTGTCAGTTTGGATTTTATTTTAGACATCATTTCGATAAATTTATTTTTGATAGAAAAATTCATTAACATAGGTATAAAAGGAAAAGTACCGGGCCAAGTGCAGTACCCTGAGGTACTCCACAAGTAACCTCTTTGGCACCACTATACACATTGAAAATCCTTACCACCTGTCGTCTGAGATAACTGCTCATCGGTCTGTAAGCTGGTCCTTATATATTTTTCCTAAAATGTGAAGTAGGGGAATTATTGATTTCAAGTTGGCTATCAAGAGTAATATGTGGGGTTTTCCTGAGTTTATTAATTTCCAAACTTTCCAACAGATTCATTCTTCTTCCTTTATTGCATTTGTGGAGAATTTTCAGATTGTCTAAAACAATTGTATGGTTTGTTGATTGAACGTGCTCGAATTTTGGGGATTTCTTGTTTGATGATATATGTTCTCTGAACATGCATTCAAAATTTCCACCTTTGGACCTACATAAGCTGAAAAGCATTCCTCACATTCGATTTTGTAAATACCAGATTGTTTGAGTTTATCTGTCCTCTGTTTTGCATTGAAAAGTAATTTGCTAAGATAAGGACCGCTCGAGAATGGGATAGTTATTTGGAATTTTGAGAAATAATGTTTAGTTTTTTAGGAAGTGGCGGACATAATCAAAACTAGCATATATTTTCTCAGATTTGTCTTGAATACAATATAATTGCGATGTTTGATTCAGTTCTTTGCGTCTAATATTTGGGGCAAACTCAACATTTTTAACAAATTCTAAATAAATCTATAGCGATGTTACTCTGGCAGAACGTAACTAGTATAGTTTTGAGATTACTTCTATACTTACAATTAGCGACATCTGTTATAAAAATCGAAAGAGAATTAACGAAACGACTGGTATTTACTTCTTCAAGACACATCCTATTGTCCTCTCACGCTGACATTTTGTCTGAACTTGTAGTACCACCTTCAAAGTGTATAGTGTTTGTTGGTAGTTAGTATTAGCTCCTGTAAACTATTCTCCCTACCTGTCAGTTTGGATTTTATTTTAGACATCATTTCGATAAATTTATTTTTGATAGAAAAAATTCATTAACATAGGTATAAAAGGAAAAGTACCGGGCCAAGTGCAGTACCCTGAGGTACTCCACAAGTAACCTCTTTGGCACCACTATACACATTGAAAATCCTTACCACCTGTCGTCTGAGATAACTGCTCATCGGTCTGTAAGCTGGTCCTTATATATTTTTCCTAAAATGTGAAGTAGGGGGGAATTATTGATTTCAAGTTGGCTATCAAGAGTAATATGTGGGGTTTTCCTGAGTTTATTAATTTCCAAACTTTCCAACAGATTCATTCTTCTTCCTTTATTGCATTTGTGGAGAATTTTCAGATTGTCTAAAACTATTGTATGGTTTGTTGATTGAACGTGCTCGAATTTTGGGGATTTCTTGTTTGATGATATATGTTCTCTGAACATGCATTCAAAATTTCCACCTTTGGACCTACATAAGCTGAAAAGCATTCCTTACATTCGATTTTGTAAATACCAGATTGTTTGAGTTTATCTGTCCTTTGTTTTGCATTGAAAAGTAATTTGCCAAGATAAGGACTGCTCGAGAATGGGATAGTTATTTGGAATTTTGAGAAATAATGTTTAGTTTTTTAGGAAGTGGCGGACATAATCCAAACTAGCATATATTTTCTCAGATTTGTCTTGAATACAATATAATTGCGATGTTTGATTCAGTTCTTTGCGTCTAATATTTGGGGCAAACTCAACATTTTTAACAAATTCTAAATAAATCTATAGCGATGTTACTCTGGCAGAACGTAACTAGTATAGTTTTGAGATTACTTCTATACTTACTATTAGCGACATCTGTTATAAAAATCGGAAGAGAATTAACGAAACGACTGGTATTTACTTCTTCAAGACACATCCTCTTGTCCTCTCACGCTGACATTTTGTCTGAACTTGTAGTACCACCTTCAAAGTGTATAGTGTTTGTTGGTAGTTAGTATTAGCTCCTGTAAACTATTCTCCCTACCTGTCAGTTTGGATTTTATTTTAGACATCATTTCGATAAATTTATTTTTGATAGAAAAAATTCATTAACATAGGTATAAAAGGAAAAGTACCGGGCCAAGTGCAGTACCCTGAGGTACTCCACAAGTAACCTCTTTGGCACCACTATACACATTGAAAATCCTTACCCCTGTCGTCTGAGATAACTGCTCATCGGTCTGTAAGCTGGTCCTCTCCAACCAAGTCGTTCTGAAATTGCTAAGAGTTCTTCGTGTTCCACAGTATCGAAAGCCTTTGCTAAGTCGATGAATATTCATAATGCTGGCATTTTCCTATCAATGATTTCTGTAATAAGGATACTAGTACTGTAATGGAATCTTGCGTAGATTTAATCTGTTGAAATCCATGCTGGTTATTAGAGAGTAGTTTGAATATACCAATAAATGAGCAAATGCGTTTTCTCAGAAGTTTTCAAATATCTTCCTGACACTGGATGTCAAAGAGATAGGTCTTTAGATATTAACATCGTTTTTGCTAGAGCCAATTGCACTTTTCAGTACTTCTGGAAAAATTCCATGAAAGATGCTCTTGTTGATAAGATGTGAAATAGGTGAAGCGATACACTCGCTAATGTTTTAAGAATTTACGTGGTTAGCTGATCAGGACCAGGAGGAGATCTACTTTTAAATTCTTTAATAAGTTCAATTAATTCATCTGTTTCATGTTTCGAAAAAGCAACGGAATTTGTGTTTCTGTATAGATTAGTTGGACTACCTGTTGCCGTATTAGACTCCTCGAATTTCTGCGAGTTTGTCACCAATGCTAGCAAAATACTGATTGAATTCGTTCGCTTTTTACATTTTATCGGTCAAAACACTACTACACTACTGTTTGTTATCCTTCTCGGTTCTTTATTAACAAACTTCAATAAATCTTTGGAACAGTTACTGTTTCGTTCGTTTTGACCACGATAATAATTCTCTTCTGCTATTTTTCTAAGTCGTTCTTATTTGTTTTTGTAATTGTTGTAATTAAATAGTGAATCTAGGTTTGTGTTGTTTCTAACAATTTCTTTGTACAATTTGTTGTTTTCTTCAACAGATTTCAGTTGGCCGTTCTAATCCAAGGAGTTCTTTACTTATCAGCTTCATTAGTTTTCACTACTATTGGTGCAATTTCAGTTCTTAGTCTTTGGAAAAACAGGGTCCACGCGTAATCCACATCATCACTCAAGTATATATCGATCCAATTTTCTTTTATTAATATTCCTTTGGGATCCCTGAAATTCATCTGCTGCTTTCAATTATTTTTCCTCAAAGGGTCTCGAACCACGACAGAATGGAAGGAATCCTGGACCAAATGTTCATATGGTAATCAATACCCCCTTCTCCCAATTGTGAGAATATTTAAAAAATATGGATGTTTAATTTTTACAATGACTTGATTCATTTCACATAATATTTCATTTTTCAGGCTATTTGGATTAATACCGGTATTTACCAATAATTGTAATAATGGTACAGACCCCAGGAAGACCGTTTGGGTGGAGCATTTATGGGATGCTTATGCTTATCCCTTGGCGTTGTATGTATTCTATGCAGTTTCCATCTTCGAGACCAAATTATTGATGAAACCACAGGTAAATAACTAACCAGAAAGAATAGAATGAAGCCAAGCGAACAAAATTTACATGAATGCGCTTAGAACTGGCTATATTCCAATTTATGTATCAGATCCAATTGCTGGTTAGGAATCCACATTTGTGGATTCGCTGTGCTTCCAAATTCATCAATTCAATTTTCATAAAGCGAGATTTCCATTTGCCATGCTTAGCGAAAAACAGTTTCTTTGCAAAAATATACAATTTTTGTATATGTAAGAACTTTTGGCAGATACGTAAATAGGGAATTAGAGTTTTTTTTACTAGGATAAGAGACACAGAAAAAGTTGGAAATATGCTATGCAATAAGCATTGGTTCAGGTTCGTTGAATAAGTAAATGCAATTTTTAAAATCCCCAGAGATTAACATTAAATTCTGCTTGAAATTGCATAATATACAGCACTGCATTAGAAACGTTGACAGTGACTTTTTGTAAATTTCACCTTCTTCCAGTGCCTGTTTTCCTAAAGTTGATATGATATTTTCTATAGTTCGATAGTTTCAATAAACTTATTGATGGTATTTTTTCTATCCAAAACTGCGTCGTTTGTTTATATAGCTGTCCAAGGTATTCGGAGTATTCTGCCAACAACAACGCTCCCATGCTCGTAACAGCTTTTTGAGTCCAGATCCCACTTCCATATAACAGCACTGACCAAGAACGTTTCATTTGAGAAAATGTCCGCGAGTAGCTACAAAATCTGCTTTAAATCATTTATCTAGATCATATATGTGATATATCAACTAAGATATGGAAAAAGGGTGAATCTGCTGAACTTCTTTCTAGAAAATCTATTTGCAGGAAAGTCTCGTCATGCTGTAAGTTGAATGGATCCCATACTATTTTAGGACCCATTAGCCATCCGGTCGTATTTATTCAATCTTATAGCTCAGTATACCATCATACTAGATGACTGTGTCGTCAGGATATCGAAGAGTATCCATCGGTCTTCAGTTAAAGGTCTTTATCTAACACTTTTAGCCTCAAGAACGCTACACTCAGGACCTCTAACTAAACCTTAACTATTTGAATAGGAAGAGTGTGTCTTATTTGGTACATGCGCGCGCATAGCAATTGAACACATGCTATACGACAAGCTGTGCCATTGGTGAAACTGTCGCCTGCTATGCCGATAGATGTGTTCAAGCAATATATACTCACATCATTGGTCCAAGAAGTGATCACAGTCCCACGAGACTTTTACGGATTCTCAGGCACATTTCCAGTCAAAATAAGGACATCCTCAATCCCTAGATTTCGGGATTAGTTGGACGTCTTCGGTATAGTTTTCTTGGAGTGCATATTCCTTAAGCCAAACTGGTTTTTATCTAGATCACTCTCACAGCGATTTCTTATCCTTCGATGTATAGTACGGAGAATGAACTTTTCCTTTGTTTTATTTCTTATTCTCAATATCCTTAAGCAACACTTAACTTAACTGGGAGTAGGCGATGCCTGTCATGCCAAAACTGTGGCCGCCCAAGATGTTGTAATATGTGTCCACTTCGATCATTATTCAGGTATCTGGTCTTGAACGTGAATCATTCATAGTGGAGCACCGTTGGAATGCTTTCTGATCCAGTTGTCTTCTTAATCTTGCCAATTTTTAATTCTATATTTCTATATTATTGGATATTCATCTGTGATTTACGATGACTAACATTTAATAACTCCAAACTGCAAAAGATTCCTCCTTGTCAATAATGGTTCTTTCTGCAACTTTCTGAACTTTCTTGTATAATATAATGAACATATCGTGTTTCTTTGAGATTAGAAGTGAAGACTATTTCACTGTTTCATTAGATTTAGCTGTTTCTACCTTATGGTCGTAATCATTAAAGACTTCTCAGAAGTTATGTGCCATGTTCTTAAAACGATCCGATGATAATAGCCAGATTTGTAGTAATTGTATGGCGTTTTCAGTCTTTTGGACACCGTTATGTTGCCCCACTGTTTCCGCCAGACATGGGGCCCCTGCCTCCTCTTCGCGAGATTCAGAGAACCTTGAGAAAACGACGTTGCGCCACTGTAGACGAGATAAAAAGTGAATTGGTTAAGTAGTCGAACGCTGTTCCGAAGAATGAATGTCAGCAGTTCTTCCAACATTGGCGAAAACGCTGGCACATACGTATTCAGTCTGAGTGTTTTAACTTCAAAAAAGGAAAAATTGATTTGGATAGATAAAAAGGAGTTTTGAAGAACGAAAATTGCATTTACTCTTCAAACAACCTCGTGTACTGAAAATGTCAGATCTTTTGGCTCGTGTGCTAAATGTGGGTACACTCACTGTGTCATTGGTGGTATAACGACCAACAAACAATAGACACCTAAGTTAAATATACGTCGTGAAATCAGCTCTCGTTCTACACCAACTTTGAAGGTGGCCAATCAAAAAACCAAAATTGTTTACAGGACAAGTAACATGATCATTGAAAATGCTGAAAATGTTTCAAAATTACTATTTAATTTCATTTATATGATCGCTATGTCCAAAAATCAAAAGATATATATGTCAACTATTTTATGTGAGAACTGATAACTGAATTATTTGAAGAGATACGAAAGAACGCCAAGGAAAAGGCTACAAGAATCGAATGAACCTGCTTCTTCATACTTTTGTTTTGCTATGGGATTTCTTAATGTAGATAAAAAATTCAAAAGACGCCCTTATATTTCTTCAAATAACGATATCAGGTGTCACATGAAATTGTGAATGAAAATGAATTATTAAAAGAAACACTGTTGTTTATCCTTTCGTCCGAATTGATGTTGATAGGGTTGGTCAAAAGTATGAAAAAAAAGACATTTGAATAGTGATATACTCAGCTTGCCTCTAAATCTCCATAATGTATCAGAATTCATTATCCTCTTATTCACCCAGACAATACAGCAGTTACAAATTCATTTATATTTGAGGAAATTTTAGCTCATATATCTCTAATTGAGAAGTGAACTATGTGTTGTCTGGGGATTTTTCATGGTAGAATGCTTTGACTAACCATTTCAGCATATTCAACTAACGTTTCTAGATCCAGAGGAAACAGGGCACTTTCTCACGATTGGAAAGCAGCTTCTCGGGCTCTGGCTTCGGCCGGCAGCTCTCTCAGCGACGCTCTGATCGGCGTCTCATGCGTTCCAACACCACCATCCATCGGTGGCAAAGCGCCACTCGAAAAGTGCGAGTAAGAGATAGCTTTGACCGTAATAGTCACCGCTGTCTATGGGCACTATATTTGTTTTATTCATTGAACTTGGCATTTGAGCAGGCACTTCTCTTGTTGCTCGACAAGAGATGTCATATAAATGATCTGTTTCTATCTCATTCTGACTAGAGCAGTGGCAATGCTGTTACATTTATTCCATAAATGCTTAGGCGTTTTTTCCACGGATTGTCACTTGATTTTGGTTTTGAGTGCTATAATACTATTACAAGGGAGGTGCCTGTTCTAGATATATATTCGAGTTCATTGATTCTCTCACTGTTATGTTCCAAATTTTATTAATGTTCATGAAAATTAAACCTCAAATAATTCTAGCTATAGTTGAAAGGAAATGTTATATGAAATATTTGGGAAATATAATTTAATTGAACTGGGGTCAGAACTTAAAATCAAACTACTCAATAGTTACTATTTAATGAATCTCTTTCTATTGAGACGTTTCAATTTTAGAAAACACTGTGGAATTATGAAATGATCAAAAAATCAAAGCTTTTGAAAACCTGCATCTTCTGGTTTTCTTTCTTGTACTTCCAAATTGAAAATTGAACACTAGTGGCTGTGACTTGATGCAAATCCAATTCAAATAAATAAAAAACTTATATGCACTTAACTATATTTCTAACTCAATTTTAGAATTTTCTTCAATTGATTCTTTTATTGATGACACTATGGTAACTGATTGATTCTAATATGGAAATTTTTGCTAGTTTTACCAAGATACATCTTACTAAAACTATCTCATCTGAGCTCATATATACCAGATTTCTTTCCTTTATCTATTTTACTTTTATTATTTTTGATGTTTTGGATAAATTATTATTGGTTTGGAGCGAGATGTGTAATTGAAATTTTTGAAGTGTCTAAAATTTTGACTAATATTCCCAACGTATGTGAGGCTAATAAACTTTGCCGAGAAATTAACGCACGAACGAATAGGCCAAAGGTTTGGCCTATTAAGAATTTCCTTCTGGAGACAAGGCTTCGGTTCTACTTAGGCACCTTCAAAAGCAGCCGCAATAAAGAAAGAGCCGGCGAAAGTATGAAGTCTTGGGGTATTCATCACTCACTGCATATCTATTGCTACCTGAAACTATCTACTGAAGAGAAAGCTACCAATACAACCACGATTTCTGCCAAACCTTGTCGAAAACCTTCAAGACCATTCTTTTCCATTGTTGATGGCCACAAATGCGTAACGTATGTAAGGAGGTCTTAGTTGATCATTGTCTACAAAACCGTATTGTAGATCACTGATACACTATAACTCGAGATATTTAATGACTTTCCACATGATGCGCAACAATACAATTGAACTATAGTTTTGCGGTTGGCATTTCTTCTCTTTCGTCGGAATCGATTGTACTCTCGCAATTTTCTATTACTCTGAAAACGCTTGGTTATCATACGAAATCTGAAACAGACGATTAAAAACAGGTGCTAACTCTGGAGCACATTCCTTCAAAACAG
This sequence comes from Cryptolaemus montrouzieri, assembly GCA_013387265.2. NCBI lineage: Eukaryota > Metazoa > Arthropoda > Insecta > Coleoptera > Coccinellidae > Cryptolaemus > Cryptolaemus montrouzieri. The sequence continues at coordinate 1,295,832 of JABFTP020000144.1, read as the reverse complement.
TTGGTGGCATTCCGCCAAGGCGCACTTCTTTCTTACAGTTCAGTTGTTGAAGAACGTTTCTTATCGTACGCACTGTGAACTTGAAGGATTGCGTTTGATGAATAAACAACAGAATTTTGCGAAAACATTTTTGCAAAAAGATCTGCCTCTGCTTTGGACGATAGAACCGTCATCTCTAATCGAAGAAGGAAAGGACGACTTGAAAGAGTTGTTGCTGACTGCCTTCGTCGTAGGTTAGGTTTGACTTTCATTGAAAGAACATACTCGGCTTTAGTTTCATATGTTGTATTTCCCTTCCAGTTCTTATAAGCACTGTGACAGCTTTTCGATAGTTTTTAATCAACCAAGGCTCTTGTGCTGTTGGTTTTTCGTGGAGTTTGGAATGTAGAGGTTCATGTCTGCAAGAATAACTTCAGTGACGGATTCAGTGCAGAAATGGATGTCAGGATCTGAGAAAAAGACGCCATTAAAGAGAAAAGATGTGAAAAACTCGCGCAACTCCCTCCAGCTGACTCGGTTATAATGCCATACCTTCCTGGAAGTTGTTGGGTCTTTATCACGTGGCTGTACGAAGTTGCCAGTAGCAGAAACGAGGTTGTGGTCGGAGTTGCTTAAGGATGCTGAGATCTGTAAACGAAAATCATCTGGATCTGAAACAAGAAAGAGATCGAGAGTATTGTCAGGCATTCAGGTCGGTTCATCGTCAAGTTGCGGCTGAACGGAACGGCTTCCGCTTGTCTTCCTGCTTCATCGGTCCTATTGGAGTGTTGGAGCCAGTTGATATTGTGGACGTTGAAGTCTCCCATTATGATCACCTCAGCTGACGGATGCTGTATTTGGATGTTCTCTACGTTGTCGCCTAGATACTGAAACAATCTTGGATAGTTATCGTTACGAGATCGATACAGGAAAAAGCGGAACATTGTTTTGTGCCTCTGGTTTGAATTATGCCAGACTGAAAGCGAATTTGCTTCTCTCATCGGATTCTGGGGATTCCATATGTTCGTCAGAGGATCGTTGTTGGGCGTAGTATCATCATAACCCCTCGAGCCAGTATCTCCCGGAGATCCGACTGGGGAACGAGTTTACTTCCGGATAATTTTGTCCCAAGGGAGCTCATCATGCTTTATCCGAAAAACCCTTCCCACTCTGGAGGCCCGAGCATCTGCTAAGCTTCCGAAACTTCGTCACAAATGGCCAATTTAAGGAGCCTCTGGCATGGTGGTATTACACCAGGTGACGGTATTGGGACCGTCTTCCACATGGGATTTGCATCAAGTGACGGTCATTAGTGTTCAATATATACTGTTCTGTGAGTTGAAAAACAAATCTGGAATATCCGAAAAATCTAAAATTTATTATAATTTGAAATAGGCAATGTCGGCTGGGCGAAATAGTAAACTATTACACGATTGCGTTTCCAAATCTCAACATCTCAAATTTGAATATCCCTTATCATATATTGTTAGAATTTTTGAAGTTGAAGTCCAATGTGTTAATCAAGTTGAATTGAGTATCATACACCGTCATTTCTGACGCTGAATCAACAATCCAATTTTTCAATATGTAGATAGAACTAAATAAAAAAAAGTATCAAAATGGTTGATTCAGTTTCTTTGTTGTTGTTAGTAAATTAACACTTTCATGTGCAATGCTGAGCAGCATCTTTCACGAATTTAAGTTTTCATACTCATTTTAGCGAATTTTGATTTGTTGTTCATTTTGTATTTATTTTCTATAGCTTACTGAACGTTTCTGTTCTAATTTTTGCTCATGCTTGGCTTTTGGTGGTTTTTCTAGGTTGAGATACGCAGGCGCGCATCTATAGAACAATCTGAACACACTCCCGTATGTATTCGTAAATACTTTTATTTATTCTGGTGAAAATTTGCAAAATCATAACATAATGATCCTTAACACGTTAATTCGTTTTGTGGAAAATTACTTTGCGGGAAGCATAAAAGACTATCTATTCTCCAATTTGAAAAAATAATTTTTTTGATGTGTTTTATTATGGTATACCATGGAATGCATTCAGAGTCATAGATGAAGAAAATCAATTAAAATAGATTTAATATGGAATTGAATTTCTTTGAATGAGAAAGTACACATCACAATTTGAAAATGGTTATTGTGATTCTGGTTTTGCGATTTTTTTCATTTTCATATACGGGATGGTGAATTTAGGCCTCAGTTGCAAGTTTCAGATCATAGAAGTGGGCCATTTGTTGATTTTGCGAAAATTGTGATCGTCCTATCATCAAAACGAGGGGTAGTTGTATATAAATTTGTCATGGGAACGCAGCCATCAGTTGTGGTACCCTTTACTTTAAATTTTAAAATTAACAGCTTGGTGTATGAGGAGTTCTGTGAAATCCAAATTCCCAGCTGAGTATTTCTAGAGAATGATCTGCACGTGGGATCTTCGAATATTCGTAATTCACTCGGGTAGTCATTGTGGCAACAATTCATTAGCTCCTAGGGTCCATCCTTCAGGGTCCAAGCCAATCTTAGTTTTCTGAGCAGATATTTTACTGGAGGCATGCTGAGCGTGTCTAGGACCTGCAGGGCCTTGCTAGAGATCTCACACTTCACCAATGCACAATCTTAGTCCTCAATGAGACTCGAAACTTTGACTTCTGCCTAATGAGCTTGTGCCTTCTCTTAATCTGATGAGTTTCAAGCGACACTCTTGTACAATTAACGAGATACAGTTGTTGGGAATCTATGCTTTGAGGGTTTCTTGGTTATCCTCAGAATATCCATATCTATCCTTCAGATGGCACTATGTTCGCTGATGTGGAGAATATTCTAGTTTGCCTAAGCAGATGGATTGATCTTTGGCTTCGACTGCCACCCTGTGATAGGCTATATAGGGTTAATCTCATCGCTTTAGTTTCAACCTGTAGTGCAGCAAGCACAAAGTTGATCATACAACACCAAGTTCAGGCTAAATGATGGAATCTGTACCTCGCCGATCTTCTTCCCCCCTAATCACTAAAAGAGGAGAAAAGTCAAGCGACAGTTCTACGGTTTTTGTAGGTATTGAACGTAAAACACAATGCATCATTCAGGCAGATCTGTTCAACTTACAGAGCTTAGATTTGAATCACTCTTCAAGGATGCTCTTCTTCCTAGTAATACAGCCATATGTGTTTCGTGGTCTTACTATCACCACCACGTCAGAGGAGAGCCACAGGTTATTTTACTTGCACATAGGGAATGTATAATCTTGTTCAAGTACAAGTAAATTCCAGTTAAGCTTACTTAAAGTGATCCCCAATTATTGGCCTTCTGTGGAAAATGAATCATTTTCTAGGTGAAAGTTAAAATTTGTGGGGTCGACATTTTCTTCTCTATCGAACTATCCCTGATGTTCATTCAGCCCTCTGCAATCTGTTAGATATGACATCATCATTTCTTCCATTCAACAAAATCACTATGTCATCAGCATATCCTTGAACAAAGACGTTTAACGTACCGATTATTACAAGCAGGTCATGGATTAGGAAGTGCTATAGTAGGTGGCTAGATCAATCCTATTCTCTCCATTGAGAGAAATGTTGATTACCATCGAGCATTCTGATAATCTACTCCATAATAACATTTGATACTCCTGTCTTTCCCAAACCAAAGTAATGCCTACATAATTGAATGTGGTATGTTACACTAACATAAAATAATAATTATTTAGTGAGGTCTACTGAATTTTTCCACATCGGGAAGGAATGAAAATTATATTTTACAGTTCTGAAAGAGTTTGCTATTTCCAGAAAGGTGGTAACTGATCTTACCACGAAACGAATGTGTTTTCCAGTGTTTTCAACAGAAACCTACAAAAATTTCACATGGACATGGAATTGAATATCTCTAAATTATTATAAAGTCTTTAAAAAATAATCAAAGCTTCTGGCACATTGGCGGTGAAACACTAGCTCAAAGGCAAACAACAAAGTGAATATGGGACATGCCAGCTCCAGATGGAAGGCGTCTTGAGAAGACTTAGAACCAAGTGATCATTTCTCGTTCCCAAACCGAGGAATGTGTTTCATGGACATGAAAACCAGGAAATAAACCGAGATATTAAAGAAGATTTCTAGAGTGAGGCTGAAACACACATTGGATGCTTGTAAATAGACAGATTACTACGTAGGATTATTTTGCATTAAATAATCTGAGAAAATCTTATTTTCAACCAGTATTGAAAATGTAGATGACCTCCATTTTCAAGTGTCTCTTCAAGGGAGCACGTTTGCGAGATTGGTATTTAAGAAAAGTTGATGGTCGATTACTGAGATAAAATAATTCATTATAAATATTCTAAGAGGAAGAATTCAAGAAAGGAGGCCACGCAGAAGAGTGATCTAAGATGACCATTATGTCAGCAACAACTGGAGTACACTTTAATTGAATGCTTCAGCATAGAGGATTGCAGTTTCAGGCTTGTTGTTGTTGTCAGTTTCCCATGAAAAACAGCTAGCCAAAATGATTTCTAATATGATAAACAGCTTAATGTACATAGCAATCAACCAGCAAATGGCCTTCCCCTTATAACTTCTGCTTCACTTAATATCTTTGAATCTCGTAAATTAACATGTTTTAACCACGAATTACGGTAAATTTTATGAATATTTATTTTTCAGTTGATGAAAGGGATAAGCCCGTCCCGAAAATATGGATCGGGCGGCCGCAAACCCTCTTTGATTCAAGATTCTGTAGGCAGCGTCACTGTTCCTACTGATGCAACGGAAGATATTCCGATGGATCAATTGGGTAAGAACACGGATTACAAACAAGGTACATTTAGTTATACTCGTTTAACATTCAATGGCTTAAGGGAAGGCAATAATATGCATTTCATTTCTTCTTCTTTACTTTTACAAGAATCTCAGTTTATTGAGGGAATGATTGTCACATTTGCTAACATTCATTGGAATACTAAATACTGAGATACTGAAAAACTTGAAAAGTATTCCAGTATTTCTTGCCTTACCTCACAATTATAATTACGGATTTATGCGTAAAAATTGTTGATTCAGAAAATTAATATAGAATGGAAATGTTAACGTTTATAAGTTTCTCGCAACAACTAATGCATTTGTTCAAATTGTCCTTGGAATGTTTTAGACTTTTGAATTATTGATATAGAAGTCTAGCTAATCACTTGATGAAACATTTTTGCCAAATAAACTATTAAACAAAAACTAGACTTGAGTTTCACAAAATATAATGAAAAGAAATATGTTTGACATGATTCAGGTTTTATCCCATTTTCAAAAATCAAGAGAAAATCAAAATATTGCAATCTCATTTATACCTAAGAAACAGATGAGAGCAGTGGGAACAAACTGAAATCAAGCTGGTCGTTATTTAATGGTTGATTGTGTTTGTAAGCCAATAAAATTTCTACGAATTTTATAAGTCTCATCTCTTGGTTTTGTCACCTGAATTTAAAATTTGGGTTTTTGTGAAATCTAGAAAATGATTTTCTGAAGAACCAGTTTTTTAATTATTGTGAAAAATCGATTTTTTATGCTCGCCTACTCTAATATTGATTGAACGAACAGTTTGGCCTATATAAATAGCAGGACATTCATTATGATATAATGTATATACATCGCTTTTTGACCTGTATCCAGTCGATTTTTGCTATTGACCAAGAGTGACAATTTTTGTTTTATTCGTACATTTCAAAGTTTGACTGAACATCACTCAGTCGAAAAAACTTTTCAACTAACAGACAAGCTAAAACACAAATCTAATCCAAACCTTCATCAAGATTTTCCAAATTTTGCAGTGCCTCTTGAAGCCTCATCTTTAATAGACTGTGAATTTAACATTTCCACCTCCAACTCCTGAATGTCGCTTGATTCTATCTGTAGGAATCCATCTTGTACTATTCCATTCATAGTGTCTGCAATTTTTGCATTTGCACATTTCCGCGGTCAGAACAGGACACAGGTATGGGCTCAGTTCTACCATGATTCTTTTATGTTTAAGATACATTTTACTTTGTCAGATTTCTTCCAGCATGCCATTACATATAAACCCACGCTTTCTTGTTAGCACGCCAAAACACTGGTAGGTTGTTCTTGTTTTAATTGTTGAAGCCCGATGATTTAACGATCTGTAAAGGATCAGTGGTTTAATGACACAATCTCCAGATGCATTAAAACATAGCACCAGTGTAACTCTATCCTTAGCTGCCTTGAATCCAGGAGCAGACTTTTCACTTTTGGAAAGGAATGGTTTGTTAGGAATTCTCTGCCAAAACAGTGCCTTTTCGTTTGCATTGAATACTTGCTCAGGTTTGAATCTTTCATCAGCTACTAGGTTTGCAAATTCTTCTGGATATCTTTCTGCTGCAGTAGTTTCTTCAAATGCAGCTTCTTCAACGATTTTAATGCTATGCAATGATTGTCGGACCTCCAATTTATTGAGCCAACCTTCCGATGTTTGAAATTCGCACTACCACAAGGTTTTTCAAAATGTGAGTAAAGACGCTTTGTATTATCCCGGATAATTAGATCACTCAGATGCACTCTTTTTTGGCTGCGGTCTTCGATTCATAATGACAACGCCACTTCATTTTTTTACTATTGCTGGACCACGAACAATTTTCGCTGAGATTGAAGTTGAAGCTATAAACAACCTTATTTTATCTGCGGATATTTTTTTGATCACAGTTGATTCTTTAACATTGAATAAGCGTGATATGGATGCAAACAACTCCCCAAGACGATCAAGCATTTCTATTTTCTGATTTTTTTTGTATCGAAACTCGTTTTTCGATTTTTTAGGCGACATTATAAATTAGGAAGACAACGGTAGATACGTATAACTCGATCACAATTTTTCTAACGAATGGAAAAATGAAACGAAAAACGCAAAGCGGCTTTTTCCAAAGGATGGAACGTCTAGTAAGTGCCATTTAACAATATACTTTATGCATTGAGTAATAAGATCATTTTACTCAAACATTTTGTTTGTTTAAATTCTCAATAACGTTTAAAAACATACTTTAGGAGTAGGTAGTAGTACTAAATCCATTTGATGACCCGTTTACAAAGTATACCGAATCCTATTTATTGATACATATATAGATAGATAATAAAGTTTATTAAAATTGATTTCATACATACAGAGTAATAAACAATGAAAAAGCAGAGGCTTAATCATTCCGAAGAATGTCTCGCCTGTTAGATAGATAGATAGATAGATAGATAGATATAGGTTTATTTGTTCCATTTAGTATTGTATAAATATCACAAAATATGCCATAGGCGTAGAACATGTCACAGAAAGAAATTACACCATATAAACGACCGACACAATAAAATACTTAAAGTTAACAAACAAACAAACATATAAAAGAGAAGTGAGATCAACGTGAAAATTTTTGTTAAGAGAATTTGTTGCATGACTGGCAGTTTGTTGGATATTTTTATTATTACATGATTTACATTTTTTTGCAGGTAAGTTCTATTGTATTTGATAGTTGTGAGGTTTTCTTTGTTTCGAGTGATATAGCAGTGCTCATTTTTGTAGAAGAGATCGGGATTGTTTCTGGCAAACATCACTGCTTCATAAATCAAGGAATATAATAAATTTTTTCAGCTCGTATAGAAAAAATAATTAATTAAATCTCACAAGAACCCAAATTTCACATTCAGGTAACAGAAGCAATAGATTAGACATATCGGGGTCCTAGAAATTGCATCAGCTCACAAATATAATCTACCAATAACTAATGAAGGGCTTGGTTCCCACTTCTCTCATCTGTTTCTTAGGCATAAATGACATTGTAATATTTCAATTTCCTTTCAGTTTTTAGAAGAGATATAAAGCCAGTAACATATGTCAAACAATTTTTTATTTATTTTATTTTCTGAAACTCAAACCTGTTGTTTTTAATTATTTCGGATTATTACAAAACGAACATTTATTCTCACTTAATTGAGCCATTGAAGGCAATCGAATCTAACCGAACTGCTTCGGTTTTTACCATGTTTCTCATACAATTGGATGCAAATTCAAATATTTCATTCTGGTTGCTTGCATAGTGCAGCTTTAACCATTTGCTTGTTGGAAAATATTCTTAACTAGATTTTAAATACATAACGAATGGTATTGTATATTTCTTTATCAATTGGAAATATTTCAATTGAAGAATTCTTAGTCGAATGACTATATATATTCCCATTCAGAAATGGAAATTTTTTATTTCAGAATATGATTCCTGGATATATTCGTTGAAAATAAACTATTCATTTGTGTCGATAAGGACTTCCCTTTTTCGAGAAAATTGCCCCATCTCTTGAGATTTGAGGAGTTAACAGTTTTCTCCGCCCTCGTCAAAAAGATGTATGTTCTTCAGCGTTAATTTTCACTAACAGATGTCCCAATTCAATTTTCTAACCTTTAGGTCAGTTTAGCTATGTCTTTTCAATGTTTTTCGTTCAGCCTTCTATCCAGATGAATACCATATGATTGTTGGAGATTCAGGTCAGTACCTGAATGAATTTTGCACTACGAAGGCCAGTGCCTTCGTAGTGCAAAATTGACTGAAAGATTTGGTTTCCTTGATTTCAGTTCTGCATTTATCTCATCAGCTTTGTATTTTATCAAGATAGTTCTTTATAAAATGACATCAGTGTCGTTTGCAAAAGTTCTGATTATCATGTTTTTGCTGATTGGCAAATTCGCTGTATATAATGAGTATAATAATAACAATGTAACTCCAGATGTTAAGGGGCAAATGACTTGTAGTGTAGTCGTTTATCGAGCAACTCTTCAAAAGCTTGATGTATTCTGGTGGGAAAAAAATTTCTGTTCTTTATGCAAAATTTGTCGAAAGCTAGTGCGAGGTCCAGGAATCTGGAAATCCAGTATTTATCGATTGATTGCTCGATTTGTTTCGTGGACTGTGAGTTTGTTGAATGGTGTGCTTTGAAGCCAAACAGCTTATCCAATGTTCTGTCTTTAAGTCTGCGTTGATTTTTCGTAAAGCTAGCTTTCCTAGAATCTTAAAAACAACGGTCGGCAAGCTAATTGACTGATAAGAGGTCATACTGTTGATTTCTTTACCAGCTTAACAAATGACGACGACTTATTTGAATTGTTCTGAGCAGTCGTTGTGTTTGAAGACGTTATTAACTGTGGTTATGTCAGGCATTCTATTGTATAGCTTGTGTGGTAAATAACTTTTCATTTTCATGAATCCATCTATCGTTAGTGTTGTTTTCATAAGCACGTAGATGGATGAGCACCACCACATGTTGCTGTGGTATCCTTGTCTTTTTCTCAAGTTGCTATGCTGTGTCGTCGTTCACATTCAACACAAACGAATGGTTAAAACGTTTTAAGTAGCCATATTGTTGACATCTCTTAGACTGCATGGTTTCTTTTATTTTTCTTGGGAGCTCTACTTGAATTGCCCTTTTGAAGAGATAGTTGTAAATATAGTAGAGTTATTGCAGCATATCGAATTTTATGATTTCAATTTTAACAGTGTCACCAATATTGAAAATAATCCTTCTTCAGGACGCCGCTTTTGATAGGTGGAATCTCCCTTCGGAAGCTAATGAATTTCTCGTCACAAATGTACTCGAGGTTCCAACAGACACCCTATTATTAATAAATCGTATTGTATGTCAAATATGAGGCATATTCTGGATATTTAATTAATTCAAGGTGTTTCAAACCAGTTCAAGTAGTTTAAAAAAACACTTGTAACTAGCACGAACACCTATATCATGGTGTCCATGGAACACCATCGAAATTTTATCCTAACTCTTGTTGCATGTTTGCATGTTTATTGTACTTAATAATTGATAATATATTCAAATTTCAATAATTGCTCATTTCAAGATGTTACAGACGACGACTACAAGCCCACCATTTGCGAGAAAGTAATGTTTGCTTTTGAAGCAATTCTGCAGGTCATCATTAAGTCCTCGTATATAGGAACTAACATCATAATGATGGTGAGCATTCGTAATATAGTATTAACATTTTTTTCAGCTAATATTTCTCGTATTGAAATGGACGTGAATACACTCCCCACAAAAATTGTCGCATCACCCTACTTTTACGACAATACTATATAAACTATTAGGTTGGTCATTCAAAAGTCGCTTGGTAACTTTCAGAAGTGTGAAATAAGAAGATATCATACAACAGAGATGTGTATATGATGGAAAATATCAACAATTTTCGAGTTTATGAAAAATTATAAAATTCTACCATCTTCAAACTAGCATCGAATGGTTACTAATCATTTTCAAAATCGAGTGTTTCCTCTCCGGGCCCTAATTACTGCCAGTTCACGTCTCGAAAGCCCCCCCCCCCCCAACAAATATTGGATGTACTTTTGAGTCACTGAGTTCCAAATTTCAGGAAGTAGATTTTCTAGTTGTTGAAGTGTTCTACAAGGCATCCTACGTTGTTGAATTTGCCACCCCATGTTGTCCCAAACATGTTCTATGGGATTCAAGTCGGGACTTCTGGCTGGCCATCTTAAAATATCAATTTCGGCATTTTGCAGAAATTCTGTAACTACTCAGCTGCATGAGGCCGAGCATTATCATGCATATAAATGAAGTTTTCGCCAATCAATGGGCCAAAGGATACAACATGGGTCCGGCCCTTCTTCCATATTTCCCTGTTTCGTGGTACCGATTAATTGCTCTTGAAATAGTGCTTTGGTTAACAAGTTAGCCATGTAACGTTGGCTTCGCCCTTCCTCTAGAAGTGTCCAAAAACATATGTGTACAAAGAAACTGCGATTGAGCTGCTTAATCGATTGTGGAATTAAGAATAACAGGTGATGCGACAATTTTTGTGGTGTGTTTTAACATAATTAATGTAACCAAACTCTCTTGTATAAAAACAATGTAGTTCTATATCGTTTCGACTTCCGTCCTTGTGTGAAAAGATATAGGGTAGCAAATAATTTTGGATTGGTATATGTTATTTCCTAAAACATGCCGATCGAATTGCTCCTCTGTTTTTCATTCGATTGCAAGATTTAAATGCATGGTTTGGAAGGTCTTTTGAATAAGTGCACGTTTTTTTTTCCATTTTCAACTCTTGGGGGTGGCGATGCCTGTCATACCACTGAAATTGTAACCCAAGATGATTTAATATGTGAATTCACTAGCTTCTTAGAGAGGGATAAGCTGTGAGTTATCAGGAAGATGTTCAATGGATGCGAGTTTCACAGCACACTAGCCTTGTAATAAAAATAATTTTGATGGGGAGAGCTGCGTGGAGTTGCTAGTTGTACCATTCGCTGATGAAATTTTTCCGCAAACCTGGATTTTCTTTGGAACTGAAAGGCTTCGTGGAACTGGAGTCTTTCCGGAACATAACCTTTCAGTTCTTTAGAACGTCTATCAGAGAAGTACCTGTAAAAAATAAAAAGCTCAGCAACCTGCCGCCTTAGAGAGAGAGAGAGAGAGAGAGACCAGAGATTATGCGTGATCTCCGGTTGGTCGATTATGCGCTCTCTTCTGGACACTATCCAACAAATGTAATGAATGTTATGGTGTGGAGCCTCACACATGGATCAGTATTCAAGACCAGATAGCACCTGTGATTTGTATAAAAGCATCAGCTGTAATGGGGTGGAGTAATGCTTTGAAAAGAAAAGAGATTAGAAGAAGCAGATTCGGCAATGGTCTCTGAGAATTCGATGTCCTGATGATTTCAAAAGGTTCTTCAGCAGTGGCTTTTCTGCAGAACGTTGTTTATTGCGTCTTGTTCGCGTTCAAATTGACCAAGTTTTCATTATAATTGAAAAACCTTAGATAAAAAGATAATTTCCGCACGCAGTTCGATTCTATCTGAAAAAGTGTCTCTAGAAAGTGAAAACCATTTTTACATTACATGAAAAACAATCGTGATATTGGCACTTGACTGAGGATGTTCAAAATTCCCAAATAACTCGAAAATGAAAAAAAAGACTAGCTAGAATATGTTTGCGGCAATGAATTCCTCACCCAAAAACAAAAACACGGGGAAGAGCGGCTCATTTGTCTCTATTCACAATGTTTCACATAGCTGCAGTACTGAAAGTTTTAAATCTATTCACCGTGTTTATGCAATGTTATTGAATCATTATCTTACCATGGCAATAATAATAAATGTTCCATTTTTAAAACATTGAAAAATCTGCATTTCAAAAATATACATTCTGTCGAACAAGTACTGGAAATTGGTTAATGAAATATTTTTCAAACGCTTTTTCCGGAATCGACTTCACTTCTCGTCTCCTTTCTATTCGAAACAGATACCTCGAAGTGGTAATTTCAGTTTTGGAAGGAGAAATAAGTCGGCCGGGGCCATGTCAGGCGAATACGGTAGGTTCGATGGTATTCGTTGAGTTTTTGGTCAAAAATTAATTCACAATGATGGCCTTGTGAGATGGTGCATTATCGTGGTGCAAAATCTATGAGGTTTCTTTCCACAAATCTTGCTTTTTTCGAACAATTTTGCTCTCACAAACGCCGCATAACGCTCAGGTAATATTCAATTTTTGAAAAAATTCAGGTCTTTTGGAACCACTCGAGCGGCATCGCGTTTCCTGCTCAAGCAATCGTATAAAATAGTACGAATTGATTCGTGAGACACAGACAGTTCACTGATCATCTCTCTCAAACTCAAATTACGGTTTCCAATCACCATCTCTTTCAGTTTATCGATATTAACTTCAGTTGAAGATGCTGATGGCCGACCAGAACGAGGCAACTCCTCCACCATATCTCGACCGCTGTTCAATGCGCTGTACCACTCATATGCACGTGTTTTTGATAAAGTCGAGTCACCGTAAACCTTCTGTAACATTCCCAGCGATTCTGCACACGAAATTCCACTTGTAATACAAAATTAGGGACAAATTCTTTGTTCGATATTTTTATCCATTGTAAAAATCGCACAGTTGTAAGAGCTAACAAAATCGATCAAACTGAGTGACAGGTCGCGTTCAAACTCCGCGTAAGTATAAAAAACATTTGTGCCAACTTAGCAACAACAAAAATTTTAAGCAGATTTTTTTAATAATCAATTCCCGGTACTCTTTTGACAGAATGTATCATCCCTATTGGAAATTAATTATGCAAACTTGAACATAAATTGTCTAGTAGGTATAGCTTCTATTTTCTAAATAACGAATGAATGAAGAGAATTGATTATGAATTATAAGAATTTTGATTTAACTTGACCTAATAACGAAGAAACTTAATCCCAATACAAGAATCCCTATATCCTTTATATTAATTTGTTTTAATGAAAGTATTGAATATTCTTGATATCTTTTCAGACGTGGAGCATAACATACTTGAGTTGGATAACATTCGTCCTACTGCTTTGGGCTAATCTGTTGTGGTTGGTTCCAAACCAAAGAAAAGCCATGTTACGTTCAAGTCCCTTCTTGGTGTTGTATGCTTGGTTCCTTCTAATATCTGCCTACGTTTTCTGCATGGATCTTACAAATTCCGAACTGCCAGAAACAATACAGAAAGTCAACCTTGGTCAGATTGGTTTCGTAAAGATAAGAACACTACCCTTCGACTCGCTTGCGGTGAAATGTTTATTTACTGGAATGTTCTGGATAACGCTTCGTCAATTCATGCAAGAAAGAATTGCAGAAAGGCAGAGTAGCGCTCTAGCTGATATGGTTGCACCATTACAAGTTACTGTAGGTACAGCAGCAGGTTGGTAATCTAGATTGAATTGAAATGTAACAATTAACTTGTATTTCAAATTTTAGGAGTTGAAAAAGAACCGGAGACAACGACACTTGACAAATTTGGGCAGTGGTTCAGAACGTTCCTGGCGTCAATCTGGATTTGGATAGTTGCTATTACATTGTTCTTTGTGGCTGTAACTGGTCAGCGAATGACTGGGTTCCGAATCGTTTACATGGCTCTGTTTTTGATATTTGTTGTTACATTCCAAGTGAGTATATACAATTCAAAATTTTAATCAGTGAAATCTATTATCTCACCAGATCATTGAGGAAAGTGTGGCATATTCGTGAATATACTGTCTGATAAGATATCTTTAGTTTTTGTTTGTGAAGCAATCTCAATAAGATGCTCAAACTTATACTGTATGAACATCTAACATGGAGTAAATTCTATACTATTAATTTGGTAGAGTTTCCCAATACAAGAGCTCATTTTTCCTTGTATATCTTATGTGAAATATAGAATAAAAAAATTATTACATTCTGAAGGGTTCCTATAATTTGCATTTCTGGTGGCAATAACTCATAAATGAAATCCATGTGTCGATTGAATGAATTTCAAATTCACACCCAACTATGAAGATTCAGACATTACTAAAGTGTTTTTCCTGATCGAATAATTGATTTTTTGTATTTAGGGTTCCATATTCCAAGGAATGAAGGAACCCTTATAGGATCACTTCGTTGTCGGTCTGCCTGTCTCTCAAGACTATACTTAGAAATATGAGTAGGTAGAGAGCTGAAATTGATACAGTCGATACCGGATATATGGGTCAACAACCTCTTCCAGATACAATAAAAAGTTTACACGGCATACTTCGATACTTTTAAGAGAATCAAAACCTAAAGGCACTGTCTGCTAACCTAGAAACATGAAACTTTGGCGAACACAAGCGTCTTATAGTACAGATATAGGATACTATACATTTGTAACTCCCTTCCGGAGATCCGATTGGGAGACTTGAAATTCCGGATGTACTAATGCAGTGGTTTCTCCTTGCCTTCTACATTCTATGCCATTGATCCATAAAAATGGATTCGTTCGCTTTCAGGGCCACTTTCTCAACCCTAGGTCGAAATAATTCTCTTCACATGGGCGAGTCTTTGTGTTGTTCTCTCAGACCGGTTGCCACTCGGTTTTCTGTAAGTTTTTTTTTTATTCTCAACTCCTGAAAGCAGACGATGTCATGTCACAACTATGGCCGCACAATTTAATGTATGTGTTCACTCGCTTCTTGGAGAAGACCAAATTGTGATTATCGGAACGATTTTTGGCGGAAGCGAATTCCACAGCACACTATCTTATATAGAGAGGTACGTGGCGTTGCTAGTTGAACCGTCTGCTGATGAGATTTTTACGCAAACCTGGTTTTTCATTTGAACTTGTTTCTTTGCAGAACCAAGCCTTTATGTTCTTCAGAGCATTTGCCATGGAAGTATCTCTAGTTTGCCCTTCTATTTTTTCCTGGTCTGCCTTTCTGCTTCCCAGTTCATAAATTTCCTTTTTCTTCATTGACGAACAGTCTAAATATTTTAGCAATCGTTATTAATCTTTACGTAATACTTTTAGTTCCACTTAGCAAAGCACTGTTCCATTAAAAATTGAACTTTCTGTATTATTTTATTATCTCGTATTATTTTTCCATGTTCAAATTGAATAGCACCGTGGATAGGGGATCTCCCTGCGTTAATTCTCCATTTACTTTTAAATTTTCCTTTCCTCGTTACTGCTGCATGTGTTTTTAGTGTCATTATTATTAACGTTATTAACATATCAGGCACTTAAATTCTTTCAACATACCTATCATCATATTTCTAAGAAGGCCTATCTAAAATCGATAAACAACATATACACTGGCACTCAATTCTAATGGTATTCTATACATATCTGTTTCAATATAAATACCTGATTCGTGGTTCTTCTATTTTTTTCTAATTCCACAATGGTGGTCCACCAAAACCAGTCTGCTTTTTATCGGCGTAGCCACTTTCTTATAAGTAACATCTATTACAGCAATTCCTTTATAGTTATTACAAACTGTAACATCGCCCTTCTTATAAATCGGCACTATGATTGATTTACCCCACATGCTGTGGCCCTAAGTTGTTTACCATGTCACACTTTAAATTCTCTGCTGTTTCATTACTGCTACTATTTCTCCAATTTCCTCTTTTTTTGGTTCATCAATTGATTCCTGATAAGGCGTATGCGTTTCTACCTTAACGACAAATACATCATCATTTGGCAATTCCTCAAATTACTGCTTCCATCTACTCAAGGTTTCTTTTTCACCTCTTACTAAATTTCCTTCCTTGTTTCATGACAAGGTGTGGAGTTCTGCTTTGGTATCCTCAAGTGTATCATTCTGTCTAAAAAGTAGCGGTAATTGGTCAATGAAACACGATATTTACTTTTCATCCAAAGTAGGCCCTTCCGAATTAACACATTCACGCAAACGAATAAATAATCCAAGCATCAAAACATTTTTCGAACGCTTTTCCGGAATCAACTTCAGTTCTCGCAGCGAATTCTCTTGTACGTCTTCTGTCGATTCAAAACTGGTACCTCTAAATGGTAATTTGGGTTTTGGAAGAAGAAAAAAGTCGGCCGAAACCATATCAGGTGAATACGGTGGTTGTTCGATAGTATTTGTTGAGTTTTTGTTCAGAAATTCATTCATAATGATGGCCCTGTGAGATGATGTATTATCGTGGTGCAAACTCCATGAGTTTTCTTTCCACAAATCGACCAATTTGCTCTCTTAAACGCCTCCTAATAAATATTCTTTATTTACCGTCTAGTAAAAATTCCGTGTGCACAACACTGGTACACGATAACCAAAGAAAAGTCAATATTACCTCGACTTTTGATCGACTTCGACGTCGAAATTATTAGTATAATGGTCTAAAATCATGTGATAAATTATGAGTTTGAACGATTAAACGAACACGGTTTCTACGAATGTCAGCAGATATTCCATAATTTAGACAGATGAGCTATGCTATTGTTTAGCGGTATGTCAAAAATCTTTGAGGCGCCGATTTTCGAAGGAGAATGAAGGCTTGTTTTAAATTTTTTTTCAATAGAGTCAAACTTACGTTAAGAATTCGAAATTTCATACCTAACAAGTGTTTTCCTTGTTTTTCAGTTGTCCTATAGAATATGGAAGAGGATAATGCTTGGATTTTGGCTCACAGTTATTATATACTCAATGTTGATGCTCATCATGGTGTATACCTATCAATTTGATCATTTCCCAGATTATTGGGAGTCGATAGGTGTTCCATTAGAACAGTAAGTGAATTATGTAGAAATCATTTTTTATACTTACAGTATTCATTTGTAGGCAAGCCGATATAGGTTTAGAACGCTACGAAACCAAACAGCTTTTCGTAAGATTGGTAACACCGACGTTCTTCGTTATTATAACAGTTATTCAAGTTCATTACTTCCACAAAGAATTCATGTCGATCTATGAAGATGCATCTGATGAAACTAAGTCGACTGCCGAGGTCGGAGATGACGAAAGTGATAGACATAGAGAAGATGGAGCTACTTCAATCAAGTTTAATGTCAGCGATCTAAGTAAGAAAAATGTTTAGAGAAAAAAGTACTCATATCAGAATGGTTCTAGTTCTTGAAGAGTCTATTTTCGTCTAAATAAAATTCCAACAATTCTTCAATATAATTTCTAACTTTTTAGATCCTCTGTCCCGAGAAGCCGGAAGGAGGAGAAGGCTTCTCAATCAAGTGAAGTACTACTGGAACCTATTCTTCCTCTTCCTAGAACTACATATGGTGAAATTCGTACTGTTCATCGGAATTTTTGCCTGTATCGTTCAACCTTGCGCTTTGAATTTGGTTGTTATTATTCTTTTAGTTATGGGCACAGTGCTAAGCAAACGTATGCAAGCTATCGGTGTTTATTCTTGTTCAGTTTTCTTGTCAATATTATTACTAGCCAGGATGGTATATCAAATTCAATACTTCCGTGCTTCTGACTGGGAAGTTACTTGTTCGGTGAGTATACTTTCTATCTCTTTGATATTAAGAAGTAAATATTGAAGTAGATTTGCTTCCTGGTGGTTTCCATCCAGCACATTCAAAGAATTACTTACTTTGAATTAACAGGGCCATTTGAACTATTTCAACACAAATAACTGTGCTATCTGGAGAATAGCGCTTTATAAGTTCCGCCTCATACTGGACTACAATTGAAAGAGTCCGTCTGTAGAATGGCGATCCTATTGTGTTTCCTCTACAAGAACTCAGCACCTCAGCTAATCTTCGTATAAATATGATACTCATAAATTTGAATGACATCGCTAATGAAGGGAGGTTCAAACTCCTCTTCTACAAAGCATGAAAGAAAAGAGCTGGATGTGCTATCGGCTCTAGATTCCCTAGAAAGTCGTAGCAGATGGATTATGTACACACATACCAGAGCTGTACAAATTGCACTTATATTTATAACAATTTAAATTGTCCTTAAGCAAACACATGAGACAATGAACATGTTAGTCCATTAAGTATTCCATTATATCGCTAGCACAAACAGAAATTCATGCAAAATAATAGCAATAATAATAATAGAAGTTACTATTTCACGAAGGCCTGGGTGATCGTTTCGGTTTTCTACAAACTTATCAGCAGTATTAAGAATCTTAGTTGCTTTACAATAATGTGAAATAGAATCTAAAGCTGCAAATGTTCTTGGAAGCTTTTTGATACAGTAGCAAAGATATGCTCACGATATACTTGCTGATTTTAACCTAGATATCAGATATACTCACAGGCACAATTAACGGCCCAAATTCTTCCAAAGGAACAATATATGAATGATCTCCAATGACAAATGATTCTCCTGATTTGAGATTTGATTTGAGCTCTAATGATTCTTGAAACTTGTTAGAAAGACCGGTGATATCTTAAATATCCCGTTGAGGGGTATTGGGTCACTCCTCTGAAATATGTTCAATATGATTGGGGTCATGGCAGCGTTGAAATACCGGACTCATCAAGGCACTACGTGACTAATCGAGCGAAATATCACCATGCATTTAGAGAAAATTTTCTCCAATATGTGAAGATATGGCCTTGAAGAACTCTTCCTACCTACCTATGAGCATTTACACTGCCTCTATCCAAGTAGATATGATTAGTCCCGGTCTTCCCAAATCCTTATCGAACCTCCCTGATAACCCACTGTTGCGGCTATAGCGTAGGAAGCAAACTTGTCATATTGACGTCTGCATACACAAGTCTTGCTCTACTGCGCTCTGGAAGAAGCGTAAAGGAGTAAACTGGAGCCCTCTAATTCCTTTCTGCCAGTCATCTTCCAATCGAAGGAACACTCACGCTACCATTTCTAGCTTCAAAGAAACGAATATGAAATTTAATTGCAGTACAAAAGCAATTTCTCAACAAGTTGACAACGACAAAGCGATCGCCTCGTATGTAAGAGAAATGTGTTATTTCTTAACCTGGTCACTTGGTATTTGAGCCTGTTTCCCGAATACTCCTGATGGCATTCCATACGGTGATTCGACTTGTACCGAGTGTCTAAGCTATTCGTCGTTGTATCCCGCATTAAACCGTTCTAGCAGCACCAGGTTGAAAACTCCAAGAGGTTTTAGTAACACAATTAAAAAAAGTTCAAAATGCTATGGTTAAAGAGATCAAGAATGTAGTCGTTGTGCAATAACAGTAATTATCGTGCCTGTGACTGTAATAAATGACATGAAACATCTATCTGCTAAGAGTATCAGCCAAGAAACCAACCAAGGAAGAATTGGCTAAACAGAATGAGAGATATGGGGATTAACTCTGTTGGAAATGAAGATGATCCCTTAGGATCGAAGCACATGGAGATAATGCATACGGAACTCGGGGAATCCAGACGCCCTGAATATAAAATGGAAATTAAGAAGAGATTTAAAAAAGAATTGTAAGTTTTGCAGAAGATCTCGTGGTGTTACGATGTGCATAAGACTTTGTGATCTTGAGGATGGTATTATATGTTTCAAAAGGTTCCATTCTATTGCTTGAACCTTTATGTGAAGAAATAATATAACAATAATAATATAAAAAAATGTCACTTTTTGTTTAACTTTCTTTCGTTATTGTATTTTTAGGAAGGTAACAATACCAATATGACAGTTAATGACGCCGAATGGTTAGGATTCAGTAAGGTGGACAACGGCAAATCCCTTATGTACTTCATAAGGTGGGACATTATTTATATCATTACAACAACTCTCTGGACTACTGTGCAGATCAGACAATTGAATCTCAGGATCAAAATGGGAATTCCGCATGCACGAGTAGATGTTATGTTCCCCAGTATAACTAGAGCCGATGCAGATAAAGATTTGAGCAACTTTTTTAAGTACATAATGAATTATGGTTATTATAAGTTCGGAGTAGAGGTAGGTATTTCTGAATATTCTCAGGAGTATATAAATTTCACCGAAATCTTATTTGGTCGACTTCAACTTAGTGAAGTTTCTTTGCACTTACGAAAGCAATTAAAATGCAACCATCAAATTTGGTAAAAGCTCAACTTGCCCCCGATCACTAACTTATTCAGGAAACTTCTGAGGTCAATGCACCGTTAATGTGGCAAGTGAAAGTCTTAGAGTCATCCTTGAGAGCCTAACCGAGGTTTTTGAAACTCAGCTGGTGCTTCCTTACCTCAAATCCAACCACTGGGTATTTGTTGCGCTCTCTAGGGGAATACAAAGCTCATGCTTCGGTTCAGTGAGTCGTAAGGTAGCTCCTAGACGGTCAATCTGTTCCTTTTCTCATTGCCCTCTATGCCCCAGTGAACCGGGACTCTCCTCTGGCTAAGCCTGCTATCCTACCCTAATTCGGCAAAGATTGAAGGATATTCATTGCAACTTGACTGTTCGTGTACTGATAAAGACAACTTTACTTTACCGAATAATTTGTACCTCTTAAACTTTGATATAGAAACCCTTAAAACTATAGCTTAGTACGACAGCTTTGAAAGTTTCTTATTTGACAAAAGAGTGAAACGAGAACAATTACCTAACCAAATATATTGAATTAAAAAAACCAAATCCGCAAAATTCATACTGATAACATATTTTGGGCAAGTCAGTGAAAATGTAGCAAATAACCTTTTTCAAATTGAAATTCAAAATTGCATTCAGTTCTCAGAATAAATACAGAATACGAATTTTTGGTAGATCGAAGGACCACTTTAGCCTTTCAATTGTTTATTAACAGCACTATACAGCGTTTACTACAAAACTAGTGGTCACACTGCTTGGTATAACACTTAAGTAACAATGTATGATCACATATACAAAGAATTCTCTCATTGCTCTCAAGAGTTTAACTGAAACTTATGCATGTTTAATGTTCGAAAGATGCATCCCAGAAGCGGAGTCAATGTTGGATTTCCACCAAAAACCTCCTCTTGAGGTGGGCAGACCATGAGGAAGGGAAAAAGAACTTGGCTAGAAGAAAAGGTTAATTCAGATGGGAGTCCCAGGAGATGGCTGGGCGGATGCCCGAGGTCGTCCCGGAACTTACCAATCACAGACTTGTTTTCAATGATAGTACTGAAATGTATAAATATCCTCAATCGTCGGAGAGGCGTCTGGTCATTCAGCGTGCGTCAGATGAAAGTGCCCTTGCAGCGCATAGAATAGAGCGAGTACAGGTGCCATAGTCCAGCCTAGTATGCGCAGAACGAATATCCGCTGAACATGCTGGAATGATCTTCTCTGGACGACTGCTAGCTGCTGAATGAATGTTTACTGGAATGAGAGTGATCCTCGAATTTTTGGTGGGGCTGCATTTTTATCCTTTTTCCTCTTCGTCTTGACCATTTTTCATTTCCTTGGTTATTCTGAGGTCCTACTAGTTAGTTATCCTTCTATTCTTGGTTTCCTTGTGATTTCCTCAATATGTCTCTTGTAGTTCAGTTGGTCGTCCAAAATTACGCCGAGATATCTTCCTTCCATTTGATTTGTTGTCTCTCTATGGAGATTTCCTTTTGTATTTCTGGGTATTTCTTTTTCTTGTGGTATGTCTGCGATGTATATATTAAATAGTAGTGGTTCTAGTACAGATCCTTGGGTTGAAATGTTTACTAGTGAGGTACATGTATATTTGTATCTAGAATTTTGGTTTATTACCTGGGGAAGGATAACTACCCAAACTAGTTGCAAGAAATCCTTTGATTTACCAGCCCCTGTTGAAGGGCCATAACATGATAAATTTATCCCAAAGTGAAGAACTCTAACTTAGAAGAGGAATAGCCCCCTGGTTCAATGGCTGATTTATCAATTTATGGTGGGTAGCACCCTCCTAGAAACTGATAAATTCTCAACACTAAATTATTAATGGATGCATTATAAAAATCCTATAGGTAAACGCAAAGTCTTAATGAACATTGTCAAACTTAGAACTAGAATATACAATAACTAATGTACATTTAAATTAAACGTTCTATCCACGAATATATATTTATATACACTACACAATATAAAAGAATGTCTAATCCTCAACAGTAAAAATATAGTAACAATTCTATTCGTGTTTTGATAATGTTGAACTCATACTTATTCTGGTATTGGTAGTAAAATGAATAATAATTGACTCAGGACTTCTATAAATAGTCGAACTTTCACAAAAAAATTACTTGAAATCTATTACAGATTTATGTTTCCGTTTCACTTGAATGAATAAAACCTACTTCTATTTTCAGTTGTGCTTCATTATGACCGTAAGTTTGATCGGATTCAGAATGGACCTTTATGCACTCCTATATGCAATTTGGCTTTGTGGTTTGTTCACATTACAAAGAGATACATTGTCGAGGATTTGGAATGTGTTTATTTTATTCATAGCTGTTCTTATACCCTTCCAGTACTGTATGGTTGTTGGATTACCACCATCGCTCTGCATAAGTAGGAATTTCGATCCAAAATTTTCGAACAAAATTTTTATTTCTTTAATTTGTTTTCAGTCTTCCCTTGGGATATCAGCAACATATTACAAAAGTTCCAGGAATGGGCGTTTTTGATGGACACCATCAGTCAACTACCTGCCAAGAAATTACTTTGCGATTATTTATTATTGCTGTTCGTGAGTCGTCAAGCTTTAGGTTTTAAAAAGGAAATTCAACAACGCACGATGGGTTTAGTGTATCCTGGTGGTTCCAATGAGGTTATTATTCAACACTCGGAAGAGGATAATTTTGAAAATCCTGTTCCAGATTTCATAACGTACTGTCGGTGAGTTGTAATAAACGCAGTGGTACTATACATATTCTGATATATACATTTGTAGGTCCTACCTCGACGTTTTCAAGAGAACTGTTTTACTGAGTATGTTGTGGCTTACTTTGGCAGTTCTTTTCTTGGCTGGGACAAATCGGGTTAATATATTCTCAATAGGTTACCTTATAGGCGCTTTCGCATTCTTGTGGCAAGGTTCAGATATATATCTATGGCCGATTCCTCTAATTCTAAGAAGGTAGGTGACCAACATTCAATTTGAATCTATAGCAGCTGTTCATGAAACACAAAATATCCAAATTTATTGTATCGCCTTCAGAGTAGGCCCCTTCCGAAATAATACATTAACGCCAACGAATGATCCATCAGAACAATTTACAAACGCTTTTTCCGGAATAGGCTTCAGTTCTCACCGCGAATTCTCTTTTATGTCTCCTATCGAATCGGAATTGCTAATTTGAGTCTTGGACAAGGAAAAAAGTCTGCCGGAGCCATATCAGGTGAAAACGGTGATAGTTTGATGGTATTTGTTGAGTTTTTGGTCAGAAATTCATTCACAATGATAGCCTTGTGATGGTGCTTTACCGTCGTGCAAAATCCAATAGAAAAAATCTTACCCTTTCTAACGACAACACAGACCTACGTTATTCTCCAATATTTGGGATTGTCAAGTAACGGCAGATGATGATACAATATCGAAATAGCTATAACGGTTGTTAATTTAATATTTTCCTATCGAAGATAATTATTTTTCAAGGGGCAATATTCAACCTTCCGTAGAATGTTAAATATCCTCCCTTAAAGGAGCTAGTTTTCCGATCTACTCTTCATAATCAGATTTATATTATTGCGTTCGTTCCAACGAATTGAGATGAGTACGTAACGGCATGGCCTTTTGTTACGAGTGGGTAGATAATGTTGACGAGGTCAAACGAGACCGAAACTGCAGTCCATTGTTCCTATTCGTGCCATCTGATCGTGCTGTACCACTTCCCTGTGGCCCCAGTTAACGGTGATCATGAAGAGTAGTTCGAAAAACTAGCTCCTTCAAGGGAGGATATTCAACATTCTACGGAAGGTTGAATATTGTCCCTTGAAAAATAATTTTCTTCGATATGTCTACACATTGCGAAATCTTGCAATTAGTAACTATTTGTTTTGAGATGTTAATATTTTCCACCTAATTTTGTTGTATTCTTTACAAAGTAAAAAAAAATCACTGTATGACAAATCTCATGATTTGATGATCAAAATCTATTTATATTGCTCTTTCTAGGTGGAATTATTTATTAGCCTATAACGTCTCTGTTATTACAATCAAAGCAGGACTTCAAATACTTGGCTGCCTCTTCATGGAAGAATTGACAGATAACGTGTGTTGGCCGGTTCAATTGTTCGCCATTGGATGTGTCAACAAATTCCAAGACAACTCGAATTTAGTATCAGATAACATAGATCCCAAATGCACCGTTCCAAGAGAGTATATAGGATTAGTTTGGGATGGTTTGAGTTTTACCTTCTTGATAATGCAGAGAAGAATCTTCCATAGTTACAACTTCTTCCATATGATTGACGAAGCTAAAGCAAGTACTATTCTTGCTTCTAGAGGTAAAATATATTGCAGACCACGGTTGTGAGGAGAAATTTGCATAATTTGCTTTTAAGGTGCTGAACTGATTGAAGAACTTAGGTCCAAACGTATGCACGAACAAGAGGAGAATGAGAAGAAAGTTTTGGAAAAAATAAAATCGAAGATGGACAGGATAAAAGCGTCTCAACAAAAAATTCAAGGAGCTGCATTCAAAGAATCGAATACCCATTACTTAGGTAAATATACCAAACGTTTTGTTTTATTAATTTTTCGACGCCCTTCATATTGTATTATATATACTTTCTGATGGAATTATAAAGAGATTACTTATCTTCATAAATCATGATTTCATTATCGTTTATGTTTATTGTCGTAATATATCCATTCTATCTTATTGGATGAAATAAGTACCAAATGTTGAATTTTGTTCATTTCAACTAGTGAGGTTTATTGTTCTCTATATCTAATTTTGAGAAACGACCAGTTTGGCCTATGTAGAAATTATTGCAGGCTTCACAAGGTAACATTTAGCGTTAAGTAAGAGTAATTATTTTGAGATGCATATGCAATAAAACCTAAATTCTTATATTCGCGGCTAATGATGCATAATCGTTACGCCTTGGAGAGTCGTTTGCATCCACATCACGCTAATTCAATGCTAATAAATCAACTGTACGATTGAGAATACCAAACAAAATATTCATTTCCAAAAGTCTGCCCTCGGATTCAAGGCAACAAAGGATAGAGTTACACTGCTGCTATGTTCTAATGGCTCCGGAGATTGTGTCATTAAACTACTGATGCTTTACAAATCGTTAAATCCTCCTGCCTTAAAAAATCAAAACAAAAACGATCTACAAGTGTTTTGGCGTGCTAATAAGATATTGGTTACAAGCGTTATTTTTTTTGTGACTTGTTCCGAAATTGCCTCCTTTCAGAAGGAGGAACCAAGAAATAATTCTGGCCTTTGAGGTCTATTACATTAGACAAACCTTCAAAATCATATTTGGTAATATGGAATGCGATATAAATGTTATGCAATGCTGGAAGAAATTTGCCATAGTAAAATGTTTCTTAAATATAAAAGAATCGGTGGAGAACTGAACCCATACACATTGAAATCATGCTGGAAAAAACTTGCCTGTTCTAACTCTGGAAAACGACAAAGAATCTGGGCAAACTCAAACTCGTAACTGCAAGATTTGCAGAAATTGTGAATGGATTAGGACAAGATGGGTTCGTACAGATAGAATCATGTAACATGAATCGCAAGATGAAGATTTCACTGAAACTGACTTGGAGGAAATGTTAATTTTACAGACTATTGAAGACGAGGCTTCAGTAACACTGAAAACGTGACATTCAATTTATGAACGTTTAAGAATGGCAAACGAGCTTGATTTTTTTATGAAGATTGATCCGTCTATGGAACGTGTTAACCTAAGATCTCAATTACCTACAATTAGTTGAAATATTCGAATCACTTTTTAATGGCAACTCACAGATGATGAACGACTCAATCAATACAGTACTTTTTGAATACTTGCAACATCAACGTCATTCTGTTTAGAAATATTGTATGATTTATATTTTATTCATTATTTTTGTTGGTTGCAGTAACTATACCAATACGATATTACTGATTTAAACATAACTATTTCTATATCTAAATAGCTACTTTTGTTAATCTCTTTGGTACTACTCCATAATTGATATGTTTATAATTATTGAATCTGTCATACTATTTTATAAATAAGGTGAACCAAGGATAACTTCTTTCGAATCCTTTTTGAAGTATGTGAATTATTATTAAGTTTTGACCAACCTTTGTTTTTTTTATACAATTTGAGTAGTTTCATTGTTGATCGAAGATATAAGGAATTATATTGATTATTTCCATGTAGATGGTAAGCCTCCATTGGCTAGATCGTCCTCAATGTCTTCAGCTGATTCGCAAACAACACCTGCAGGTTATCATACGCCAATTGATGACGAAGAAGAAGAAATCGACGAAGTTGCTCCTCTAACACCTCGCAGTTCCCTGCTTCAGCAGCAAGCACCACCCTCGCCTTACTCAGCTGTAATGACAGGATCCTTAGACGCTTATTTAGAGCCGCAAGGCATGTCATTCAGCTCTCCGCCCAATTCCGAACTCAATCCCAGACCACCTTCTCCCGATGATAGTTTTCCTGTGTTCTCACCGCCTCCTTATGATGCTGCGCCACCTTATGCTGAAGCAGTGGAAATTTCTACGGCAACTCAGCGACGTTCTCACGTCGGACCTCCTTGGATGCAGGGGAGTTGCATTACTCCACGGCATAGCATTAGTTATTCTTCCAGATCAGTATTGAGTCATCAAGAATGTAATTTGGATTCATTTTAATGCCTGACTTAGATTATTTTCATAGATACCTACTACTGCGTAAATATGGCTTCTATTCTCTATGATTCACGACAATGAATGTGTAAATATTCATAATGTGTGCTTATTTTTTATTGTTTTTCAGTTATTTATTTATTAATCTATGAAACCTTATATCTATTATTCCCACGGTTGAAGATAAAAGTTTCTATGTTCAATGATATTGTTGATGGATTCATTTTATGGATATTCATTCTAATATAGATTAAATGAGATATGTCATTTTCAAGGGTCTAGAGCTAACACTTGGAGAAAGAATGTGATAACTATATCTATTTTAATTATTGAGTATTGAGGAGGATTTAATTCTAGTTGACTATTCAGAGTGATGAAAGTTGGGTCTTTACAAGGTTCTGTATTGCAAATAGAATTAAATCACTCCTCACTACTCAACATTTAAAATGAATATAGTTAGCACATACATACATACATACATACATAACTGTTAGCCCCTAACACTTGCAAATGGCAAAACTATCGAAATCAGTTCCACATTGTGGAAATCAGACGAAAGTGTTTCATTTCATTTATAAGTTCAAGTTTGTTACCAAAAATTGAGGACTATTATTTTTACACTGAATCAGGATTCTGATTCGCCAATATTGAGGAATCCTCAATTTTTATCGAATATACCTAATTTTTTGTATAAAAAACAGTTTTGATTCCCCAATAACTGCTGTTTTTGATTGATATGTCTGAAGTTATTTCTTAGCAATAAAATAGAGTGTCGATGAATACCATGTACTTATGGAATGGGGTGATTCTTTGGTCAACTTCATAACTTAAATTTCTTATGAAGTTATGTCTACAAACGTTTTATTACGGATCTCTTGAAATTTCTATAATGAAATTACAACTTTCCAAGTAGATGCTACACATAGTGAAAAACATTGAAATATATATTCAGGAACAAGGCAGGATGAACATAATGAGTCAGCCTGGTATTCCTCAGAAGTATTATATACTTGTGTGAAGGACTAAACAAATGATTTTTTCAATTAGCTCTTTTCTTTTTAATCATGTTCTCTCTCTTTCGACTTATAAAGAAAATCAGATCGCAGCCAAATGAGTACCCGTTTGCAAAATTTTACTAATTTCTCCTTCAGGCAGGTCTTTCAGCCATTCATTCATCTGTCTTCTAGAAATATTCTTAGAATTTATCTTGCACAGCTCTGCAGGTGCACTGTCAGTCAGTCTATGATAAATGTGATGGTGATTTTTTCGGGCTTCAATTTTATTGAAGGTTGACTTTAGGGTAGTTTTACCTTTGTATCTAGTATCATATTCATGCTCCAAATATGAGATCTCCGAATAATTTCCGAAAATGAAATTTAATATGCTCTGTAGGTTAAGTTGTCTGCATATTAGTACTCCGCTGCTTTTTAATACCTCTACACTTGTTTTTCTTCAACATAACACGCAATATCCATTTTTGAATAACTTCCAAGTTTCTCCAGTAAACATCACAAGCACAGCCCCACACAATAATTCCATATATTAAAAGTGATTGGGCCAAGGCATAATAAATAATCCTGAGACCTGAGAAGTCTACGAAGTTAGAAAAATATCTTATTTTGGGCAGAATATCATGCAGTCTTTGAACCAAAGTCACAATATGTTCATTCTATCGTAAGGGATAATCAAGAATAACGCCTAAATACTTTATTGAACTGGTGGATCTCTTAGTCCCTCGCTGATTTCAAGTTCGTCATAATCGGGGCGGTTTACTGTAGTACAAGAAAAAGCAACATATTTTGTTCTATCTACGTTCATAATAAGGAGGTTATAATCGGACCATTCTTTGATAGTCTTCAGTTGATTTTTTGCACTAGTTTTGAGGTCCAACCTTGCAAAAAACTGCAGTATAATCTGCATAGCTTATGATGTTACCAGCATACAGTAATTAATTGATACACAGCAAAATGAACACAGGACCCAATACTGTACCTTGCGGTACTCCGTACTTAATAGATCTCCAGTCACTGACAGTATTGCCTATTTTGACATATTCCTTTCGCTTTGACAAATAATATCTAATTAAATCAAGAGCCACTCCGCGAAACTCACATTCTTGCAACCTCTCCGATAATAGACTATGACACACTGTATCAAAGGCCTTCGCCAAATCTATAAAAACACATAAGCATGTATAAGACTCATCTAGGGCCCTGTATATTTTTTCAGTGAGACTGGCTAAAGCGTCCTGGGTCGATTTACTTGTCCTAAATCCAAATTGTTGTTCCAATAGTAATTTATACTTATTGGCAAATGACACAATCCTACTTTTCATGTATTTTGGCCAGCTTAGAGATTAGTGATATTGGTCTGTAATTGATAACGTTCTCCCTATCCCCTTTCTTGTAGAGTGGGGTTATAATACATATTTTCAAGACGTTTGGGAATGTTCCAGATTCGAAACTTATTTATAAGTGAAGATAAGGGATATGTTATCAGATGTTTAATTTTCTTCAAAGTAGGGGATGAGATGCCATCAAATCCTGGAGCCTTTTTGCTTCTTAAAGTATCAATATATCCAGCTAATTCATGTTCTGTGACAGGCTCAAAAAACATGGATGATTTCAAAGAACACTTCTGGTGACTGGTGGCTTATTTGGTCTTTTTATTCTTGATGCAAATTTTCTCCCACTGTCGTCATCATTAAAGGAGCTAGCAATACTTGTCTCATCTGTGATGGATTCTCTATAATCATTTTTAATCTCTTCAATTTTCTTATTCTGACATGACTGGCAGCTTATCATACTTCTTGTCCAATCCCACAAAGCCCCAGGTGAATTTTCTTCCTTCTCTAATTCTTGTTCAAAGTGTCTGAGTTTCGCATATTTTATTGAATTCACCAATCTGTTTTTTACTTCTTGTACCTATTTTTCAGACCCTGGTCATTTAATCAGAATCAAAGCGTGATATTTTTCTGGACTCATGTACTTCATATTGTGTAACCTGATTCCAGAACATAAGGTGAACATCTCAGAAATTGTAGGAGAAAAAAAACTGAATTTCTTCATCCAGTAGATCCGTAATGAAATCTTGAAGTTTTTCAGAAACTTCTCTCATAAAATTAACCAAAGAATTACCCCATTTCGTTAG
The DNA here is from genome assembly GCA_013387265.2 of Cryptolaemus montrouzieri. Classification (NCBI taxonomy): domain Eukaryota; kingdom Metazoa; phylum Arthropoda; class Insecta; order Coleoptera; family Coccinellidae; genus Cryptolaemus; species Cryptolaemus montrouzieri. The sequence goes on along the minus strand of JABFTP020000144.1, from coordinate 1,265,691 downwards.
TATATGATATTTAGACACACCCTGTACTCAAAACTGCTTGAGAATTTTCTTTCATTGTCACTTAAAATACATATTTATAATACACCAACTTAAGCTTCATGTTATGTGTTTATGATTTTTTTGTATATATGATTGATTTTTTTTCCATTATTTTGCTTATAGAACGTACTGACAGTACAGGTTCGGCAATCAAAAGAAGAGCGCCTCAAACGTATAAAGATGGTAAACATTTTGAAAATTAATTCTGGTTTTGGTTTGGATAATGCTTTGCCTTCCAGTGTTTGCTTCATTGGTGATTGGTCCAAATATATGCTGCTAAATTACTTAAAGCTTGACTTGATTACTTGGATCTGATAAAAATATTAATTTTTCATATAACAAAAATGTGGCCATCTTAAAATGAATTAGGTGCATAAATAGTTAGCATCAAACTAACTAGCTACAATTTTTTCTCATCATTAACAAAATATTCTAAAGAGAACATTATATAATATTAACAGTTAATGATGCTGTACTAAGACTAATCAATGTTTTTGTGACTTGATAATTAATTAATCTGTAGAATCTGAAGAAACTATGTATGTGATTGAAAATAATCACAAATTTCTAGTAAAAAGAACACATAGTACCAGACTGTGATTAGTTCTGTAAATTTTTAATAAGTTTTTTTTATTGAGGGGGTCGTTACTATATCGATAAACTTATGTCGCGTTTCAACTCTGATTTCTTCAGATAAGTAGCAACTACATTTGAAAAGATGATGTGCCTTATATATTACATGGGTAAAAGCATGTAAGTCCAAGAAGGAAAATCTAAACAAGGTTGCTTCTCTCAAAAACTAAGCTCAATTAATAGTGACGTATTTAAGAAGCTTGACGAAGATAATAGTTTTCACTAGAAAATCATTCTCACTGACGAAGTTCATTTATGGCTTGATGGCTTTGTCAATAATCGAAATTGTCGATTTTAGTATGAAACCCAGACGAGATATTGAAGAAGCGTTTGCATTCACAAAAACTAACGGTCTGGTGCTGGCGGTGTTATTGGGCTATATTTCTTGTGACGATGTTGGAAACGTATGGGGAAATAGAGAGCGATATCGAAGCATGATCCGTCACTTCTTCTTCGAACAAATTGATGAACTGGACTTCGATGACATATGACAATCGATTTGCTGAAGATGAGGTTTGGTGAGAGAGTTATCTCAAAAAATGGCTGTCAATTGGCCACCTGGATCGCCTGATCTCACGCCTCCGGACTTTTTTTTTGTGGGGTGTCATAAAATCTATATTGACATTGGATCAACTTCAAACCACTATTCAGAGCGTTATCAACGAAATATAGTTAGCTGTTTGTTTGGGAGCCATTGAAAATTGTGTTGGGAGAATGCGGTTCTGCCGGCGCTGACAAGATGGCCATATAAAAGATGTTGAATTCCATAATTAATGTTATAAAATTATTTACAAAATAAAAAGAAGTCTTTCAAAATCTCAAAGCGTCCTATTGTTATGTTATTGTATTTTGAAATCTCGGCGTCCTTATTGGTAAAGCCAATATTACAGGGAAATTTCAATGTAAACGTCATGTATCTGAAACCTTGATATACAGGGTATTACATAATAGTATGTCACAACTTGAGGGGGTAAATCTACGTGCAATTTTAAGAAAAAAGTTCATATAAACATAGGTCCGCAAAAGCTTCAGCCCTAATTTGGAATGCTAGCTATTTTTTACAGCCTCCATCATTACACGTCCTAGATTTTAACTGAAATTCACAAGGTGTTTTCTATTCCGAGGTCATGTCTCCTTTTGCCCTTTCAAACTTTTTTGCATTAGCCACTGATCAGCGTACAATAAATTTTCGTCATCTTCGTTCAATTTAGAAACTTTTTTGACACTTGTAATTTTTTCGTATCTCCAACCGTTTTGGAGTGAAAAATTATTGAATTTGAATTATTTCAATTGTATGTCATTCGCTAAATAAAAAAATGATAGAAATACTCGATAGATATGCCCAAAATTTGCTTTTATTTCGATAGCTCGTCTTCTGAGACTCAACGTACACTTATTCAATATCGAACTGAAAAAAAGAACAATTAAAAACTAAATAAATTGCTCCACCTGCAAGAATACAGGCCTCTGTCCTTCTTCGCATATTATCACGCACTCTTTGAAATATTCCTGGGGTATTTCTTATCGTGTCACTAGAGGTTATTATTCGATTTTTCAATTATTCTACAGTGTTCACTGGAGTGGTATAAATTAAACTTTTGAGGTATCTCCATAGGAAAAAGTCTAAACTATTTAAGTCTGGGGACCTAGGAGGCAATGGTTCTGGCCCGCTCCGACCTATCCATCGGTTGTTGAATGTATTATTCAAGAATTCCCTAGCTTCTCCACTGAAATGTGCTGGTGCCCCGTCATGCATGAACCACATTATGTTTCTCATCAAAAGTGGCACATCCTCGAGCAATAAAGGAAACTCCTCCTCGAGAAATTGCCGAAAAGCGGGACCGTTTCGTCTATTAGGCAAAAAAAATGACCCAATCAAATAATTTCCAATTATTCCGATCCAGACATTTAGTGAGAATTGTTCTTGATGATGAGATTCTTCAATCAAATGATTGTTGTGAAAATTTGTGATAACAGTTCTCGAAAAGTAATCTCCGTCTGTGAACATTATTTCACTATCAAAATGAACATTTTCTCTAATTTTATCTAAGAACTATCGGCAGAAATCTCTTGAAGGAAAAACTCGAGGAAGTATAGTTTGGACGCGTTGAATATGAAACGGGTACAACAAAAAGTCGTGGAGAATCCTCCAAACTAAAACATGTGAAATATTCCACTGATTTCCAATTTTTCTTCTACTCACATGTATACAATCGTTTAATAAGTTTTTGCTCGAGAACGGTCAGAGATACGAAAAAATTATAGGTGTCAAAAAAGTTTCTAAATTGAATGAAGATGACGAAAATTGATTGTACGCTGAGCAGTGGCGTACTTCAAAGTTTGAAAAGGAAAAGAAAACACTTTGTAGATTCTAGTTAAAATTTGAAACGTGTAATGATGGAAGCTGGAGAAAATAGCTTGCATTCCTAATTTGGGCTGAATATCTCAAAAACTGCAGGAGTTTTGAAGAAACAAAAAACAATTTTTTTCGAAAATGTCCACGCCCTGTAGCTCCGTAACGAAGCTTTTGCGGACCTTTGTTTCTATAAACTTTTTTTCTTAAAATTGCATGTAGATTTACCGCTCAAGTTGTGACATACTATTATGTAACACCCTGTATAGTTAAAATTTGAACATCATAGTTTTAATTGAATAATTTCTGATAAGGGTCCTTGCTGGTGAATCTATGTACCCTGTAGCTTCCTATATATCAGGTGTTCCATGAAGAACGCCCCAAGCTATAGTTTTCTCAATTGCTGATCAACTTCAATAAAACTAAAAGCAGCATTGCATCCCGAATGATATTCTGGCAGCTTGAACACTTTCGCAGTTCTGCCTCTTGGACTTTTTGAATAGTATTCACATCTTCATAAATTAATGATGATGTTATTCTCAATCAACGAAAATTATAACAGATTAGGTAAAATCTAACCTCACTCCTTATTGTTATTGTTCTGTATCGAGTATCCTACTAATGAATTACTGAGTATGAAAGAAGAAAATCAAGTAAATAAGACATGATCCTGATTTCATTCCAATAGTGCTCAAGAATTTCGACTCTATCGAGCACGATTTGGAGATCGTGATGATCCAGAGCGCAAGTATTCTTGGCTTCAAAAAAGATCTACGAAGATATGATTCATTCATGTATGTCTGTACAAATATGCATTCTAGAATGTTAACACCATGTGAATGAAAATTTAACGAGCACTTCAATGTATAATGCTTAAATGTGACATGATTACTCAGTCTCTAAATGCTACGTTTTTTCACAGCTGTAAGATCTGGAGATTATTACATGTTTGACGACCTCCACGTAGAAGATTTAGATCCGTTAGAAGCTCTTCCAAAGACCACACTCACTGATACAGCTGCAGATGATGAACCAGAGGACGGTAGATATACCGTTGGAGAGGTACGTGAACATCTACTAGGATATTTCTTTGAGTTAGTTTATGGAATTAAATTTATTTTTGACGCATTATTTTCGGCTGGGTTATATTGATTCATTCATTATTCATTATAGATAGCTCAATCATCCACAAAGGTCATATATTTCATTTTTTATAGAATCATCATCATTATTTGAGAAATTTGAGTATTTTTTCATTCATCGAGTAGCGCCTGAAGTAGCACGAATAATGTTGATTTAGGGGGCATGCCAATTTGGGTAACGGTATCCATTGTTATTAATCGATAAGATTTATAATATTATGCAAATCAAATATATGTGGTGAGTTAGAGCATCTCAAAATAACATATTGGATACTGTTTGTAAATGAAAGTTATAAGCTACAATCAACCTGACATGATGTTGTATCAAATGAAATTATTCGACTATTGACTATATCTAATTAATCAAATCTTCTGATCACATATCATGAAATACATGATTATAATGGTAGGTAAATAATGCAAATATTTTTTCCTGCGTTTCTGCTTTTGAGTATGAAAACTGATCAAGTGACTAAATTGAAGATATTGAATATATGGTTAGTAGTAAGTGTATAGACATTATTGTTTTAACAGAGAAATGGTGAAAAAAAAAGGTAGGCTCAATGAGCATCAGGGATACAGTGATGTTCACTGTTGCAGATAATCTAAGGGAGGTGTTGCCATTTATATAAGAGATAAAATGAAACATGAAACCTTTTAATATAATTGTTATATACATGCCAAGCTCATCCCATGTGGTATTAACTTGATAGCAATATATAACAACCAAGTCCATCTGATCACTACTTTCTGAGTAAACTGGAACACATAATTAATTTTAAAAATACTATATGTATCGGTGATATCAATATATGTCAGCTTAAGAAGGCAAACTGCCAAGTAATATAACAGTATATTAAAACACAGGGATATGATATAAGAAATACAATAAATGAGGAATCATAAACCCGAATAGATAAAAGAACTGGAAGAAAGTCAATTCTAGATCATATAGCTACAAATTATAACTGTCAGTGTATCATAAAACTAGTGGATCACTGTATACGTGATCATCGGTTACTTGAGATTGATTTATCAATCCCAGAGAAAGTATGCCGACAAAAATATCAAGCAAAGATAGTAAATTTTGAGAAAATATATGAACATAACTCCTAACGATCCCAACTTCAAATGGGTTATCAACCCTTTACAGACAGCAATAAACGACGCGACGAGTTATACCGAAAGGAGAACAACTAAAAATATTAAAGAACGATGGTTCACAGAAGAAGTAAAGCAAAAAATGAATGTAAGGAATAAAGCATACAAAAATATGAGATTTGCAGGAGTTGAAGAACACATCAATACCTTCAAGACCGCAAACAAACAATTGAAAAATCTCATAAAGAGAAACAAAAAGCTACATATGGAAGAACAACTCAATTCTGCTGGAAATAATGAAAGGAAAAAGGTGCAATTCATTTAGAAAAAAATAAAAGCATTGTAGATCAGCTAACACTGAAAGACAATAATTTAATAGGAGAGCCAAAAGAAATTGCAAATACTATAAATAGACATGTTATTGAAATAGTTAAAAAACTATAATTCGAAAAAATCTTGAAGAGAGTAAAATAATAAACCTCTCAATGAACAACCACAAACCTCAATTTATTTAATGTCAACGACATCCAAAGAAATAAAGAAGATTATAAAGGGTCTCAAAACAATCGCTGGTCCATGTTAGGACGGAATTAGAGCAACACTTGTTAAGAGGATGAAAGATTTATCGACTCCCATAATTAGCGAATTATAAAGAAATAAATGAAAAATGGCAGTTTTCCGGAAGAGTTTCTGATTGGAAAAGTAACACATATCCATAAAAAAGGATCTAGAAAACTTTTAGGCAACTACAGCCCTATATCGATCTTAACGACATTTTCCAAAATATATGAAACAATCTTGAAAATTGATTGCTACATTTTCTCAAATCAACTGATTTCAACATAACTCTTCAACACGGATTTACTAATAAAAAAAGTACACAAACAGCAATAATGAAACTACTCGACTCAATATATAAATTCATTCCGCAAACGAAATTTAATGCAAATTCTTTGCTCAATAAGTGCAGACATTATAAAAACCGAAAAATTTACTGCTAGGAGCTTACAAAACGAAGCGTATCTCAAACACTAATGAATATTTCGATGTGAACCTGGAACAGATATCGAAGACAATCCTACCAACCTAAAAATACGAGCATTACCCCAAATCCATTTGCGCGCGAAATTTAAATTCAAATGTCACCTTACTTTTCGGACATAGTAGTATACAAACATAACTGTGGTAGTTATGGTAAGATGTACATTAATAGAACTTACGGAAAATTTAATATCGGAATCAATGAACATAATCGTAGTTTCATCAATAATAAAGTCAGTTTTAATTACGTGAATTAATCAATTCAGGAAAATCAGAATATCGAACGAAATTTTGAAATTTTTCATTCGTCCAATAAAACTTGATATTATTTGCTGAGATCAATAGACATAAACTATCTGTCTATACATTAATTGATCAGGTAGATTTCTGCAATAATCCCCATTACTTAATTTGTTTTCCGCTAAGTGATTTTTTAGCTGTAGTGTCAAACATATTTTGAGTGTTTGTAAATCAAATTTTCTTTTATTTATAATTAAATATTCTTGATTTTCGGGGGGGTTAAAGACGTCCAGAAACAGTAATCGTTCTTGACTACTAAAATCAGGAAAACTTATGGAAAATTTCTTGTACACGGATTTTCGATTTCCAATTGATAGTTGAAAATCTTTAAACGCCAAAAGTGTACAGCTAAATTGTCAATTGATCTTGGCGAATAATAACATTCCAAGAGGATGGGAGTTTTTAACTTAATCATAAATGAATATTTCTAGAAAAATGTATTTGCATTACTTGCCATACTTATACGAGCAGTGTTTTTATAGCTTGTAACTTTCATTCGGTTCAGAATGCTTGTTTTCGAAGGGTCTGAGAAAGTGTTGATTTGTTGATCAGAGAAAAATTGGTATGTATCATTGAATTTCTTGTTTTTCTGGTGTGTTTTTGTTTTATATCCCACCTAATTTCCAAATTGAGAAGATACAAATTTGGTACGTATTACAAGATGGGAACACTGAATCATCAATAAATCTTCAAAGATAGGGTCATTATGCATGAAGCATTTGCTGCTTTGCATAATACGCTGCAGATGCATAACGAATTTTGGTATCATATCTGCTAAATTAGGCGCAAAATTGAGAGAAATCAAGAAACATCTGCTCTTGCTAAATCTAAATATTTCAGTTTTGAACGCTACCCTCAAGTATGAAGTGGGTTTGCCTTACACGAAAGAATGGTATCATTGCACCTTCCAGGACCGAAAAATTACCAAAATGATAGAATACATAAATAAACTCCTTTTCCATTTTAATTTGAAACAGGTTATTGAAAATGTGAGAAATTATTCCTAGGTTATGCAGAGACTCGAATAGAATATAGTGGAATAATCCCATTTAGGTTAATACAGAAGGTTTTTTTGTCGGTATAATAGACAAAAATGAGTTCCATTTGGTAAGAGATTAGTGAAAAAATCTCTCAAGAAACTCTTTATAGAAGAATAGACAGAATAATGCTGACAAAATTCGCCCATTCCACGTATATTACAGTTTACCTTAGCTTTCAATTCGGTTTAAAAATACGTTGAGTTGATAAACGAGAGTGTGTTATGCAGAAAGTTCAGAAATGAAACGAATCGATAAATCGACAAAAATATATTCATAAAAAGAATGAAATATTGGGATGTGATCTGGAAATTATTGAAGCTACTTCACAGAAAAAAAAGCTTCAAGTAGCGAATTAAATGAGTTTAGTTCAAGCAAAAATCTGAATGCTCGGCTAAATAAGAAGGAAAATTAGATCTAACTCCAAAAAGAAATGAAATATTAATTTTTGACATTCGGCGTATACTTAGGAATGTCACGTTCATTCGAATTGTATTGTATTAGACCAAACAATTCTATTCTAAATTCACAACACCATCATGATCAGACAATTCATTCAATGAGTTCGTTAGATGTCTTATAAAATAATAAATTTCAGACAAAATTAAAATCTACACGGACGGTTCAAAGTACAAAGTAAGGGTAGGATGTGATGTGTACTCGAGATACCTTAATCCGCAATGTCTAGGTCTATTCAAACAAATGGTGTCACTCACACAGAGCTGACAGTACTCGCAACAGAATCAATACTATTCCTGCAGATACAGAAAATCTCCTCCAGATAATATAGAAGTGCTATGAGGTTCTGACACCAACAACATATCTGTTTCTATCAGATAGTGCAGAGGCTACATTGAAGTGAACAGACTAGCCACAAGGGCATTCGGACAAAGAATACAGGCTCGCAAATAAAGACTTTAGTGTTAATATTATATTAAATCATATATGAAATGTGAAGTTAGGCGAAAAAGTCACTCCTGGCGTGTAGTATATGAAGTAATGTCAATGCTACCGCTTCATTTTCTCCCTTAAAAAGCGTAGAGGATGTGAACGAGGAGAACGAAACAAACGAACACGTTCTGCTTTAATGAAAATGTCCGATCGCCGTACATACTAGGGAGAGAGCGCGGATAGAGGACCATACTGGACAATATCGCTAACTTCTTTGAGATTGGGTTGGAAATTGCACAGAAGGTCTAATGGGGCCCACAAGCAGCGTCTTAGACGCATTCTCGACCTTTCACAAGCATACAAATATCCTCCAGTTCTTCTCTGATAAGGAACAATATTCAACCTTTCGTAGAATGATAAATATCCCTTCCTGAAGAAGCTAGTTTTTCGATCCACTCTTCATAATCATCGCCAATCAGGGCTACATAGAAGTGGTACAGTCAAGTCGGATGTCATAAATAATAGCAACAGGCTGTCGGTATCGTTTGACCTCATCAGTTTCGCACGCCCATTCACAACACCAGGCTAGTCTGCCATCTACTCATCTCAATTAGTTGGAGCGTATTAAGTACATGAATATGTACGAACTGACACAGAGGCTACTACTGGCGCAATCAGGAAATGAAGAAGACAAAGAGTAAATCTAAGCCATACTAGTTCGACTATCTACCGTAACGCTACACACTGTGTCTGCAAGATGCGATCTAACGCTCCAATACTTGTCTGGCTGTTAACCAGGTCTACATTATATCTTATCTAACATTCGGACGCCTTTTTCTAGAAGGATGTATCCTAGGCTTCAAGTTTGTTAATTGAAACGAAATAGAGAAATCTGGGAACGAAGAGTGATCGCTACAGGTCGGATTTGGAGATGAAGATGGAAGGCATAGCAATTCGTGCAGTTGGTAATTGTTGCGAAGACTAGTATCGGGATGTATGGCGATGGGGAAAGAGGAATTTTTTTGTTTCATTCATGTTCGTTTATTCACAATTTATCCCTTCAAACGCACCAATCATTCTATGTGATGTTAACCATTGATGATTCGTTCTTTCTCGAAGTAATCCATAAATTAGCGTGCAAAATTGATGAAATATTATCAGTTGTAATTGTATGTAAATAGCATAGCCAGCGTTCTAAATTGTACAGAGCGTTCTCATGGATGCAATATAGTGCTTTCAGATATCTTCAAGGTATCTCGCAACCATGTTTTCTGGAACAGTCACATCTTAGTGACTAGAGTACTCAGTGTGAAGAAGTCAATGCCTTGTGGTTCTATCCTTTTTCAATTTCTTGAAAGGAAAATACCGTCGCTTAAACTACTTCCACCCATGAATAAAACATTACATTGTCATGTTTGCCACGTATCATATGACGGGTAATATTTCATAGAAATCATACAGATTTTTCATTAGTGCCGCGATCTATCAATCATCCTACGAACCTATTGAATGATACGCTTAACTGCAGAAGCATAAGTTTAAAAAGTAATTTGTACATTATGTAAATAATTCTTCAATTTATCGAACTGAAGAAGAGGATGTAAACCTTATCTATTATAGTTTTTGAGCACTGCAATGAAGTCTGATATTGGCCGCACAGTACGCAGAGCTTCCTTGAATGCTGAGGTGATAAGAAGACAAAGATCGTTAAAATCGACATCTGTCAAGTTGCGTTCTCAATTGTCTGAACCAGCTGCTTTGAGAGTGAGTTACTAACGACATTCTAGTCTTGCTTTACTAACAATCGCAAAACATTTTCTGCTTGCATGCTTGTGATATGTATTTACATGTGAATATTGTTCTTGAATCTGCTTTCTTATATATTTCAGCAATATGTACTTCTTCTTTCACTAGGACTATAATTCCAAAGAGTTGAACTTCTTGTGCTAAAATTTAATGATATAATTGTTCGTTACTACCTTTACAATTTCACACAGACAATTATTTATCGTAAAAATTATTTGAGGGTCCAACATGTTTTGTTTTACTTATTTTTATGGTTAGTGCATAAATTAAAATTATTATGTGTTCAGAAAATATATTTTTCGTTCTTGCTGATATTGAAACATGTTAACTCATGTTTAAATTTTTCTAAATTGTATTCGGGTTTATTTGTATTTTTTTTATTCTGAAGTAATGAATTTTTCTCTATGCAGGTTCTCCTCTCTATCCAATTGGCAACATGAAAATTTTGTTTGGTATCATAGTTGAAGCAGTAGCACTCGTTTCTTCGTTTGTGATTTATTTCGTAATTCTCTGCTTTAAATTTTTAGCACTATGGGCAGATAAAAACATAATTTCCTCAATATCTATAATCAAGATCCCTTTGAACCATTACAGTTCAAAACTATTGTTTTTTTTTCCACATAAACTAATAAAAACAAATTCACTATGTTTGTCCTTATTCACTTTTCTCCAGCTGTATACCCATTTCATCGTTCCTTGTCTTCCTCTTCCTAGACAGTTCCTCACTCTTATCTCCCATTACGTTTCCCAGGTTTCCTCTTTTTATATTCATTTGTTTATAATTCTTTCCTATCACCATCTCTCTTGTCTTCTCCGAATTAATTTTCATTTTTTTTGCCAACTCCACTGTTCATACCTCCAAATTCTCGCACACCCTAAGATCCCAATTAGTTGCAACCTCATGTATACAAAATGATGTTCCTTCGTCTTGTTCTTCACTACTTTCCGTTTATAGTCTTTACCTATGATAAATAATAGAGGACTCAATACTCCTTTCTGCTAGAGCCCCTCATTTACTGAAAAGGAATCCGATATAGTTTAGCCCTGGCTACTCTTCCACTCAACCAGTGGAAGACTACACGTCTAAACTTCGCCAGTGTAGAGCACTATTTGGACACTTTGTAGATACAGTAAATAGAGACGATTTATTATTCTATCAAATTTACAGTTGTTATATAATTTCTGTTAGCTATATACAGGCTTTTGATACGTGTTCTCAGTTCATAATTCTTTCCTCTTTGCCCTCGACTTTCCCATACTACTATTCACGGTATTCTGTCCAAAGCCTTCTCCATGTCATGAATATTTCCTAGTCCTTTATTCTGTTCTTCTCTGTTAACTGCTTGATGGTGAAAACGTGATCCTGAATAGTTCTTGCTTTGGTTTCTAGATAGAATCATATTGTTTTGTAACGACGCTGAATAATGTGATTTTCTATAATTCACATAGTTTCTGTTGTCTTCTTCTTTCCGTATTGGAAGAAGCTATTCCATTTTCCCAAGCTTTTGTGAATATTGTTGTCAGAATTCCTCTGATCTTATCTTCCGTACATTTTAGCATCTCTGGTGTTATACTGTCGTATTCTGTTGATTTACTCAATTATAAGTTTTTGATTCTACTTATTTGTGGTTTATATCTTTTTTCTCTCAATCGTTTCTGTTGTGTTAACTTCATCATCACGATACTGTTGTTTTCTTGTTAGTTGCATTCATCTGTTTTAGCATTTCACTGAAGTAAATTTTTTCCTTTTCGTTTCCTGCATTATTCATTGAAAATTTTCAATACATTTTTGGTAGTGTTCCCAAAAGTTTTGATAAGGTAGTCCCAATTTTTTTCTTGTCGTGATGCTTTTGTCATCCAAATTATAGTTTCTCTTGAAGCAAAATTTCATGAAGTTCTTCCATTTAGGTATTCGTACCGCCGATAATAAATAAAAATTCGAACGTTACTGTCGAAATTAAATTCGCATTAGCATAGGAAAGTCAACTATAGTTTATCCATATTCAAATATACCCCCAATCAGTTCATCCACAAAAAACGTTTCTAGGTTTGTAGAATAGTTATCAACAATAGTATCTTTGATGTATTCCTCATTCGACCACACTTTTTCGTTTTGGAACACGAATACAAGTTTCGAAGTAGAGTAGATAAAAATTGATTTGAAACACTCCTGTGTTTTGTATAATAACAGTTGGTTTGTGAACCGGAGTGTTATCTTGGAGGAAAGCATTATTTTGCGCGCCATTGTTGGCCCGTTTATCTATCATCTTTTCTTGCAAAGTTCCAATAATGTTTCGCATTATTTTCTGTTATTGCCACACCTTTGGAATATTTTATTTTGCAATTCCCAAGAAACAGTGGCAGTTCTTGCTTTTCTCTCCTTAGACACAGTAGTGTAATCATGGATCAAAATCTCATCTTCAATCACGAATACTGCCATACTACTAATGTGCTCGAAAAATCAATTGTGGTAATCAACAACAAATTCGTCAAACGACTCTCATACATGCTTCTCACTTGTATAGCCTAAATGTTGTTTTGTTCTATCCAAGTTTAAGCACTTCACATTCTCAAGTAACATTCAATTCTTCTATTCAGCTTCTTTCAGACTTACAATCATTCTCAAACCCGACATAATTTCTAGGTTGATGATCAAGCGAAATCTGTGAAGATTCAAGAAGATCCTGTACCCAGTACCAGTCAAGAAGACGGTATGAGTGAAATGATAGAACCTGGTATGTTATTTGATACTACATCTGTTGCTTTAATCAAAAAATAATTGATTTTTACAGATCCAGAAACACAAGAGGTCAAGAGGAAAATCTGCCAGAAAATCAAAGATTTCTTTGCTTTCATTTATTACTTCTTGGACAGTATTATGATTAGTGCCACGAGATTCTTGAATAGCTACACAAGAGATTATCGATATGTCATTCGAGTTTTGAGGCGAGAAAAGAGGAATATGAAGGTGATTTTTAATATTTATTCAGTTTGGAGTTCTATGTATATTTGAATTATAAAATATTGCTATAGATCAGATACAAAACATTTTGATAAATTGGGAGAAATTATGACAAGTAGCGGTGAGGGTCGACAAGGAATTTGTATACACATAAGCAAGCTCTATAATAATTACTTTGCTCTTAATACTCATAATGTACTTATAATTGATTTCATGTATAATCAACGTTACAGGATTTGTGAAATAAGACACAGGAGGAATGGAAATATTTTATTTACCTTAAACATTTATTGAATCGTAAAATTATCCATGTTTCAGGTAGTGTTAGATTCTCTTTCACTAACATCGAGTAATGAGTAATATTGATGACTTATTTATTTTATGGAAATTAATTTTCAACGAAGATGAAATAAAATATATTTTATATTTCAACAATTTTATCTTTACAAACACGACCGGTTTCGACTGTCAAGTCATTTTAAGTGGTCAACTACAGGAAATAAACTTATTTATATAGATACTAGCCTAATTTGAAACCTAAGTGAAATCATCTTTAATAGCTAGCTAGAAATTAATACCTCTCCACTACTTAATATCAAATTAGGCTCGTATCTATATAAGTAAGTTCATTTCCTGTAGTTGATCACTTGAAAATGACTTCACATTCTGTGAAAATGAAATTGTGGAAAGAATGAAATATACTCACCACAAAAATTGTCGCATCACCTGGTATTCTGAATTCCACAATCGATTAAGCAGCTCGATCGCAGTTTCTTTGTCAACCATATGTTTTTTGACATATGAGGGAAAAAAATCTTATCTATGTAGTAACATTTGTTTCCATATGATATCAAACACGTCTGAAACAAGAATGAGTTTATTTGACTATCAGTATTGATTCAATTTCTCTTCAGTTTTCACGCTAAATTAATAAAAGTTTTCTGTGTTTCTTGTTGATTTTCGAATCTTTAAATACTGGACGCTATTTGAGTGATCATGAAGTGGTAAGAATTGTAGCACCTCTAGTGGAGGGGCGAAGCCAACGTGACGTGACTAACTTGTTGAATGTTAACCAAAGTACTATTTCAAGAGCAATTAATCGGTACCACGAAACAGGGAAATATGGAAGAAGGGCCGGACAGGGAAGAAATCGGATAACAACACCAGTTGATGATCGTTGGTTTCGTTTAATTGCACTAAGAGTTCGGCCTGTATACAGACGACCTGGTGAACGGTATCAGCAGTGCAATATCCAGCAAACCGAAAACTTCGGAGGGGGCTCAGTAATGTTGTTGAGAGGCATTTACTTCCATGAGTTAGTCCTAGTCAATAATGGAAGAATGACAGCGGCCAGATAAATCACAAATATCCATGTTGTACCCTTTGACCCATTGATTGGCGAAAACTTCATTTATATGCATGATAATGCTCGGCCTCATGCAGCTAGAGTAGTTACAAAATTTCTGCAAAATGCAAAAATTGATATTTTAAGATGGCCAGCCAGAAGTCCCGACTTGAATCCCATAGAACATATTTAGATCAACATGGGGTGGCAAATTCAGCAACGTAGGATGCCTTGTAGAACACCCCAACAACTAGAAAATCTGCTTCCTGAAATTTGGAACTCAGTGACTCAAGAGTACATCCAAAATTTGTTGGGGGGGCTTTTGAGACGTATAATGGCAGTAATTAGGGCCCGGGGAGGAAACACTCGATTTTGAAAATGATCAGTAACCATTCGATGCTAGTTGATTGGTCTCTTCGCGAATGTTTGAAGATGGTAGAATTCTTTTTTAATTTTTCATTAACTCGGAAATTGTTGATATTTCATAAACTCATCTCTCTTGAATGATATCTTCTTATTTTACACTTCTGAAAGTTACCAAGCGACTCTTGATGTAGGAGTATTTTTTGCTTCATCTTCATTGAAAATGAATTTCCGTAAAATTAATAAATCGTAATTATTACTCAAGAGATACTACCATCAGTCAGAATAATAAATGTAACTATAATGAATGAATCTGAATTCGAAACTAAAAACTCTTTCCTCTTTACCTGAAAAACAATGACCACCTGATGCAAGTTTGGTTTTTTCCAATCGAGATTTCTATTCAACGCGTTGCGAATATATGAATTGAACGGGAGTTATAAACTCCTAGAAAATCAGATTGTCCGCAACCAATATTACTAGATTGAAATAAGAAAATTTTGACCTATTCAAATATACACATATATATTTTCTCAACGTAACAATAGGAGGATCTATCATATAGATATGATTGCCAAGTTGTACTTTAAAGGTTATTTGCAATACGTAGACGCTAAGATTAATTTTGTTTTGTTTTCAGGAAACTACAAACTACTCAGTTGGTAGAAGGGTTGGTTCCAGTCAAGTTTGGGAACCTACGGGTTCCTTCCATGAGTTAACTGCTATGCAACGGTGAGATAATATCTATTAAACTCCTATATTTACATTAACGAATGTTAACAATTTTCACTGATTTATTTTTTCTGAAGAATAATCATAACTATTTGAAACAGGAAGTAGTCACACTGTGTAGGTCAGATGTAATAGCTAATGGAAGAATGTCTAATGATATTTCAGACCAAAAAATATATATTTTGCTCTAGTTTTAGACAGTTGATACTTTGCTATAACAATAGTAGTTTAAAACAATTATTTAATAGTAGTTGTAATAATTGGAGTATCAATACTCCAGTGCTTTATGATATTCTGTTTTCTTCATCTTCAGAGAGAATGATTATGAATCGTCTCTTCTTCCTACTCCAGCAGTTGGTACGGGTTCGTTTAGTCCAAGTGATTCTTATAGAAAATCATTGATACTAGAAAGGTCTGTTGAACCATTAATTACACTTCTGTATATCGTAAAATCTCTTACAGTGTCTGTACACAATGCTTGTATCGAATGTCTCATTTTACAATCCAATCTATCTTCTTCGATTATTTCACCTAAGCACAAAGTTTGCGTTAGGAGCATATTTCAATTGCGAGGAAAGTCCGAGAAGTACCCTATTCTATCCATAGATGCGATGGTGTCTATCTCGGCCCAGGACCCAAGTATAAGAATTTGGAGAGTGCCCATCACAGCTGCAAGTAAATTTCAGGTGTAAACTGTATGTCCATATCGGTGCACATCCTTCTTTTATTCGTGATCATATTTTCCAATTGTAGGTGCAGGAGAAAAACACGTTTTTTTGCTATTCCGATTTGAACATCAGAGAATTTTATGAATTGGGGAAAGAAATTATATTTAAAGATTCGTTTTGGTTTCTTGTGTGCTCTAGTGTACCATTTTTGACAGTATCCCAATCTAGTGAATATCGTGCTAAAGATGAGGCAAGCCGGGTGAAACCGTCAACAAGGAATAAGATTTGGCCGTTATGCGTCGTTTGTGTGATGCTATTTGCATCGGACTTGTGGCAAGACAATTCTTGGTTTTTGCACCACGATAATGCACATTGATTCTTCGTTACCATTTCGACAAAAACTCGACCCATATTGTTCCACAACCACCGTATTCACCTGATTTGGGAGCGTGTGAGTTCTGGTTACTCGGAAAACTCGAAAGACCGCTCCGGGGACAGCGTTTTTAGTCAATAGAATACAACCGGCATTGAAGAGGAGCTGAAGGCCATGCCGGAAATCGACTATAACAACTATTTCGAAGATTGGAACATTAGACGGGATATCCCCATTTCTGTAATATTAAAAGCAAAGAAAAATAAAATACATAAAAAGTAATAAAAAAGAGAGCTTACACAATGAAACTCGTTGTCCCATATTAAGTGAGTCAAAAGCAAAAGAACTGTTACAAACAAAGTGGAAAACACAACATTGCAAACACTAAAAAACGATGATTACCTATACTATACAACATTCATCAATAGTCTCGCCCTCAACTTGAATGTATGTGCAGAGCCATGGAAAAAATCGATACGTGTATCTAGTCTGTTTGCCAATGACAAGCATCTAATCAAGAAGTAATTCGTGGCATAATTCTGACGGCATGTCTTAAGTCAGAACAGAGGGGTCCGCCTCATTAACCTCCCAGGAAGGTTGAAATCTATCAGCCTCAATAGATTCGGACAGTAAACATGGTAAATGAAAATCTTGAATAAAAAACACAGGTCGGACACCCTCCTACGGCTCTCGAGAGAGTGCAGGCCAATCGTCGTCTGTACTAATTGTAGAGCCCGAGAGTCACCAACCACACCAGGTTTGAAAGCCAAAAACTTCAAACATCTTTTCTGAACCCTCTCCAGGCAATCGATATCACATTTATAGAAGGGAGACCAAATCGATGAGGTATACTCAAGACCTGATATTACCGATGAACAGTGAAACTTGATTGTCCTAGTAGAGAATTCAGAGGCATTTCTTCTAATTAAACCGAGCATCTTATAGGCCCTAGCAGTAATCTTTCCGAGGTGTTCCTTAAAACGTAACCAACTATCCAGGGTGACACCCAGATCCTCAACCGAAGAGGACCAGCCAAGACTCTGGTTATTCAGAGAATACTGATATAGTATTGGTGACGCCGATCTGTGAAAAGTAACAACACAACACCTCTGAACATTCAATTTCAAGTAATTCTTTTTGGACCATAAAAAAATTGTCAACATTTGACTCCAGCCGATTGCCATTTGAAAATTCTTTTACTGAAGAAAACATGTTCATGTCGTCCGGGAACAACAGAAAATCAACTGACAGGGCTTCTTCCACATCATCGATGAAAATATTGAACAGTACACGGCCAAGATGTGAGCCCTGTGGAACACCCGATGGTGACGAAAATTCTCTTGAGTAGAAATTCTTGTATCTGACTATAAGCGATCCACCATATAGAAAAGTACCCAACCATGACAAGAGTGATCCGGAAATTCCCAAAACCTCAATCTTAGTCACTAGCAAATCAAGGTTCACATTATCAAAGGCTTTGGAGAAGTCTGTATAAATAGAATCCATCTGATGACCCGACTCGAAGCTTTCAATTATATCGGACAGATATAACATCAAATTAGTTATAGTGGACCGATCCCTCTGAAATCCATGTTGTTTATTAGATATAATTGAGTAACAGTGCCATGATAAAAAATTACATACTAATCTGTCAAGCATTTTTGGAATCACAGACTTATTCCGTTGGAATAAGTTCATTGTAGCTAGGGTGGATTAACTTGGAGGCGATGAAATTGATTTGGAAGAAAAATAAATACTTTTCAAAATGAATGCTGAGTCACCATACTTTTTGGACACGGTAGTTCACTTTTAAAATTGAATATCCATTATCCCTTGCTCATGTATTATTCACGAATACATCTGTACTATCTAGTTTTTCTGTGTAATAAGGAACCTTCAAATACAGACCAGTGTATTACAAATTACCACTGAAACGATACAACATCTCAGGGAATTTGGTGTGGTAGCTTGAGGCCCAGCTCTAACCGCAGCACATCAAAAAGCATGATTGAATTTTGCCAAGAAACATGTCAATTGGTTAGAAGCTGAGTGGGGCAGAGTTTTGTTCACATAAATCGAGATTTTGTCTCTTTCATTGCCATCGACCTACTCTAGGGTACAAACTCTAGGAGAGATATACCCAGTGCAACTTTTCACCTACTTTTTGCTTTGGTGAGGTTCTATAATGCCCAAGGTACGTTACCGACATTTCAGAAGTACCTGCATCCTTTTCTGCAAACATGGTGAAAAGATTTTCTTCATGCAGAGCTCATCAAGCTTATATCGTTAGGTTAGATTTCAGGATCAGTAATTCTCGCCAGGGATGGAAATACTGGAAAAATAATTCTTCATTATATCTAAACTTCCTTTGATTGAATTGGAATTTTCGATTTTGTGCGTTAATTTCTTGGGACAGTATAAATTTCAGGAGTACCGACGATTTTTGCAAACAAAAGGATTTTTGAAGCTCTTTTACTAGACCTATCAAATAACCTTCTTATTTTATAATACGGGTACTTATAGGACTACCCTCCCATGTTGGCTTGAACCATGAACTGCTGTTTATTTATTCTGTTTCCTTTCTATTCTTAAGAGCTGTATATTCTTAGCTACCCACATTCTTCTTTTTAATAAATATCAAAACATCTTCCAAAGATTGATATAAGTGTTCTGATATTCTGAAAATGATTGAAACGTTTCAGCAATCTATTTTTTTTATTTTAGAATATAAACTTAAACATTCTATAAGAATAAAAAGTATACGTCGTGAGAAAAAGCACCTGGAGATTGTTAATTAAATTGCCTATGAACTGATTCTTCTGTAGACACATTGAAGAGTTTTTATTCAAGGAACAACATTCAACCTTCCGTAGAATGTTGAATATCCCTCCCTGAAGGAGCTGACTTTCCTATCCACCCTTCATAATCGCCGTCAACCAGAGCCACACAGCTCGGTGTCATTCCACCTCATCACTTTCGCTCACTTATTCACAACATCTGGCAACGCTACACACCGTGTCAGCAAGGAAGCGATCTGTGGAAAGACTAACGCTCCTTATTCATATCTGGTTGCCAACCAGGCATACACAAGAATCTCATCAATTACTTTTTGCGAAATTATCGCTGTGTGTAGACATTGAAGAATTTTAATTCAAGGAACTATATTCCACCTTCCGTAGAATGTTAAATATCCCTCCCTGAAGGAGCTGCAGGCCACACAACAGTGGTACAACTCGGTAGAATATCTTGAATATGCAATAGACTGCACTTTTGCTCTCATTCCACCTCATCATTTTTGCACACTCATTCACAGCATTAGGCCATACTGCCACTTACTCATCTCAATTCATTGGGGCGTAACAAAACATGTAAATGTTATTTCGCTCTCCAACGAACCGAGACAGAGGCCACTCAACTTATTTAACATTCTACGGAAGATTGTTTCTTGAATAAAAAATCTTCAATGTTTCTACACACAGCGATACATTTGCAAATAGTAATTGATGATGTTTGATGAATTTATAGAATTTCGTCGACCTTTACGGTAATGAAGTTCTATCAAAGATCAGAAAGTTATGAGTGATACGGTCCAGGATTGATCAAAGACTGGACTCATTCTGAACGAGTGATCTTTATCTGACGAAAACGTAGTTACTTAGTTTCTTGTTGAGGGCTGAATAGCACCGTGGCCACCATGACCAAACGGTGTATTTAGGCACACTCTACCTTAGACTTCAACTACAAGCAACATTCTTCCTATGAAGTATGATAGCTTGAGTAACGTTTCTTGATCTATTTCAATCACGGACTCCTAGAAAGCCAAGCAAAATTTTCCCCCAAGTAACGGGAAATAAGAATACTCCCTTTAAAAAAAAAAACCTTAAGCATTGAGGGTTAATGTGATGGTTCCGTTGTTTATTGGAAACTAAATAGGTCAACGCACTACCATCAGTGATATGTGTAGCGTAGCAAGATTTTTGTAGTATTAATATGTCACTGTTAAAGAGTTCAAAGACCGGATCCTCAGGTTCGCACACCTCAAGTTGGCTTGAAAAATGGGAGATTGTTAAGTTGCTTCAGTTCCATTTTGTGATATTACCTGGCATAAGGTTCTAACCTTCAGAGACCAAGCGAAGTCTTATTATTATCGTGGACGGTTAACAGCTAGTCAGCCGAGTATCCGAGTTTTCAGCCAGTGCTCTCGAATCTTCTAAATCCATTCAACCAATGAGTTCCTAATGTGGCATGATTCGAACATGTGTACTAGGCACAATAAACGATGTGCAGTTATCGGATTCCAATGCATTCAGTGAAGTTTGGCTGTACAGATTGATTATCATCATTTCATTAACCTCCATGTCCATCCTTCCGCCAACAAGAGTGGTCAATAATGAGTATTTTCTCTTGGGGAAGAGTCGTTAACTTACGTAGACGAATGCACGTTAATCAATCCTTCGATCGTCTACACTGATCCCTATGTCGTGGAAAGTAGAGGAAACCATCACAGTCTTTTCTGTCTGTTAGAAATGATGATCCGGAAAGATAGCTCCATGTTGATTTTGGGAATGTCAGATTTCATACTCAGCATCTCATTGGAATGAATTTCAATCTGTTGAGTGAGAACTACTACTAACATGGAGGGAATACACCACTGGTCTTTTCCTAGATGACAGACCAGGAAACCCCGAAAACGAAATAACAACGCTATCAGGACCAAGTATACTAAAGAGTGAAATCAAACATGCTATAACTCTGATGAAAAGCAACAAAGCTCCGGGCCCTGATGATATGTACTCGGAAACATTTCATTTAGTTAGCAAACAAAACCTCGATATCATAGTCCGACTCTTTAACAATATTTACGACACTGGACAAAATCCCGAGGACTGGCACCGTTCTACATTTGTCGCACTTCCGAAAACAAACAACGCAACAGCGTGTAAAGATTACCGCCTCATTAGTCTAATGAGTCATTTCCTCAAACTCTTCCATCGAGTTCTACACACGAGACTATACAGGAGGTGCGAGGAAGTGAGTGGTGCCAGTCAGTTTGGATTTAAGAACGGTTTTGGAACAAGACAAGCCATATTTAGTCTCTAAATATTAGTGCAGAATTGCCAAGACCAAAGAAAGAACGTTTTTCTGTGCTTTATCGACTACGAGAAGGCATTTGATAATGTAAAGCAAGACCTCCTCATATCATATCTTAGAGACTTGGGGCTGGATGGAAAGGATATCAGACTTATAGGTAATCTATACTGGAACCAAAAAGCAGAAATCCGAGTTCAAAATGCAGGAACAACTGAGGATTTTGAAATAAAAAAAGGCGTCCGCCAGGGGTGTATCTTATCTCCGATGTTGTTCAACTTATATGTGGAAAGAGCTTTCATCGAGTCAATCTCCGACAGTCCCATGGGTATTAAAGTAAACGGAATTCCCATCAACAATACTCTATATGCGGATGATACCGTGATACTGGCAGATAGTGGAAATGACCTGCAAGCTCTACTAGATAAGGTCAATCAAGAAAGCCAGAGATTGGGTTTGAAAATTAACATCCGTAAAACCAAATGTATGGCCATTAGCAGAACAGATGCCCCAAATGCCATAATATCCATAAATGGAGAAAACATTGAACAAGTCACTCAATTTAAATACTTGGGATGCATGATCAACCAAAAATGGGACCCAGATCAAGAAATAAAATGCAGAATCGAGCATGCTCGAACAACGTTTATAAAACTTAAAAAATTCTTGACAGACAAAAACCTAAATCTCAATCTCAGATATAGAATGGTAAAATGTTACGTCTGGCCCGTTCTCTTGTACGGAGTCGAGGCATGGACGTTAAAAACAGCAATTATAAATAAAATTGAGGCCTTCGAGATGTGGACTTTTCGAAAACATCAAAAGAAGAAAAATTGGCTACCTTGGACATGTACTGCGCGGAGAACGCTATCACTTCCAGCATCTTATCCTCCAGGGTAAAATAGAAGGAGGAAAAAGGGGAGTAGGTAGGAGAAAACTATCCTGGCTACGAAACATACGACAGTGGACAGGAATACAGGACTTCCAGACACTACAAAATGCTGCAATCGATAGAATCATATGATGAGTGAAAGGATGGACGCCTACGCAGGAATCTGCATGGCACTTGAAGAAGAAGAAGAGTGCCTGGTGAAGGAAGAAAGGCCCGTTATCAGTTTTGCAATAAAGCAAAAGGCTCCAGTGACTACATGCAAACAGTATCTACCATTCAGAAAGCTTGAGTCAGGTTTACTTTTCGAAAGTGCACTTTCGCCAAGCACTACATAAAGAAAATAGTTCTCCACAATCAAAATCATATTTCCAATTTTTGTGAAACAATGAGCTTGACATCTCTTGTTTGTGAAGAATGATAAAGCTTATAAAACTCACTTTTTTTTGCGAACAAGCAAGAATTCGAACGAGTCAACAATCATAGAAAAAGACATGAAAAAAGAAAACATCAAAGCCAATCAAGCAAAACAAAGTGATGCTGTGAGACGTTTGTATGAGCAAATACGTGAATTAAGACCAGAATCATGGCCTAATTGAGGACAACACAAAATTCGTGGAGGGAACTGAAGCCCATACCCAAAAAGTGGTTCGACGCTGTCAAGTTCGTTCATCCAATGGGGTTTACTTTGACATTTCCAAGTACTTTTCATCATAATAAATGTATACTTTTGAAAATAATTAAAACTACAGAATTATTTCTAATTGGTGAAACTGTTTTATACATATTCTGCTTCTGTTAACTTTCACTTTCCCCAAAATGATCTTTATTCTCATATAAACCGATTATAAATTATAATTATTATATCATCGATACATTCAGGTCAACATCTCTTCCACATCTGGACACTAAGCAAACTTCAAGTTCAGACAGCGACACTAAAGCACTCGCATCTGATATACCTCAGTCATCAGAATTGGGCAGGTATAAAATCTTCTTTTACACAGTCGAAATGAAATTTGATTTACTGATTGATTTTGGACATTTTGCGTGTTCAATTAATGAGAGAAAATGATATTTTTAACTGCTGGATTTGGGAATTTTCGGTTAAATTGATATTTATTGTATGAAGAGTTTCTTTGGAGGAACTCTTTATATTGATTTATGAACTGGTTACACCTCGCATGATTGTTGATGATTTCAGTTTGAAGTTATGTGGAGTCTACCGATGGGATCTCCATTGAGCCCTTTACTAGCTGACATTTTCATGGCGTATATTGAATATATCATATTCAATTCCTCTGAATCAAAATTAGTACATTTTTGGTATAGATATGTAGACGATTAACTAGCATGTTTTATAGGAACCATTAGACAACTGGATCAATTTTTAACTTTCATCAGTGGCATTCATCTCAAAATTAAGTTCAAAATAGAGAGAGGAGCCTAAAATCATATTCACTTATTAGACCTTACAATCACTCATAAAAATAACACGCTAAGTTTTGTTATATATCGAAAACCCACCTTTACTGCATCACTTATGACTCAACACACCCAAAATCTGCGTTTAATTCAAAGATTCATTGGGATTTCTCTCTACCATTATCCGATGAAAATATGCCCAGGGAAATGTCACCTATTAAAGAAATAGCTGAGAACAATGGGTATCCCTCAAATATAATAAACGGAATGATCAGAAAGAAACAAACACGAATAGTATATCATAATATTCGCATAAAACTGTCACAAATATTTGTCAATAGTAAAGATAAACTCATAGATTTGACGATAGTGAGGGCGTTTATATAGGTCGACTGGTCGTTCATTCAGAACTAGATACAAAGAGCATCAGTCAGATTACAATGATCGAAGAATTTACTTTCGCTTCACATTGCATCGAAAATGACCATCAATTTCCACCCATAGATCAACTTCAAATACCTAAAGGACGAAAGTAGATTTCTCAGAATCCATCGGAATTTTCAAACTTCTAAAACTCCCATGGAAATAATTTTCTGAACGACCAGAATTGCCTGGTTTATTCGTCCATATTTTATATCTATAATTCCTGTTTTTAACATAATTCGTTTACTACCTTTTGCACCCTTATTAATTTTGTATCTACCTGTCTATGTATACTAAGTAATTCACTAGTGGCGCTGTGCTCTGTAGCACCCTTGAAGATTTCATTATTGTTCGAACGGTATAGTATTTAGAAAGTAAGAATCTACTTCAGCAATTTATTTTGCAGTAAACATTTTTCTATAAAAAAATCTTGGGTGTTTTTTTCAGATTGGAAGACCACTTTTCTGTTCAATATTCAGGAGTGGCCTAAACTCTGCTATAATGTCTTTAAGTAATAAGTTTTTTTGATGAGGACCTTCGTCACAATATGTTTTTTCCGTAAAAATTCATAAAAATAGGCTCTCACATCATCGCATGCTCCTTCGGCCAGAGTGGATGAATACTTTTTTCCTTTCCTTTTCTTATTGCCCAAGGATAGTTTTATTGATGAATTGAAATAAATTTTCCTCATTTCATACAGGAGTGACCCAAAAAAATTATTGAATATTGTAATTTTAAATTATTTTGAATATCATATCTTGATCTTTTCAAATGGAACACTCTGTATTTTATTATTCACGAACGCATGAAATATTGTGTCATATTTTTGCAGAAGTAGTCTTCTCTTTATCTTCGACCATTTTCAAAATAAAAAAATAAACTTAAATAATAAAATCAGAGGTTGCGAAAGAAGAGTTTATTAGTACATATCATTATACTTTATCAGAAAAATTGAGATATTTTAAGGTAGTCGTGTATGAAATCCGTAATAGATTGGTTTTTGATGAGATGATCTACATGGTGTTGAACTATTTCAATAAGTGTTCGAAATGTTGCTCGTTTCTTTGTAGGTACAACTCAATCATTCTGAAGAAAGACCGTTGATCTCTCGACAACATTTGGGGATTAACTAACTGAAAGGTGTCAACTATTCTCTGTCTCATATCCAACTGTGTTGTAGGAGGAATCTGGTAAACGATACCCTTGATATAACCCTACAAGAAAAAATCTGGACTTGTAAGGTCCGGAGACCTACCTGGCCATTTAACAGGACCACCACGTCCTATCCATTTGTTTGGAAATACATGATTCAAATGCTCCCTAACCTGATGTGAGTGATGTGCCGGTGCCCCAATTCTGTTGAAACCACAAATCTTGTCTTATATGCTCTGGTACATCGGCAAGTAACAATAATAGATGATTTTGCAGAAAATCTAAATAAATTTCGTTATTGAGGTGCCCGTCGAAAAAATGCGGCCCAATTAGATATCCAGATACTATAGAGGCCCATACATTCAAGGACCAACGATGGTGGTGATCTATTTGTCTCATGAGGTGTAGATTTTCCGTAGCATAATAATGAAAGTTGTGCCTGTTAACAAGCCCATTCTTGTGGAAAGTTGTCTCGTCCGAGAAAAGAACTCTGCTAAACATATTTGGATTTTCCGCTACTTTGTCACTTGCCCAATCGCAAAAATTGATTCGATTTTCATAGTCTTGATTGTTCAGTTCACTTTCAAGATTCTCTAGACGGAAGTTTGACTTATATCTGTTAACTGAGAAATATCTCTTTGGCTTTTATATGGGTCATCTGTCACTGTCAACAAAATTGATAACTGGTTGTCTTCAGCTGTAGCATTTTTGAGTTTTCATGTTTTTTGTAAACGATATTACCCGTTTCGATAAATCCAATTAGAAGTTTTTCAAAGCATATTGCATCAGGATGCCTCTTATCAGGAAACCTTTGTGCATAAACTCTACTTGCCGACAAAGAATTTCTATCACACTCACCCAGAATAAAAATCATATCAACCATTTCTTCTTTGGAGAACTTCATGGCAGTCAATTGAGAAAATTGTGTTCAAACCTCACTTTAACAATGTTCAATAACGAATCACTGATAAGTTCACCATGTAAAATGCAAAATATGATATGTCCGGACACCTGACAGAAGGCACAAATAAGAAAAAATGTCAACACACTCGATTTACGTTTTAATCATCTTGATTTTATCATTCGTTAAAAAAGTTATCTTGTTTAGTTTTCATTTTTTACTACTTGAATCATTACAGAACAAAAACAACAAATCAAGATATGATATTTTTAAAATTACAATATTCAATGATTTTTTGAGTCACTCCTGTATAAAATGAGGAAAATCTATTTCAATTCATAAATAAAGCTATCCGTGGGCAATAAGAAAACGAAAGGAAAAAAGTATTCATCCTCTCTAGCCGAAGGAGCATGCGATGTTGTAAGAGCCTATTTTCATGAATTTTTACTGAAAAAAAATATTGTGATGAAACTAATCACCAAAAAAATTTATTACTTAAAGACTTTATAGCAGAGTTCAGGACGCTCTTGAATCTTCAACAAAAAAGTGGTCTTCCAATCTGAAAAAACCTCCCAAGATTTTTTATAGAAAATTGGGACACCCTGTTTACTTCAAAATAAATTGCTGAAGTAGATTTTTATTTTCTAAACACAATACCGTTCGAACAAAAATGAAATCTTTAAGAGTGTATTAGCTACAGGGCCCCGCGCCACTGGCGAATCACCCAGTATGTATTTCAAATTTAGTTGAGTATTTGTTGTCAGCTGAAGATGATCGAGTAATCCAAATTGCAATGCTAAATTTCAAACTCTTGGTATAGTATAATGCATGGATTAATTTCTTATTATCATTATATTATATTAACAGCACTTTCTATCATCTAACCTAAAAACCCAAATCTTCATGCGAAATTCGATGTAATGTTTGTCCCAACAAAAGCAAGAAACTTTCGAGTTCTCGGACTGTTATAGTAAAATTTTCACCATTTGTGTAGTAAATTTTAATGATTTCGATGCGTTGTTGAAACGTAAGTGTCAACCACCCTCTCTATTTGAAATGAAACCTTTATAATAAGACGATATCAAAAGCGTTACGGTCACTCTGAAAACTTTCTGATCAAAGTGTTTTCATTTTTTCATCCATGACGGTCATTATAAAGCACAAATCAAGCAACACTTTTTGAGTCACAATACAACAACTTACACATTAATAATGGAGCATACTTCCAAAATGCATAACTGATATTGTTGAATCATGCGAGGGTAACTTTAGGAATGATAAGTAGTGTAGTGGCTGTATGTTGGCTGTAGGCGCAAGACGAGTGTTCTCACAGTTCCAGAAATTCGTATTCTCGCACCAAGTATGGAACGTGGACTAGATTCTCCTTCGTCTACCACAAGGTAAAATGGCACCCGTGTCGTGGGCCTTTTGCATGGCTTCCTTTTCGCTTATCTAGAATTATTCAATGTACGACAAAACTGGTTCAGTGGTTTAAGAGGAGTCTAATAATTTTGAGTCTCTTAAGAAAGCATGTTTGACTCTACATTAAGTGGAGATCGAAACTGCGGACTTCTTGGAGAGATCCCCTCAACATGATAAATATCACTCGAGTTTAATCCACTGTACTCATAAGAAATCTTAATTGAATTTGTTATATAAGGTACCAGGGTGCAATTTTTTTACTTATTTGCTTATCTGTTAGTATCAGAAGTGTTTATTATTTTGGATACGGTACAGGGAATAACTAATATAATGCATGAAATTGGTAAAATCTACTAATTCTGGGATTAATTTCTAAGACACTTGGATACCACGCAATTTTACACATTTTACATTGCGCGCTATCATTATTTCAATTTTATCCACAAACACACAACAACAACTCAAAGAATCATTCATCTAAATGTTGCCTGGAAGCACCTAAATTTATATATGTATGCAAAATGTTGATGGTTTAGAATAAGTCGTAGATTGAAAATCAGAAAATTAATGAAATAACGTTTTCAGCAAATCCATATCGTTGTTCAAAATAATGGAGGAAGAAGAAACTGAAATGTCGTCGTATGACCAGCCTTCTGCTTTAAGACTTTTGCTGGCAATGTGGTACATTCTAACTAGCAAGTCGGAACTGATTTGTTATTTAACCATTTTCTTGAATCAGATCGAATCTGCCACATTTCTGTCATTGCCATTGCCATTGATGGTCTTTTTGTGGGGAACGCTTACAACTCCTAGACCAACAAAGATGTTCTGGATTACCATTATTGCATATACTGAGGTTAGTTGAACAAACGGTTTATCGATTATATAGAGATGGAAACAACCTGTTTTTACTTCGTATGAAATATGTCTGTGATGACAATGATAATTGGGGTAGGGACAATTTTAATGAAAAACAATAACATATTTTCAATGAAATAAAACTATGGTATTTAGATTTTCACTATATTAACAAAACTATGACCTGTTTCACCACACTGTGGCTTCATCAGATAGATACAAACTAATGAACCGAGTTATTCCTCAAAGGGTATGGTGAAAAACCCATCGGAGTTGCTTACTTTATGAATTGAAAAGATTGAGTAATGGAGAAGGATTTAGATCTAATTGACTATTAAGTAACCTACCTGAATTCTTTTTCTTGTTAATTTCTAAAATTTCCCATAGATAGAGTTTTTGTCTATTATTTTCATTGTGTGAAATTTTGAAATTATCATTAATGTTATGGTTTTCTTCGAGTAAGTGATTAGAATAATGGGAATCTGATTTATGATAATTGAAACTACGTTTGTGCTCGGATAATCTAACTTTGAAATTTCTGAAAGTTCTACCAATATAAATTTTATTACAATCTCCGCAATAAACACCGGATTTATTACCTTTATCGACTTCAGATTTGCAGTTTTTGATATTTCGGCCTAAAGAATTATCTGTTCGGAATGCTAGATTGATATTATAATGCGAGAGGAATGATTTTAATTCCAGATTGGGATTACTAATATAAGTTAAGCTGTTGTATTTTGTGTTGGAACTTTTTTATATTTGGAAATACTTCCTGGATTGCTTTTTGAAATTTTTTGCGTGAAATCATGTTCTCAATCATAGTTGGACTGTAACCGTTATTGACTGCTATTTGTTTGATTATATTTAGCTCTTTCATGAAATGATTTTGTGATATTAATGAGTTTATGTACCATACTGTTGTCAGCAGCTAATTTATGTGGGAAAAGGATGTGTAGATGAGCTGTGAATAATAATATCTGTATGCGATGACTTATGAAAAATCATGTTTGTCGTTAATTTTAGTAATAGTTAAATCCAGAAAGTTAATGGAGTTTTCTGTTTCTATCACTAACGTGAATTTAATTTTATCGTGAATTATGTTAATGAATGTTTTGAATGACTCTAATTGTCTGTTTGTGCCAGTGAAACAACAAATGATATCGTCGACATCTGTAAACCTATAAATGAAGTATTCGAATAACGGATGTTCTTGGATAGTTTTTTCAATATTATCCATGAAAATTTCAGCGAGTAGAGGGCATTATATAAATGAGGAAGAGAACTAGTGTGAGGATCGAACCCTTTCTCTACCAAAATCCAGACAGATTTTCTATTATCTATGCTGATGTATTGACACCGATTTGAGGAGTAACTTCTGAAGAATTCATAACACCCTAGCTTTGTTACACACACCACAAAAATTGTCGTATCACCTGGCATTCTGAATTCCACCATCGATTAAGCAGCTCGATCGCAGTTTCTTTGTCAACAACTATGTAGTAACATTTGTTTCCATATGATCTCAAACACGTCTGAAACAAGAATGAGTTTATTTAACTATCCGTACTCATTCAATTTCTCCTCAGTTTTCACGCTGAATTAATGCAAGTTTTCTGTGTTTCTTGTTGATTTTCGAATCTTTGAATTTATTGTAATGGCTGCTGAACGTCCTGGAGGCTATTTGAGTGATCATGCAGTGGTAACACTTGTAGAGGAGGAACTTGTTGAATGTTAACCAAAGCACTATTTCAAGAGCAATTAATCGGTACCACGAAACAGGGAAATATGGAAGAAGGGCTGGACAGGGAAGAAATCGGATAACAACACCAGTTGAAGATCGTTGGCTTCGTTTAACTGCACTAAGAGTTTGGCACTGTACGGCTACAATGCTACAAAATGGACTTGCACTTTCCAGAAATGTGCATATTTCATTGTAAACTGTTAGGAACAAGCTCAGAGAAGACGATATCAGACCAGGTGGCTTCTCTTTTCCGATGAGTCCAGGTTCTGTCAAATGTATCAAATGATAGGTGTATGCCTGTATACAGACGACCTGGGGAACGGTATCAGCAGTGCAATATCCGGCAAACCGAAAACTTCGGAGGGGGCTGAGTAATGGTGTTTAGAGGCATTTCTTTCCATGAGTTAGTCCTAGTCAATAATGGAAGGATGACAGCGGCCAGATACATCGCATATATCCTTGAACCCCATGTTGTCCTCTTTGACCCATTGATTGGCGAAAACTTCATTTATATGCATGATAATGCTCGGCCTCATGGAGCTAGAGTAGTTACAGAATTTCTACAAAATGCCGAAATTGATATTTTAAGATGGCCAGCCAGAAGTCCCGACTTGAATCCCATAGAACATATTTAGATTAACATGGGGTGGCAAATTCAACAACGTAGGATGCCTTGTAAAACACTCCAACAACTAGAAAATCTGCTTCCTGAAATTTGGAACTCAGTGACTCAAGAGTACATCCAAAATTTGTTGGGGGGCTTTCGAGACGTATAATGGCAGTAATTAGGGCCCGGGGAGGAAACACTCGATTTTGAAAATGATTAGTAACCATTCGATGCTAGTTGATTAGTCTCTTCGGGATTGTTTGAAGATGGTAGTATTTTTTAATTTCTCATTAACTCGAAAATTGTTGATATTTTCCATCATAAGCTCATCTCTTTTGAATGATATCTTCTTATTTTACACTTCTGAAAGTTACCAAGCCACTCTTGAATGACCAACCTAAAAGTTTATATAGTATTGTCGTAAAAGTAGGATGATGCGACAATTTTTGTAGAGAGTGTATTAACACTTATCTACTCAAAGTGACAAAAGCCCTACTGTAGTCTAGTAAATCTGAAAGAGTAATATCATTTCTACCTAATGGTTGTATTATATCATCCAATAGCCTTCGTCAACGTCTAAAGCCAAATTGTTTTTCAGCAAATAAATTCACATTATTTAAGAATTCAACCATTTGTGAATAAACCAATTTCTCAAAGACCTGTATTGTAATTTGCTTACTGGTCTGAAACCACTTAGCTCTTTTGTATTTGAGACTTGTAGATAACATATCGAAATAAGAAGAGCTGGAGCTATCTATGAAAGGGTTGTGTTATATTTACTCACTTGTTAACGCAAATTATTTCTTTGGGTAGAATTATTAACAAAAAATTGGATAGATATGAGGGTCTTTCAAAGGAGGGGTAAACAATCCTGAAATTTATATAGATTCATTACGAAATTTTATGGATACTTACCATACATTACTATTGCAGGTGATTGTTCTTATAAAGTGCATGTTCCAATTCGACATAATACCATGGAATAAAAAGTCTGAAGTTGTTAACGACCCTCTTTATCCTCCAAGAATAATAGGCATTGAAAGGAAAGCCAATTATGCTGTGTGGGATCTCTTGCTATTACTGATCGTCTTCTTTCATAGGTGAGTAGATCATATATTATGTCAACATATATCTTTCTTAGTTATAGGAAAGGTAGAAGTACACTGCGCCAAAAAAAACCACAATTTCAATATCTCAAATTTCCTCTTTTGGTAGGCAACTAATTAGTTAGTAGAGTTTTTCGGATATGTCCGGAAATATACAAATAACAATTGATGTTTTTTCTTGGCGCACAAGTTCCTTTCATTAAAAATGAAATGAAAGAAATAAATTGAGAATTTGCAAGAAACCAACACATTGATAGCAGCAGTTGTTTATCAATTTTTGCTAGCATCATTTGAATTTCTCGAATATTTAATTTTTTTTTGATGTGATGTAGTCACCACCTTAACAAGGATGATCACGAGCAACAAGGGCGATCAATGTTCATTTGAGAATTTCCTCGCTCAGACAAAGGTTTGCTACTACTAGACACTTTCAAATACAGTTCGATAGGACAGTGGAGTGCAAATCATTTCTGAAACAATACGACAGCGTCTCAAGGAATTTAATTCAAGGCTTGTGTCCCAGCTCTAACCGCAGCACATCGAAGATCCCGATTGAATTTTGCCAGGGAACATGTCATTTGGTTAGAGGATTATTGGAAATCCAGACCTCTATGCCATCAAACATGTGTGGGGCATTCTCAATAGAAGATTGAGAACATTGATTTTGAGTATAAATAGTGAATGTCATGCAGTGATTCTCGCCAAGGGTGGGAGTATTCGGTATTTACAGATTTTTCGGGTCTTTCTCCGAAAGTTTCACATTTTTCATTATTAGTTTTATTTCAATTGCTATGAGTACCATTTTAATTTTGGTTGTTCTCAAGCATTTCTTAGTGCTGGTGGATAACTGGAAAAATAATTCTCCCACATATCAAAATTATTTCTAAATACATTTGAATTTTCGTGTGTTAATTTCTTGGTGTAGTGTAGATTATTGTGTTACTAAGCATTATTACTTAGGAAAAAGGACTTCAATGATTATGCGGTATAATACGTTGGGAGAATATTGCAATTTCAGACTGAATAATGTGGACGTAGATGTAATTTAGTAATTGAATATATATGAGATACACATTCTTGGATGTCTCTTACTTCAAATAAAGAGTTTATCATATTCCTTCACGATAAGTTAAATGTGTTTCGATTATATACCAAATAAAACATTTAGAAATGTAACTTTCTGTGTTGTGTCCTTTACCTTCAAGTTACCTTTATTATTTCACCAAATTTCAGATTCATGCTCAAATCCATGGGTTTATGGCAAACGTCCATCACGAGTACATCTAAAATAGATCCTGGCTTCTATAAAATGGATCAAGATGGTAACGTGGAGCCCTTGGACCATAAGCGGAGGAAGACTCGAGCTCTGAGGTAAGAAGAATTAATCATATCATTAATAGAAAATCATTTTGAGAATATGAATATGTTTAGGATGACATCCTCCAATTTTCATATTATTTCCCATTCCTTATAGGTGTCTCACAAGTAACGCCTTGAGATTCACGATAAATCAGGTTATGATATATCAAAAAGAACTTCACGAGAAAAATTCTTGTTTATCTGTCAATCTGTCGAGACTTTTCAGGAATGCAATACGAAAAAACACCATTCATGTTATATTTTGCAGCATATTTTGACTGTCTCAAGCGAATCAAAACCTATAGAGCATGCGGTACACCTAGAAACAAAAAATATGGCGACAAGTATTGTCTTGTAGTACAGATATAGGAAAAAATGCGAGAACTGTAAAGTTGCAGTTACGTCTCGAAAAATATTTTTTTTGCCATAATGAACGTATATATTTTTTTCTAACGAACGAGTGAAGGTATCGAGTTGATTTTGATGCTAAGTACTGAGATTTATAATACGCATATTCGATCTTTTTTTATGCGCAATTCCAGGAATAGGCGAACCTGTTACACCACATGAGTGGGTGCCTGGAAAGAATTGAGGGGGCCAAATTTTAGGATGTTGGACGGAAGCGAGTTCCACAGCTCACTGGCCCTGTAAACGGAGGAATTCTTATAGAGAGAGGTTCGACGGGTCGTTAAATGTACCACCATATGATGAGAACTCCTTGCCAGCCTAGTGTTGCGGCAAAACATGATTTTTCCAGGAACAAGTTCTTTCAGCTCCTTGGAGCATCTTTCGTGAAAGTATCTGTAAAACAGAGCAAGGACAGCAACTTGTCTTCTGAGAGCCAACGGTTGGAGATCGCGGGTGATCTCCGGGTGGTCGATGAGGCGCACAGCCCGTTTTTACACACAAACCAACATCTGCAACGAATGTTTGGGCGCAGATCCCCATACATGGGGACAATATTCCAAAGCAGGTCGAATCTGCTCCTTATATAGAAGCAACAGCTGAGATAACTTGAAGTATCGCTCTGCTCTGAAAAGAAAACTAAGTTTAGCTGATACATATTCATGCTAGCAAAACCTGGAGTTGACCGTTATTCCGAGAAGGTGCATCGAATCTTTGGATGCAATTTGTTGGCCTTGCATCGTTAGAGGAGGTTCTCCAGGAGGGACGTTTCTTTCTAGACCATCAACAAAGCGCAAAGATGATCCCTGCAAATGTGGGGACTAGAGCTACGAAACCCTTGCTTCTCACATCGACAACGATACGTGGCCTGTGTCTGATTTCAATAAAACTGATTCAAATATAAGCCCTCATATGGAGTTTTCTTAAAATTATATTCTTCTCAAAATCACATCAACGCACGACGAGTCAGCTAGTCATTTATAATTTTGGGGAAGGTATTTTTTTCCCGTTCTTTGGAAGCGATTGTCCTCTCGCAACTTTCCAACACTCCGGAAACGTCTGGCACTCATAAGAAGTCTGAAACAGACGATTAAAGACAGGTGCTAACTCTGCTAACATTTCTCCAAAACAGTTGGAAAAATTCCATCGAAACCACTGCTTTGTTACAGTTAAGCTGTTGAAAAACAAGTGGGACAAACAATAGAGAATACTTTCAAGGAAACTAAAGCTATTGTTTCCCTGAGTTACTTGTTTTTTTTGTCAGGTGTAAAATTTAAAAGGCAATCCGCTTATATGCTGGCTAATAGATAATTGGCTGCTTGCAACCTGTTTGATGGCCATCTCGTCCACCTAATTTGAACCCAGTGCTCTAGGAACTGGTCTCATAAAGAATCAAGAACAGCCGCCCACGAGATATCCCGATTGAAAAAAACATTTTCTCGAAATATGTGGCTTATGTTTGTAGCTGAACATATGCCAATCCGAGCATCTTTTATAAACAAAAAGAATTTTCAACTTGATTCAATGATGCTCTTCACTAGCAAATATACTCTTTCAACCATACACATTGCTGTGCGTTTATAACTTAACTATATTTTGATTATATCAAACAAGGGTTTATTATTTATATACCTGAACATTAAAAAAATAAATTTGGAATATTAACCAAGATTATCTTCTTTTAGGTGGATGTTTTTTTCGATATATCTTGACCTGATTTATTATAGAGTGACATTTGGGGCATAGCTTTTGAAATACCCCTCCTTTATTTCCAGATTAGATTACCTCAAAGAGAAACTAACAAATCCTTCCCTCAAAATCCATCCTATGGAAATATATTACGATACAGAAACTGGACGATTCAAGGTTCGCAGACAGAGAACATTTTTGCATCGACTTTTTCGTGGTTTACAAGTTACGTACAGCAATATGTCCCTCGACCATAGGTATATACTTTCCGATATTTTCGTATTGATTGAATCATAAGATGAAAAAAGCACTGAAGCAGCTCCTTAAAAAGATTTCATTCAAAATTTTTAAATTAATCTTTCAAATGTGATCAGGGTGTTTTCCTTTACAGTGTTCCTGAATATAATGTACTAACGGAACAGGGTAATTCTTTCATTATTTTTATGACTAATGTTAATAAGCGTAGGTTCGCGAACGCTTCGTTATGGTTCTACAAGGTGTTGAAATTTTTCCTTGTTTTTTTTTCTATAGCTCTCGCAAATTCTGAGATATTCACCTTAAATTTTGGAATAAGGTTACACAACATGAGTTATGTAAATGCACATTTTAAATTGTCAATAGAATCTGCAAGGTGATTCTTTTTCAGGAGTCATGCTTTATTTTCTCCAGTTAAATTTTTTTTGCGATACACCTATGGGAGCTTTCAAATGCAAACATCGTTTTTTTATTCAATTTTTAAACTCTTTGTCCTTTTATCGTAACTCAGGTCCTTAGCGTTTCACTGGTCTCCTCTCATTCTCATATATAGCTTTTTATATATTCCAAGACAGATTCTACTTCTAATTCATTTCTTATATCTTCCTTTTTCAGTCAGTCTCTTTGTTATGTGACTCCTTTCATTATTTCGAGGTACTTCATTGTGATAGCCTGTATTTTGCTCTTCTACGCCAAACTCAGAACCAGCTTTCTCTACTCACAGGTCTAATTAATGCCTTGAATAGGGATAATTTCGTTCTTATACTAATCTTCTCTTTCCTCACAAATGAGTGGTATCGAGAAGTGCAGCTTAGAAGCATTTACTAACTTCATATTCCTTATCACCATCTCCTTGTATTATTACGCCAATATATTTGAATGACTGTACTTGTTCCAGCTTCGTTTCAACTATTTCCATATATACTCTGTTTGTAATGCCTTTCCATAACCATTACTTTTATTTTCTTCGAATAATTTCTCTCTAACTATTGTTAGAGAGAAACTATTGTCTATACTTGCAAATTATCCTGAAGCTTCGTTTCGTTCTTATTACAAACCATCACATCATCAGCAAATTATACTCTGAAACTCTAATGAATTGCAGTCTTCTGTATCCTGAGTGATATTCCTCCACTTCTTTCAGTAAAACATCTATAACTCAGATAAACAACAATTTATCCAACACCCTACCCTGCCTGAGTTCTTCATTTACTGAAAATGAGTCCAATATCGAATTACCAGTTTTTATATGATTTTTCTTAGCTGTATACAGGCTTTTGAGATATATTTCTTCAGTTTATAAGTCACTTCTCTTTTCCCTAGACTCCCTCTTAATACTCTAAAGGAAAGCCATAAATATTTTCATGTGCTTTAGCCTGTTCTTCTCTATAAGATGGTTGATGATAAAAATGTGATCCTGAACACTTCTTCCTTTCTAATGTTGTTTTCTCAATTGTTATTAGTTGGGTTCCTAGAGTTCCTTCCAATAGTTTTGCAATCACCCCCAATAGAGTTATATATGATTTGCAAAAATACTGTTGTCTAATTTTTTCATTATTGGAACTATAATACTAGTTCTTCAATCATTAGGAGCTGCTTCTTTTTCCCAAGCCCATCTGAATATTGTTCCCTGAATTCTTCTTCCTCTATCCCCTCATGCATTTTATCATCTGCGTCATATTGTCGTATTCTGCTGATTTACCCGTTTAAGTTTTTTAGATTGCTTCTTCTACATCTTTGTTTCTTATATCATTTCTTCCTCAACCGTTACTATTGAGTAATTTTAGTCATCATAAATACTGTTATTTCCTGGTTAGTCGTTTAAGGGATATTGATTGACTTTGACCTTTCATTATTGTAGTTGAAAAACGAATTATTTATTGACAAACGTTAAAATATTTCGGTATCAAAAACAATAATCAACGGTCAACAGCAGTAACTAATTAATGATATTGTTGGTAGATTTAATTTGTTTGTTAATCTACAAATTTTTCAACAGGTTAGGTTAGATTCCTTTATTGTGTTAATTTTAAATTATCTAATGTAATTATGTGATTTGTAGATTTAATATGTTCATAAACTGCGGATTTGTTGTCTGAGTCGTTCTTTGAATCTAGACTCAAATTTTTGACCTGTTTGTCCTACGTGAGCTTTAGGGCATTCATTGCATTCAATTGTGTACATTTCAGACTCTTTGAATTTATTACTTTCTGTTTGGCATTGAAATAATTTGCTTGCGTTGGGACTACTGGAAAAAGAGATTGTTAAATTAAATTCGAAAAGATAATTTAGTGAGACAAATTCTCTATGGAGACCTTCATCATTCGTATGAGTTGGCAATTGTGCAGGAACTTAGCACCCTTGACTTTAACAATCAGGACTTCTTAAAACCATTCCAAAGGACGCAATTCTCTCTTCAATAGCGAAGCCTATATTTATTTGAACTGGTACTAAACAAAACATGTGCTACTATACTAGGAAAAATTCTCGTGAACTCCATTAAAGACTCTTGCATTCACCCAAACTCACAATGTGGTACACGATTTCGTCAGCTGGAATTATTGGTCTCTACGTTTTTGAAGAGAATTGGATTTCAGTGACAGTGAATGGAGATCGGTATGTAAATATGTGAAAACATGTTTTACACCATAACTGGATCAATTGGACTAAGCGGAAGTGTGGATTCAGCAGCATGTAGCCACGGCTCAAAAGTCAAAGGCATCAATGCCAGCTTTAAGGGAGCACCTCCCAGGATGACTCATCTGGATAAAGGGCGATATGCAGTAGTCAAGTCGCTCCCCTATTTCAGCTTTTTGAAGTATGTTGTTTATCTTAACGTCTTAGAGACAACTTCGTGCCAAAATAGCCAACATACGTTCTGATACGCTGGTAAGGGTTATGGGGAATGTCCAAAATCAAGGGGGTCATTCACATGATATGATTTTCAGAAGAATGTAGAAATAAACTTTGGATATATATTGATATGTGTTACATTGCGTCTTAAAAATACGTATGCTGCTGCACCTTGTATATTCAACTCAATTCATAATTTTACATAAATCATATGTCAACTTTTTATATATTTCTTGAATAATTCTATTTTCACTTTGTATCAGTGCATACACAGATTACAATGGTCAGGATAGCGAAAACATCAAAGATGAAGATGATTCGGTTGCAAACAGCACACAGTTGGGAGGTGAAGAGGATGACATGAACAGTCTCGTCAGGATAACCTCAGATAGAGTTGAGGCTGCTGATCATTTTCCAGAATCCTTGAAATTAGCGTAAGATTAAGACTTGTACAAAAATCTCCATTCACTTTGACTGGTTTTTCTTTGCAGGGCTAACAAGTATACAGAAATATTCAGGGCATTTTTCATCCAGTTGATACAACCAACGTCCAGAGTTTCTGCAGATGTGTATTCGTATATGTTCCTTTGTGATTTCTTCAACTTCTTCGTTCTTCTGTTAGGTTATACTTCATTTGGGGTAAATACTTTCTTAGCCCTTCATAGCAATACGATTTCTTTTCATTAGTTCAAGTGTAAAAATAAAAATGAGTTTCGTTTTCTTTCAATATCTAATAAAATGCTATTATAATTAATTTTAGACTAATCAGGGGGAAGGAGGAGGCGTTACTACGTATTTGGAAGACAACAAAATCCCTGTGCTTTTCCTCCTTATGTTAATTATTCAATTCATGCTGATCATAATTGACAGAGGGATATATTTGAGGAAAAACCTGATTGCTAAAATCATATTTCAATATTTCCTGATAATATTTCTACATCTCTGGTTATTCGTTTTATATCCAACGATTACAGAAAGGTAAACCAACTAAAATAGTAATAATTTCTTCATTGATAATTAATCTTCTTCTAGATCTTTCAACTCGGTGCTACCTCCTCAGTTATACTATATTGTGAAATGCTTTTATCTTCTTTTGGCTGCCTACCAAATTAGATGTGGTTATCCGACTAGAATTCTGGGAAATTTCCTTTGCAAAGGTTACAACTACTTCAATATGTTTTTATTCAAAGCATTTTTGGCTGTTCCATTTTTATTCGAGCTACGTACGGTCATGGACTGGATGTGGACGGATACATCTATGACAGTATTCGATTGGATCAAAATGGAGGACATTTTTGCGCACATTTTCCAATTGAAGGTGAGTTAAGTGGACTTAGTGTTATAATACATTTAGGTTACTCAAAAACTGAATTATCGGAAAACTCAATCACTATGTTTCATATTTATTTTTGGAGTTCCCTACACTTACATAAATCTAAGGTACAGATATGAATGAGACATATTATTTTACCACCTCCACCCAGTTATCTATTGTGGCACACTCCTGTGTTCCGTCCCTGTCCCCAGCCGGGCATTTGTACATGATGTTTTGTTGATTCTTCCTACATCTGACATCCTAATTCATTTAGATGACTTCGCAGCGTCCCGTTAATACAGTACTGAGAACTATTAGGTGAAGCCTAGAGAGTTCAAGACGAGCCATGACTCGAAAAGTAAGGTTCACTGTGACAAGCCGAGAGTTTCTAAGCCACTTTCCCTCACTGAAACTCTAATGAATTGCAGTCTTCTGTAACCTGAGTGATATTCCTCCACTTATTTCAGTAAAACATCTATAACTCTGATAAACAATAATTTATCCAACACCCTACCCTGCCTGAGTTCTTCATTTACTGAAAATGAGTCCAATATCCAATTACCAGTTTTTATATGATTTTTCTTAGCTGTATACAGGCTTTTGAGATATATTTCTCATTCTCGTTCTTATACTAATCGTCTCTTTTGTCACAAATGAGTGGTATCGAGAAGTGCAGCTTAGAAGCATTTACTAACTTCATATTCCTTATCACCATCTCCTTGTATTATTACGCCAATATACTTGAATGACTGTACTTGTTCCAGCTTCGTTTCAACTATTTCCATATATACTCTGTTTGTAATGCCTTTTCATAACCATTACTTTTATTTTCTTCGAATGATTTCTCTCTTCATTTTTCCAACTATTGTCTATACTTGCAAATTATCCTGAAGCTTCGTTTTGTTCTTATTGCAAACCATCACATCATCAGCAGATTATACTCTGAAACTCTAATGAATTGCAGTCTTCTGTATCCTGAGTGATATTGCTCCTCTCTTTCAGTAAAACATCTATAACTCAGATAAACAACAATTTATCCAACACCCTACCCTGCGTGAGTTCTTCATTTACTGAAAATGAGTCCAATATCGAATTACCAGTTTTTATATGATTTTTCTTAGCTGTATACAGGCTTTTGAGATATATTTCTTCAGTTTATAAGTCATTCCTCTCTTCCATAGACTTGACAAGCCGAGAGTTTCTAAGCCACTTTCCCTTACTTCCATCGGTTATTCTCTATCCTTCCTGTCTCCAGGGAAATATCGAGCTCAGGCTCCGGCCCAATAAGTTCCAAGGCGATCAATCCTTCTCATCGCCTCAATGTCCCGAGACCCACATCAAGACGAATCCTGTAGTCCTCGTTCAATCTGGCAAGGGTTGAACGACATTCTTGTACCATAAGCCAAGTGAAGGATGTCAATGCCTTCGGTATAGCTTGGTTATCCGTAGTGATTTTTATTGACATTCGTGTCAATCCCCCTGTGAGCAGAAGATATGCACATTTGCCAATGGCGTATATTTCTGCTTGAAAAACTCTCACCAATAGTTAATTAATTTCGCGGTGACTCCGTGATAGTTAATCATGATAATAAAAATTGAACTATGTATTAAGCTGACAACAAGTACTGAACGAAAGTTGAAATATATACACACATAAACAAATAGATTCAAAATTAATAAGGGTGCAAACAAGAGGTTAAAACGAATTATGTAGAAAACATATTATTTAAAGTTATCAAATGGACGAATAAGCCGAGCCATACAGGTCGTTGAGAAGATTATCTCTATCGGGCTCAAAGAGATTCTGGTGACCCAATACCATATAGGCAAGAGTAAAACCTTTTAAAACGAGGCGATAAAAGGCAGAAAAAAGGCAAAAGAAAGACGAAGAGGCGGAAGAAAGATATTCCGGTCCTCGTCAAAATTAAAAGACCACAGACTATCTCTATGGGGAGTTCATTGGCTTTTCAAAATTTCGATGGATTCTAAAGAATCTAACTTTCTTCTTTTAGGTATTCTGTGAATAATTTTAATGGCCATTTTCGATACAAGGTGAATCGAAAGTAGATTCGTCGGTTCTCTGGTTATTGTAATCTTATTGATGCTCTCTGTATCTAGTTTCGAATGAACGACCAGTCTGACCTATATATAC
Organism: Cryptolaemus montrouzieri; assembly: GCA_013387265.2. NCBI lineage: Eukaryota > Metazoa > Arthropoda > Insecta > Coleoptera > Coccinellidae > Cryptolaemus > Cryptolaemus montrouzieri. The sequence continues at coordinate 1,223,262 of JABFTP020000144.1, read as the reverse complement.
GCCTTCACAATCCATACAGGACAACTTGTTAGTTATAGTATTGTATTTCATGAAGGTTTTTTATGCTGTTTTTAAATGATATTTGCAATCTCTTCGCTGATAGGGCGCAAATATGCTAATGAAATGTATTTGTCTATATTGATTGATTCTATACTGGGGTAAATATTACGATAGGCTATTTGTGTTTGTTTCTTTCTAATCATTCCGTTTATTTTATTTGAAGGAAAACCATTGTTCTTAGCTATTTCTTTAATAGTTGACACTGCTCTGGATAATGGCAGATTGAATGCCATATAAATCATTTAATTAAATGCAGCGTATTTATGAGATTTTGGGTATGTTGAGTCATAAGAGAAGCAAATATCAGTAAAGGTGGGTTTTCGATATACTGGGTGCTCTGTAGCTTGTGAACTCTGAAGATTTCATTTTTGTTCGAACGGTATTGTATTTAGAAAGTAAAAATCTACTTCAGCAATTCATTTTGAAGTAAACAGGGTGTCCAATTTTCTACAAAAAAATCTTGAAAGGTTTTTTCAGATTGGAAGACCAATTTTTTGTTGATTCAAGAGCGTCCTAAACTCTGCTATAATGTCTTTATGTTATAAGTTATTTATTACATTTATTATTTTTTTTTTTTCCGTAAAAATTAATGAAAATAGGCTCTCATATCATCGCATGCTCCTTCGACCAGAGAGGATGAATACTTTTTTCCTTTCGTTTTCTTATTGCCCAAGGATAGCTTTATTGACGAATTGAAATAGATTATCCTCATTTTATACAGGAGTGACTCAAAAAAATTATTGAATATTGTAATTTTAAAAATATCATATCTTGATTTTTTCAAATGGAACATCCTGTATTTTATTATTCATGTCAACGCTTAAAATATTGTGCCATATTTTCGCAAAAGTAACCTTATCTTTATCTTCGACCATTTTCGAGATAAAAAATTAACTCAAATAATAAAATCAGATGTTGCGAAAGAAGAGTTTATTACTACATATCTTTTTACTCGATCAGAGAAATGAAGATATTTTAAGGAAGTAGTGTATGAAATACGTAAAACATTGGTTTTTGATGAGATGATCTACAAGGTGTTGAACTATTTCATTAAGTGTTCGAAATGTTGTCCGTTTCTTTGTAGACACAACTCAATCCTTCTGAGGAAAGACCGTTGAGCTCTCGACAACATTTGCGGATTAACTGGCTGAAAGGCGTCGACTATTCTCTGTCTCATATCCAACTGTGTTGTAGAAGGAATCTGGTAAACGATGCCCTTAATATAACCCCACAAAAAAAAATCTAGACTTGTAAGGTCCGGGGACCTAGCTGGCTATCTAACAGGACCCCCACGTCCTATCCATTTCTTTGGAAATACATGATTCAAATGCTCCCTAACCTGATGTGAGTAATGTGCCGGTGTTCTATCCTGTTGAAACCACAAATCTTGTCTTATATGCTCTGGTACATCGGCATGTAACATTGGTAGATGATTTTGCAGAAAATCTAAATACATTTCACTATAGAGGTGCCCGTCGAAAAAGTGCGGCCCAATTAGATGTCCATCTACTATAGCGGCCCATACATTCGATGACCAACGATACTGGTGATCTACTTATCTCATGAGGTGTGGATTTTCCGTGGCGTAATAATGAAAGTTGTGCCTGTTAACGAGCCTATTCTTGTGGAAATTTGTCTCGTTCGAGAAATTAACTCTGCTAAACATATTTGGATTTTCCTCTATTTTCTCACTTGCCGAATTGCTAATATTGTTTCGATTTTCATAGTCTTGATTGTTCAGTTTCTGGTGCAGCTGGACATGATATGCATGAAATTTATTCACTTTCAAGGTTCTGTGGACGGAAGTTTGACTTATATCTGTTAAATGAGAAATCTGTCTTTGGCTTTTATATGGGTCCTCTGTCACTGTCAACAAAACTGATAACTGGTTGTATTCAGCTATAGCAGTTTTTGGTTTTTCAGGTTTTTTATAAGCTATATTACCCGTTAAGATAAATCTAATTAGAAGTTTTCCAAAGCATATTGCATCAGGATGCCTCTTATCAGGAGACTTTTCTGCATAAACTCTACTTGCCAACAAAGAATTTCTATCACACTCACCCAGAATAAAAATCATATCAACCATTTCTTCTTTGGAGAACTTCATGACAGTCAATTAACAAAATTGGGTTCAAACCTCACTTTAACAATGTTTAATATCGAAACACTGATAAGCTTACCATGTAAAATGCAGAATATGATATGTCCGGACACCTGACAGAAGGCACAAATAAAAAAGAATGTCAACACATACCTCGATTTACGTTTTAATCATCTTGATTTTATCATTCGTTAAAAGAGTTATCTTGTTTAGGTTTAATTTTTTACTACTTCCTCTCTGGCCGAAGGAGCATGCGATGATGTGAGCTGATGGAATCTGCACTTAACCATTCTTGCCGCTCCTCTTTTCACCAGGTGAAAGGGAGCAAGATCCACTATTAGTTCCATGGTTGCTATAGAGAAACTCCGCATGCATGCCGTTCTCTGTAATTTAGACAGCTTGAATTCGGATTGTTTTTTGAGCACCAAGCAATTCAGCTATAAGTGACACATGGTCTCATTACCATCACGTTGAACCATTGAAGGCGTTTTGGAGAAGTCCCTATTTCTTTGCACCGATTAATCTATTATTGTGTATTATGTTTTTCAATTAAGAATTCTAATAGTCGAGTAAACATTTTAGATCTAGAATATCGTATTTGTGGATCCTAGAAGTAATGAATTTTCATTTCTCAGTGCCAAAGACATTGCGAGGAAGAATATCCTCAACCTCGTGGGGAGAAGAAGAAGAGTTTCGCGAAATACTTTATGGGTGGAAGCATTCTCTTGATCATAATCGGAATAATATGGTTCCCACTTGTATTCTTCTCATTGGGTAATGCAGTAGGCAAGCCAAACATTCCCTTTGATATAACAGTAGATCTAAGAATCGGACCGTATGATCCAGTTTATCAGATGTCAGCTCAGGGTAATAATATTTATCAGTAAGTACAAAATGATTTAATCTGTTAACAGCCTACTAATTATCAATTCTTAGATTTTCCGAGGAACAATATGAAGATATGTTAGACGCTTATGAAACGAACAGACAAGCTATAACGTTCATAACAAACTACGAATCTTCTGATGTAGCCGCTGTGAAACTGAGTAGTGATTCATCAAATATTTGGACAATTTCTCCACCGGATCGAAAACGGATGATAGAAGAAGTCAATTCAGGTAAATGTTTTAAATGCGCCTATACTAGTGTTGTTTCATCCAATTGAGAACTATAAAAATGATAGATACTCAATACAAAAGTAAGAAGGTTCCTTATATGGTTATAAATAGTGTATTTGAATTTGGGAGGCTTTTACTTGGTAGAATTCCATTATCAATAATAAAAACAAGTAATGTGTTTTTAGGAATTTTACTTAATAATTGTGATTCGTAACGCGTTTCATTACACCGTAGCTTCTTCAGACGATGAATGTACAGAAAATAAGAATGAGAATATAAATACAAATGTTCTTAAGTAATTAAAAGCTTATTGGGTTGCTTCTTCATAAGTGGTTATTGATTACAGGTATCTCCATTAAAATTAAGGAATAGATTGCTCCCTGAAGAGATTCAATAGAGGTGAAGCGCTTAAATCGACTTGTTCATTGATGAGTCTACCTGAGTGTTTGTGGATTTCTGAAGTTTCCCAAAGATCTACCTTCCAATATTTATTATCTGTATGCAAAATTTCTCAAACTGTGGGTCGAAAGAGTGACTATTTCCTAGGAGATGATTCGCGTAATTTGAATATGATTTTTATTTGAAAAACTGTTTCGATATTCTAATATTAAAATTTCTTGTTCTACCAATGTAGAAATTATCACAGTCATTGCAATTCAATCTATAAACACCTGGTTTATTGTTTTCATCTGATTTGGTTTTATTATTTTTATATATTTGCCTAAACTATTATTAGTTTGGAAATTGTTGAAATTATTGCTACTCAAGAATGATTTCAGTTTCTCACTTGTAATGCTAACGTAGGGAAAGGTGTTGAATTTTCGTTTCAATTTATCGACAGGGTAAACTTCATTCAATGCGATTCCACTTTGTTTTTTATTCAAGATATTATTTATTAGTTTGGGATTGTAACCATTATTTTTAGCTATTTATTTAATCAAATTTAATTCTCTGTTGAAATTTTCTGGTGATAACGGGATGTTAATCAATCTATGAATAAAACTGTTGAATGCTGATATTTGATGTTGATACGGATGACACGACGAGTTATGTATAATAATATCTGTATGTGGGCTTATGGTAAATTGCGAAAACATGTTTTCCATTTTCATTCGGAATTGTTACGTCTAAGAAATTTATTGAATTATTGCTTTCTATTTCGGTTGTGAATCCAATTTTTGGATGTAATGAATTTATATGATTTTCGAAAATTTTGAACTGTCTTTCTGTTCCTGTGAAGCAAATAATGATATCGTCTACATAGTGATACCAGTATAAACAATACAACTAAGTAGTACGTATCTTTCGGAGGAATGTTGGGAAATAGATTCTTAACGTCGAAAGGAATGAGTTTGGAATTAGGTGGTATAATGGTATCTTTGATATTGGCAATTAGTTCGTATGAATTTTTGACCGAAAATTTAGATTCAAAATTGCAATGTTTTATTAGCAAGTCGTTAAGGAATTTTGAAAGTTTGAAGGAAGGTGCGGTTATATAAGAAACAACAGATCTAATAGGGTAATTAGGTTTATGAAGTTTTATCAACGAATATAATTCGGGGGATTGTGGATTGGAGTTAATGAATTTATATTTTTCGTGGTCTGTAATTGATGATTTTGCTGTCGAAATTATGTTTTTAACCTCTTCCTTCCTGAAATTTTGCGGTAGGATCCTTAGTTGATGTTATATAGTTTCCCGCTGTTAAGAATTCTTCAGTTTTTGAAATATAATCGGTTTTACTAATCGCGATGACGGTGTTACCTTTATCAGCTCTAGTGAATACTAAATCGTTCTTGGCACTATTTTCACGAATTGTTTTTATTATTTTATAGTCGGAATTGCAATGAGGTGATAATTTCGAAAAATCTTCTTTGATGATTTTTGCTGTTTGATGTTTGTCTAAAATATTATCTTTGGAGTTTTTGAGAATGATTTCGGAGTCTATGCCTAACTGTTCAAAAAATTTATGGTCTGAAAATTTATCAGTTTGGGTGGAGCAGTTTTGAATTTAAGTGAATTTAACTTTTTCTGTGTTGCTGAAACTTTTTATAAATTAAAATTTTGACATCGTATCTGGACTCAGAGTCTAAAATATCAAACTCAACAGGGTGCAATCTAAACAATAATTATGTATGAATTACCTTCAAATATATGTTGGCAACGTCCCTCCTGTTGTACTGGATCTTCATATCCTCTTTGATCTATATGCGTTGACCTTTCTCGATTGCTCTTCTTGCTGGTCCACTGTTGTTATGTGTCCTCAACCGTATGTAATTGGGAGTCAATCTGCTCTTTAAGCACTTTGAGTAGAACCATATATTCTGAGTATGAACTGCACATCTTAGTAGTATTTTGAAATACCACAAAGCCAAAAAGCTTTCTTTAACATTTGAATTTGGGAGGCTTTCACTTGGTAGAATTCCATTATCAATAATAACTCTTTCGACCTACAGTTTGAAATTTTGCTTACAGATAATAAATATTGGCAGGTAGATCTTTGGGAAACTTTAGAAATCAACAAACACAAACACTCAAGTAGACTCATCAATGAACAAATCGATTTAAGCTCTTCACCTCTATTGAATCTCTTCAGGGAGCAATCTATTCCTCAATTTTATTGGAGATACCTGTCATCACTAACCACTTAAGAAGGAGCAACCCAATAAGCTTTTAATTACTTAAGAACATTTGTATTTATATTCTCATTCTTATTTGCTGTACATTCTTTCGTCTGAAGAAGCTACAGTGTAGTGTTCCTAAAAACACATTACTTGTTTTTATTATTGATAAAAAGTGTAGGTGATCTTCTCGCCAAGTGTTCTTGTCACTTCTGACGTTAGCAGTTTTCTGGTCGATTTCTCCACACAGATGATGATTGACATATAAACACTCACTCCATAACCTCTCCAATTTGATGTTAAACTAAGTTTTATTCCTAAGTTTAAAATTTTCTGTTTATTTTTTCAGATAATCCACTAACTCTCAGGTTCAATGTGAAAGTTTCACATGAAACAAGCAAATCAGAAAATTCGAATATGCCTTCCGTTTTTGTACAAATCGTTTTACCAGCATTCGGACCAGATGGAGAAAGGAATCCCGCAAGAACTAATCTCTCGAATATGTTGGAAACTGATGGCAATACTACATCCCCTGTACAATTGATGGAAATAATCCCGAAGTTCTTGAAAGTAACGAGTAATGCAGCAAAACCTGTTGGAAGTATGATGGATCATATTTCGGCAGGTGAGCATACAGGAAATACGATGAACTAATATCATAGAGACTACATAAGGATCACGCACTCCATGTGTTGCAAGCGTATTGGATTTTTAAGAGGCCGCCCGTGTTCCGAATGTACCAAAATAGTATTAGGGTATGAGGCGGTAGTTTACATGCGAAGGTCGCGCTTCGCTCTATAGCACTTTATGATTTTGCAGCGATCGTACGCAAAAGTTCTCAGTTTGAATTTAGAGTTAAGGCAAGTAATTTTAATTAGGTTTCGAAAATCTTTATTATACAGAAATTATAAAGTCATGTCTGGAAGACGTCGTCGTTTGAACATAGGTCGTAGTACAGTAAATGCCAGAAGAGCACGTTCTGCAAGAGATGAAGAATCGTCAACGGAACTTAAGGCTGGCCTCAGCCAGATTCGGGATAGATATAAAGCTGAGAGAAAGAGAATCCTCAGTAGGGCGTGCGGCTCGCCGTAGCTAGGATCGGGAAAGACAGTCAGAGAGCCAGAGAATCCCGGCGAAGCCGGATCGGGCCGCTAGCAAATAATATAATATAATATAATACTTAATTATATCAATTAATTGAATATAATTCACATATGTATTTTACATTTAATAATTGATTTAGTTATTATTACGCTAACTTTTATTTGTCTATATTCACACCGGTATAAAAAGAAAATTAGCGACGCCAGTGGTGAAAAGAAAAAGCTTTATTCATATGATAAGCGCGGACATACTCTGGCAAATGCCACACTTGATTGCGTGCTTCTTCTGTAGTCCCGTGATACCTATTTAATCCATGAATAGTGAAAAGTATGACTATGGTTATTGTATACCAACAGGCGACGCAGCTAATTTCTATCGTAACGCCAGTTTGAACCTGCATCATATGCCGAACATGAGTTCCCAAAGTGATTGGTGGAAATTGAATGAACAGTGCAACGATAGGAATTATAAGAAATATTTGAAAAAATTGCCATACCAGGACGATTGTGACGGGATAGTTTTATATACATTCAACGATAAGACTTTCCCATCAGGTCTCAGTATTATAACTGGAGGAGGGTAAGTTTACTTCCTGTCTACCAATACCATATTAAGGGTTTAATCTATCACCTGAAGTAAACTCGTTGTATATATTATTGCTGGAAATGTAAAACACAGTGATAACGACTACACTGTACCAAGAAATTAAGGCACAATATTTCAAATTTCTATTTTGTTACGCAAATAATCATTGCGGCATTTTTTTTCGAATATTTTATTATTAATTTTATTATTTTGAATGAGTGACCGCGCAAATTGTCAGTGTTCAATTAAAAAAGGTTCTGGACTTCAGTACCGAGAACTCCCTGTGTAGACAAGTAGGTGAATATCATGTCACCTCTGATCCGTCGGTCTGATAACGTAGGAATTCCAAACATGGATAGCCTAGCAGAGTAATCAGGACGATGCCAACCAGAAGAGATCCTTGTATTCCACCGTTGCACGTTGCACACTCCAAAATGGCTTCGTCGTTCCGCAGGGATGTCAATCAGGTTGTTCCAGTGTACTCCATCATTGGACGAATATAAGTTTGATATACCCGTCTGGCTGCCTTCACGTCACAGCCACCAAAACTTTTCTGCTACATATATGTGATTCTTCATGCTTCCGAGGTGACAATTGCAACATGCTCTGACCAGCTAATGTTATTTGTAACTGTTACTCATAACTTGAAACAGTTTTTAGAGTGTGGCCCTCAATGGTGTAGGTGAAGTTTGGATTAGTCCTACCTATGTGTGTAGAACGACACACTTCTCCAAATTTAGTGCAAGTAACCATTCACGTGACCATTGTTCTATTTTAGACCAGTCTTCCTGTAGAGTGCGTGAATCTGATAGCGGGAAATTGTAGAGCTTAGTATCATCGGTTAAGAGTGCGCATTTTGACCTGATCAAGGAAGGCAGATCGGAGGTATATAGAAGAAGAAGCATGGGCCCTAGGACAGAACCTTGAGGAACACCACTAACAACAGACCACTCCTTGGAAGAATACATACCACCGGCCCTCTCACGGAAGAATCTATTTGACGAGAACGAGCTAACATGAGAGTAAATCACCCCTAATCCCCAGATGCTCGAGTTTATGCAGCAAACGGCGATGTGGTACACGATCAAACGCTTCTGCAAAGTGAAGGTATATCACATCTATAAGATTTCCAGCATCCCAAGATTTCGTCCAGTCGTTGATTGATAGAATTCAGTTTGTGAAGGTCGATCGACCAGGAAGAAAACCGGGTTATTGATCAGGGATAATATTGTTGGATAGAGTGTATGTGATGATCTGGTCGCATATAATTCTCTCCAGAACCTTGCCAACAGCAGATACGAGGCTTATAGAGCGATAATTAGTGGCAGAAAGCTTATCACCTTTTTTGAAAATCGGTGTGATTGAAGTAGTAACTGGCGTACTGCTTCAGGAAGTGAAGAAGTGACTGTGAGAAGATCATGGCTTGGCAAGCGCATCCGCGCAACGTTATGAGAAATATTGTGAAACTTTATCAGGTCCAGGAGCAGTGTTGGTTTTAAGCTTGGTTAGATATTCTCTGACTGTTTACTCCGTTATTTTGATACAAATAAGCGATATCAACCCACGCAGTGTTTGAGGTACAGGAATGCAGCAACCAGGTTCTGTAGTGTAAGACAAAGAGAATTATTGAGCAAGAATGTTTGCGGATTCAGTTGCGTTGTTACAGATTTGGCCTGAGTTATCCCTAATCAAAGGGACAGTAACTTTACTATTCAAAGTCGATCGTAAGTATTTATAAAACTTCTTTTTATTCTTGGACTTGGCCAACTTGCTTTTAAAACTTACCTTCCCATATCGAATACTTGAGGTCGGTAGGTTAGGTATGTCTTGGCGCACATGAGGAATAAAATGAAAAAAATAAATTGAGGTTTTGCAAGAAACCACTACATATTGATAACAGTAGTTGTTAATCAATATTTGCGGGTAACGTTTGTTATTCTTGAAAATTTTAATTAATGTAACGCGAATCACAAAATTTTACCCCGACAGTATGCATTGAAATAGTGGTGTTCGATGACCTAGCTTGGACTTATATAGGCTCAAGGCTTGAGTTGTCCCTCTATTTCTGGAATGATCCGGAGGTACAAGGGGATTGGTAGTCATGAAAGGAGACCTACGAAAGGACAACAACGGCGTTGTTTAAGAATGTCCTCGTTGAGACAACGGTTCGCTACTGATAGGCAACTTCTAATGAGGCTTCGACAGAACAGCGGAGTGCAGATTAGCACTGAAACGATACCGCAACGTCACAGGGAATTTGGTTTGATGCCTTGTGTCTCATCTCGAGACCCAGCTCTAACCGTGGCACATCGAAGAGCCCGATTTTACCAGGGAACCTTTCAATTGCTTAGAAGCTGACTTAAAGAGAGTCTTATTTACAAATGACCCGACACTCTGTCTTTTTGATTGGGGTCGACGTTTTCTAGTACGCAGATGTGAGAATGAGACATATGCCCAGTTCAACTCTTCACCTATCTTACCTTCCCTGGTATCAAAAATGACTATAGGCTGAGTTAGACTACCACATCGATAGTTTTCAGCTAGATATGCTTATGCTTTGAAAAGCGTTTCGACTTGTTCGAGCGAATATTCCACCTGTTGCCTATAATGCCTACGTACAAGCTAGATTAAGGATGGTCTTATAATTTTAAATTTATTTAACTCCTTCAAAAATTTTACAAGGGATGTCATTATGGTGAATAAATAACAAAAAACAATAATGATAATTGATATGCGTAACTATACTGAGTATCGGAAAATGACAATTTACGTTCATGAGTCAGTTTGCGTTCAATTTTACGGCACGAAATTATGAGTGAAGTATTCGTCCAAATTGTGAAAACTAGGCTGGAGTAGCATTCTTTTGATAGTGTTCCTAAAACTACGATCTCTAGTTTCCTTAAGCTGATTGGGAGTTCGTTATATACCTTGATACCGAGGTATGTTGGGAATTTTCAGACGTTTTTTGGGTACTACTGAAAAGTTTTCCTGACTCCTTGTTTTATATTCATGCTGTTCTGAATAGTTGCAATGGCTATTTTGGTTTTTATGGATGTAAGTGGGACATTTCAGAAGGTAGCACCCTGTCAGGGTTAGTATACCAAATATTCGGAAGAGATCCCTGCAGCTTACTATTATTATAAGGCACTCCCGCCAGAACCCTTACCGCCTTTTTTTGCTTTATAAAAACTCTCTCGGCCTCTCTGGATGATCCCCAATGCAAAACGCCATGTCATTCGACTATGAAAGTTTGCTCGGTAAGTCAGTAACGTTCCGCGCTCAACCAGGGAGTATTTTATCTTCCTGATAGAGAGGGTGGCGGCTGATAAGATCTGGCACAAAAGCTCTACTTGGCGACCCCAGGACATGTTGCTATCGATAGTTAGACCGAGCACCGTTACCTCTCTTCCCCCAAATGACCTCTTCGTACAGACTAGGATTTTGTGTCTTGTTTCTGTTTAAGGAAATATTATTAGCCTCAAACCATCGCTGTGCGTCATCAGTAGATTTTCCGGACTTAGAACGAAGCTATTCCTCGCAGCCACCCTTATTCAATATGGTCGTGTCGTCAGCAAATATGACAGTTTTGTACACTATACATAAGGTCGTCAATGTATATAATGAATAGGACTGGTCCCAAAATCGATCCCTGCGGTACTCCCATGTGATCTTTCTTTTATTCGTCCTATTTCCCTTTCAATCAACTACCTGGTATCTTTTGCTCTAGGTATGATTTAAAGAGTTTCAAGGTTGGACCCCGGATTCCGATGTGTTCGAGCTTTATGAGGAGTTTCTCGTGATCAACGCAGCCGAAGGTCTTCTTTTTCATCAAAAGCCTCGACACGAACTCTGTGATCTTAATTGGAGCTAATGTGGTGGACTTATGTTTCCGGAATTCGTACTGATCGTTGTGAAGAAGCAAATATGACTCCACAAGCTGTATCACTTTTTTTTAATCGCATTCCGAAGGAGACTCATAGCTGGTCACTTCAGATACTTACAAAGAAACTAATTCATTTTCTGATTGCCAACCTTTACTACACTCTCGATGAGTTTTTTAATGTTAGTAGTCCATGTATATAATAGGCCGTTCTTGTTTGCATCGTGGATTTATTATGATATCCAGATGTCAGTCCCAACGAACATGTCTGGGACATTCTCACCAGAAGATTAAGAAGCCAGCAAAACTAGTCATCTACCGTGAATGAGGTTCGGAACAGACTGTTCAAAATTTGGATCGAAGGGGATCAGAATGCTATAAAGCCATTGATTTTGAGTATGAATCGTAGATGTCAAGCAGTTATTTCCGCCCGGAGTGGAAATATTCGGTATTAACAAGTGTTTTGTTTTAATTCAATATCTCTGAGTACCATTTTCATTTCGATTGTTCTAAAGCATTCCTTACTAGGAAAATAGCTTTTTAACATATCCATACTTCTCCTGAATAAATTTGAATTTGTGCATTAATTTCTTGGCGCAGTGTAGTTTGTAAAGAAAACACATTAGCAGTGTACACCTCGATTACTCATTCCAATTTTAAATATTGATTTTTACTTATTTTTTTTGCAATGATTGCAGTATCATCGGCCTCTACACCACTTTCGTTCTGTTAGTATTCCACTACACTAGGGGTTACTTTATGGGACAATGCTTCAAAATCATGTACGAGGATCTACCTTACATCGATCGTATACTGCAATTAGTGTACGATATCTATCTAGTCAGAGAATCCAATGAATTCGTCCTAGAGGAAGATCTATTTGCTAAATTGATCTTCCTCTTCCGATCGCCCGAAACGCTTATAAAATGGACTAGGCCTGTTGAAGAGGGCAATCCAGAAGATGAAGAAAATGAGTAGATTTATATAATTTTTAAAACGAACACATCACACTATTTTCAGATGGCCTTTTTGGAGAGAATGTTTAAAGTTATATCAGAGAGAAACTAGTATGACATATCGGTTTTGACTGAGTGAATCGATTTTTTTTGGAGAATAAAAGTTGAATTAATTCAACGTTCCTGGATTAGAACACAATGCGAGCACTTCAATATTATAGTTCTATAATTGGACTGTTTTACTCTCAGTTCATATAAGAAATAATTATCTTAAGTTCCAAAATATATTTTTCTGATTAACGTAATGAATACAGTTCACGTCTTAAGTGTGCTGCTTTGTATATACAGAGTGTTCAAATTATATAATCTAAACCTAGTCATATTTTTCTATGAATTCAGCACATTGAGGTTAGTTATGTATCTATGTAGTATTTCGAATTTGTGAATGTACTTTGGAATCCACATTTTTTAATTTTATAACTTTAATTACTTGAAAAATGTTTCTCAACTCAACAAGAGTAAGTTTAGAGTTTTTAAGAATTTAATTTGTTATTATTCTTTCTGAAAATCGTAATTATTAAAAACAAATAGAGTTCAGAGAAACTTTGTTTGAAGATATGTATTTTTGTTACTAGATTTTTTATTAATTTTGTTATCGCTTTCTTGTAAAAAATCAAAAAGCAACAGAAAATAACTTTGTTCGCAGGTGCAATTCTGAATTATAACTTAACCAATCTCGAGCTGTTGTAATGCGCATGTCATATTCTACTCGTTCGAAATTTCTGTGGTTAATAGGAACAAAATGGTTCGAGATTTGCGTTTAGATTCGGGGAAGCACCGATTTTCACACTTTAACGGTTTCCATTCTGTGCATTGTGAGTGACAGGTAAATCTGTGTCGACGTAATTTTTTTGAGGGAATCGCCAATCTATGTACTATAACTCATTTCTAAATCGTCCGATAACATCTATTCCCATGTTTATAGGTGGCGACAATTTTGTCTTCCTGTCATTTATAAGATTCAGAATTATCAAATCTGTTTGCTAATTCCTCATTGGTTCCTCGATTTATTCGAAAATGCTATTTCCTTGAAGAACGCGAAAAGATTTAAACTCTCTTCGCTTGATGAGAAATTTTCAGACATGATAGCACGAATAGTTAAATTATTACTTAAATTAAAGTACTTTTATTTTTTCAAGTAGCACAAAAACTACAATACAAACGCACCCTACATAAAACATTCAAAATAGCCAATTAAACTAACTTTATGAGCGCGTGAAAAGTCAATTAATAGAATTCTTTGTGATAGGAATCCGAGAACTGCGTGATCGGCGAATGCATCTTGTGAGTATGCACAGATGCACAGTTCGGGACGGCACCAGCGAACGTACAGGTGTTCAAATGTTAGGTTCCATATGTTCAGAATTTTGTATAATTGGTAGTTGGTTGATGCTTAGTTTTTATTCCAGATCTAAAGTTCAGAATTAAACGTTAGATTTAGATTGAAAAAAGTTTCAAGTTGATTGTTATTTGATGAACAAAATGAATTTTTGCTTGTAGGATGAACCAAAGAACTTATAGAGTGCTTCCAATTTCACTAAATTTATAACTACTTTCAAGTATCAACTATAACTTGAACTCCTTCCATTCGATATTTCTAACGAAAATATCCATATTTTATTGTTCTACTTTTCATCACGGGTATATATTTTGTTTTTATTTAGAGGACGTCCCCAAAAGACAAATCTTAAAGTACTAAGTTGTGGGCTAAATTTTTGAGCTGTATACATGACAGCTTCAAGTTGTTTAACTTTTTGAAATAATACTACATAATGATTATTATGATATGCTGAAAATAAACAAAATTTCTGATTGAAAGGATTGTCGTTTTTGTCGATTAATATTCGGAAAATATATATATGATGTTCTAGTTCCTTGACTACTCTATAAAGCAAGAATTTGTTCGTCAGGATTTGATGATTAATCTTGTATCTTTATGTTTGAGAAATTTTCATAATTGCACACTTTAATTTTCAAATATTATTATAAATTCATATGGTCACAAGATTCAAACAAGGTTAACAATAATTACAATAGAACTCCGATTAGCTGATTGTAGTTTCTCCCACGATTAGTAATTAATGATATTTATGATTTGTTTTTTTATTGAAATTCATTTCAACTAAAACGAAGTAAGACAAGTTTATCAACACGGATTTTTTCCGGAACTAAGTCTTTCAGTTATTCCAAGCATTTACCATATAAGAATCTGTAAAAAAGAGGAAGATCAGCAACCTGCTGCCTTCGAGCGAAAGGCTGGAGATCACGTGGGGCGTAGTACTCTCTTCTGGACACTATCGAATAGATGTAATGAATATTGTTGCAGAGCTTCACAGATGAGAACAGTATTCCAGTCAAGGCCGCACCTGTGCCTTCTATAAAAGCACCATCTTCAATGGCGTGAAGCACAGCTTAACCCTGAAAAAAACTGAATATATCAAAGGAAAAAAATTAATCTATTGGAAAGTTTAAAAATTAATAATCCTTGTAACAAACTTTACGTCACCCTCAATGACCAACTTGACAGTAATTTCTCCCCACAACTAAACATCTAAGATTGTTGACAAAATTGTCTTATTTCGTTTTATAATAAATGAATGAGTTTGAAATTGTTATGCAATTTTCTATTCAACCTTGAAATACTAATTTTCGGTTAATATAAGGGCACCGTTAATCAAGGTCTCACTGAATATTTTTATATCGACATTTTAATATTCAAATAGTGGTATGAGAGAAGTGAAGTTCCACAGCAATTTTAATCAATGATGTTTTGTGTCGCTATTTATACGAAATAAATGATTTTTTATATAGTAACGAAATTTTTTTATTTAAATTTAAGAATTATATCCTTCATTACTACTGTATAATTGTGTTTTTGCTAAACACTTGAGGCTAATAATGGGTTTTATTCAAAACAGGATCATTGGATTGTATATGCTGTATTTTTTCGTTATATTCAGTATCATGAGAAGCGTAATGACAAGAAATTTCCAAAAATTCAAGATATCTGGTACGAAGATATACCGAATCCCGATAGAATTTATATAATGTTAAATTATATTTATATCCTACGATCTTACCGCTTATATGCAGAAGAGGAAATCATGTACGCCAAACTGTTGTTTTTAATGCGGTCCAAAGAATTGTGCATAAAAATGACACGTCGTTACGGTGATCCATATGACCCACATTTCATGTTTCAACAGAATCAACGTAAGTATTTCTTAATTCGGGGAAACAATTTTTTCCAAATAATGCATGAACTCATAACACCGAAGTTATTACACAAAGTATGGACTGTGAACTTTAAATGGACTAAATTCAATAAAACGCTACTGTGAATTACACACAACCAAATTTATATGAATCACCCGATATTTTGAATATTACCTCAGGGATTTTGGAAATTTCGAAAGATTGTAAGAATGGATTCTTTTTGAGATATTTCAATTGAAAAAATAAGGTTCATTTTAAGAAATAAACAAAAAAAAGAAAAATATTAACATCATTACTGCTGGCGGGGGTGATGGTATTAGTAATGAAATACTTAAGAAATTTGTTGATATTATTGGAGGACCGTTTGTTCACATCTGTAATCGTATTCTTGGCGAAGGTGTCTTCCCGGATAGTTTGAAGATGGCAACAATAATTCCTTTACTTAAATCGGGCGATAGAGCAGATATGAATAATTACAGACCTATATCCCTTGAGAGGTGTTCCTCTGCGTCTCTTGGCGTCGTATCTTTCAGATAGATGTCAGTGCGTCCGTATAGGTCAATCTGTAAGTGATAGTCAAAATGTGAAAATGGGTGTACCACAAGGTACTGTGTTGGGTCCTTTATTGTTTCTATGTTATATAAACGACTTTCTTAGTTTGAGTGGTGTAGGTGAGATAACATCCTATGCGGACGACACGGTGCTATTGTTTAGTGGGAAAAGTTGGAACGCTACAAGGGATTTAGTCCGTAAAGGGCTGATTTTGGCAGGAAATTGGATGAACAGCAATGGTTTAATACTAAATCAGAAAAAAACTACTATTCTCCCTTTTGCTAGAAGTACAGTTGGATTGCCGCATTTCAATAGTATAAGCTTTTGCATGGAATGCCAAAATCGGAAAATTGTGAAAAATTGTGGATGTGGAACTCAGGTTCTCTTTCTGCAATACACTACGAAGTATTTGGGTGTATACATTGACTCTACTCTCAGATGGGTGGATCAAATAAATAACATGTGCAAAAATTGCGTCCATTCATTTATGTTTTTCGTATTCTGAGTAAAGTGGCTGATACAAAACTTTATTATCCGCCTATCACGGCTTAGTGAGTCCTATTTTGCAGTACGGTTGCATAGGTTGGGGAGGAGTATATGACAGACATCTTGATGGTTTGAGTGTAGTTCAGAAAAAAATTATTAAAACAATCTACAGAAAACCATATGATTTTTCTACTGAACTTATTTTTCAAATGAGTGGCCTGCTAAATATTAGACAACTTTATGTAAGAGCTCTGTTGATTGATTGGTATTATGGTAAAATCAGTGTTAATCTATTATCACATAATTACGATACCAGAGGGTAGCACGCCACCTGAATTACGCCCACAAAGCATGTTTTAGAATAACACAGAGGTTTTTCACATACTATCTGAATAGAGTATATAGTTTTCTCGACAGTCAGTTAAGAAATTCGTCTGTTTCAATACAAGTTTTTAAGAAGAGGGTTTTCAGATGGGTCCAAAGGGAAAGGTCTTTTATCAATATTATGTTCATTTGATATTCTGTTTGACTGGGGAGCCTGTGGGGAATTTATATTCATATTTTTATTTATATGTATGTATATTTTTATTTTTATGCATTATCTTTGTAATTTTTCATTTAAATGAAGCCTTTTAGGACAGCTATTCTTGGCTCGGGAAAAATTGTTATTTATAAATTTTTGTTTTGTGTCTGAGATTTAGTTTAATAAGTATATTTAGCTGAGTGTTTTACTCTGATTTTTGTTCTCACATGTGTGTTGCTAACAAGGTTTTCCTTCTGCAACACTTCTACTCTGGGTATATGTATGTCAGAAAATGGGGATGCTATTGAATGTAAAGCATTTTTCCATTACATTTTTTTTTTAAATTACGAAAAAGGGCATTTTTCACAAATTAACCCATTAATCCTTATAAAAGTTATTCTCGCGCTCTTTCTTGTAAGAACTGTTACACACGCACGCAACGATACTTCATGAACGCAGCCCTTGACATGAACGGTTCATTAAAAAGTGAAGAGCAAATAAAAATGTGACATTTGCTCTGCTAGGTCAAGTTTCGAGGTTACGTTGAGTAGGCGTATATGTCAAACTGACATGTTTGTGAATAGTGGAGATTACAAATAATGAAATCTTTATAGAGGTCAATGAAAATTGCAATAATTTATCCACGAATACAATAATGTATTGAAAAGGATCATCATGGCTATGTACAAAGGCTTTCGTGTGTTTGAAAAATCGAAACCTCCTAGTCCTCACAGTATCCTCTTGGAACGTAAAGGAAAGGATGAAACTTTGTTGTTCGAATCACAAGCTGTTGCTGTACTATCAGCTCAAGAAACTGAAGCCGTGAAAAAACAATATACTAAGATTTTGGATGGTTATGGTTGCTTAGGCGTTCTCCAATTATATTCAGGCGAAACAACAGTGTTATATTTAGTTATCATTACCAGTTGTTTCTCAGTGGGGAAGATCGGTGATTCAGAAATATTCAGGATAACTCAAACAACTTTCGTTCCTTTGCATTTTCAACAAGGAGAAGAAAAAATATACGAAGTTAGAAAACTGCTAAACTCAGGAACGTTCTATTTTTCTCATTCGTCTGGTACGAATCCTGCTCTAGATTTAACGCTATGCGAACAAAGACGACAAAAAACAGGCACAACTGACCATCGGTTTTTTTGGAATCGAATGTTGAACGTACACTTGGTTCGTTTCGGCGTAGACTGTTCTTCTTGGTTGGTAAAAACTATGTGTGGATCAGTAGAAATCAGAACTGTTTATGTAGGACACAGGAAAGCTTTAGCAGCAGTCATTTCTAGACTTAGCTGTGAAAGAGCAGGAACGCGATTCAACGTTAGAGGTACTAATGACGAAGGGCATGTTGCAAATTTCGTGGAAACGGAACAAGTTATTTATTTGGAAAACGAGGTTACTTCGTATCTGCAAACTAGAGGTTCCGTTCCTTTATTTTGGGAACAACCCGGTGTGCAAGTTGGTTCTCATAAAGTACGAATGTCCAGAGGTTATGAAGCTTCAGGTGCTGCCTTCGATAGACATATGAAAATGATTAAAGATCGTTACGGTAAGCAGGTTATCGTTAATTTATTAGGAACCAGTCTTATTGGAAGTAAGGAAGGTGAAGCCACTTTGAGCCAAGAATTTCAAAAACACCACAGGGAATCCGCACATGTAGATGTACCACACATAGTTTACGATTATCATCAAGAAGTTCGAGGTGGTAACCAGACTAATTTACAAAAATTAAAAATGAAACTCGAGCAATATTTACAGGATTTCTCGTATTATTTTTCTAGTAACGGTGTTATTTACAGCCTCCAGACTGGTACCGTTCGAACAAATTGTCTGGATTGCTTGGATAGAACAAATTGTGTGCAGACGTTCTTAGGATTAGAAATATTATCGAGACAGTTACAATCAATGCAGCTAATAGATAAAAAACAGACGATATCGCGATTTGAGGAAGTTTTCAAGCAAATGTGGATCAATAACGGTAATGAAATTAGTAAAATTTATGCTGGTACTGGTGCTATACAGGGTGGATCAAAATTAATGGATGGGGCCCGTTCGGCTGCTAGAACCATTCAAAATAATTTATTGGATAATTCGAAACAAGAAGCCATTGATATCTTATTGATGGGATCAACACTGTCTTCGGAATTATCGGATAGAGCGAGAACTTTGCTTCCATATAATACACTGCATGCACCTCCTCATGTTTTAAGGGAAATGTGCAGACGTTATAACGAGTACACTGAATCTATTAGTTTAAGGATAACCGTTGGTACATATAATGTAAATGGGGGTAAACACTTCCGTAGTGTTGTTTTTAAAGATATCCAGTTATCTGACTGGCTGTTGGATGCTCATGTAAATTCCAATCCTCTTGTCGACACTAATGTTGTCGATGAAAATAGACATGTAGATATATTCGCTATCGGCTTCGAAGAAATAGTTGATCTCAATGCTTCTAATATAGTTAATGCTAGTTCAGAAAACGCAAAATCATGGGCTGTAGAGTTACAAAAAGTTTTGTCGAGAGACACACCGTATGTTCTGCTTACTTATCACCAATTAGTCGGAGTCTGTTTGTATGTTTACGTGAAGCCAGAACATATTCCATTCATTCGAGACGTTGCAGTAGATTCAGTAAAAACGGGAATGGGTGGGCATACTGGAAATAAGGGTGCAGCAGCTATAAGATTAGTATTTCATGCAACTTCGATCTGTTTCGTTTGCGCTCATTTCGCTGCCGGTCAAAGCCAAGTCACCGAGCGAAACGCCGATTATAACGAAATAACTAGAAAAATAAATTTTCCTATGAGCCGTTCGCTGAATTCCCACGAATACTTGTTCTGGTGCGGCGATTTCAATTACAGGATCGATATGGACAAAGAAGAATTAAAAGAACTCATCAAAATGGAGGATTACCACACAATTCTCGAATCCGATCAGTTGAGAAAACAACAGAACGAAGGAAATGTTTTTAAGAATTTCCTCGAAGGCGATGTGAACTTTCCTCCAACATATAAGTATGATTTATTCAGTGATGACTATGATACTAGTGAAAAATGTCGAGCGCCAGCTTGGACAGACAGAGTACTTTGGAAAAGAAAACCTTCGTCAGACACTGGAAGCCCAACAAATTTTTCGTATGGAAATCAAGTGTACTATGGACGAGCTGAATTGAAACAGAGTGACCATAGACCTGTTGTTGCAATAATAGATATTGAAGGAAGAAAAGTTAATGAATCTCTACGTGATCAAGTGTTTTATCAAGTTATAGCGGATATGGGACCTCCAGATGGTACAATGATTATTACATATGAAGGATATGAACAAAATAATGAAACAACTGTATTCGATGAAAACTTGGTAATGATTCTTCTGGAACAGTTTTCACAGTTTGGGGAAACAATCCTTGTTAGATTTGTTGGTGATACCATGTGGGTAACTTTTCGGGATGGCCAGGCTGTACTACAAACTTTAAAGAAAACAAATGGTAAAATAGTTATTCAAGATTATGAATTTACTCTAAGATTGAAAACGCCTAATTGGGTACAACAGGCTAAGGATGAAATTGGATTATGCTCAACTAATACAGTTCCACTGTACATATCTCCAACGCAAGCAGAATATAATTGTTTGGGAATTCCTGAAGTACAAAGAAATGTTAGAGGTCCTCCAAGTAGACCTCCACCTCCTACTAAATCTCCTCAGACTCCAAAAAAGATTCAACCCAGAGCAGGTGTTATCAGCATTCCATCCAGAGCTGTTCCAACTCAAGCAGGTGTTCCTCCAGATGATACAAAAATTGAAGAGTCAAGAATATATGAAGAAATAGTAGATGATTATGCTGACAATATACCAGAACCTGTAGGACCTCCGCCTCCCCCTCCTAGACCTGAATCAAATAATGACAAACCCCCACCACCAGTGCCAGCTAGATCTGCACCACCTCCACCATTACCAGCTAGACCTCGATCTTAAAATATTCATCCAGTGTTGTACAAGCCTAAGACATACAACACTCTAGTCATATTTGAATTCAGTATTGAACATGTCATTCCTTTATTTTTATTTTCTTGCCTTTGACTGTGAATTTACTTGGCTGTTATAGATAGTATCTTTGTTCTTCTGTGTATAGTGATTCTACCTAGAATAGAGTAAAAAATCTAGAAATTCTCTTCTTAATATTATAGTCTAAAGCTTTATATATGAATTGAAATTTTTTCATATTTCAATGATTTTAAATTCTTTCTTAATTTGTCCTCCTTAATTAAAGGAATTTCACATATTCTTGTAATCATCTAACATTCCAAAGTGTTAGTTAATAAAGATTTCTAATATAAATTCATGTACGAAATTCCATTCATTATAACGAATTGAGATCATTTGTTTCAATTTAATTTGTTATTTCAAACTCGAATTTATTTGAGCAAAAAGAATAGATACCCATGTAATTATATAAAAGATGTTTGAAAATAGAATTTCTCATTATTGTGTGTATTATAATAGAAACAATTAAAGAATTGTAATTAAGATTGAATGATATGAAATCAAATTAATATTAAAATAACCATCAATGTTGGATCCATTAAAATTCTAGAAACATTTTATGGGTTTTCTTATACTTGTTTATTCTGTGAGAAATAATTTTTGATTGATTTTCAGGTGTCAGCATTGGAAATTTGGAGAGTAGATCAGCTCTGCTGCCATGAACTTTAAATCAATGTTTTTATAACTAAGTTTTGCTTTTCATAATAAACGTTAATTTTATGAAGCGATTTTATGTTTCTGAAATTTTAATGTTTCATATACAGAGTGGAATTTGAAACGAATTAATTTAAAAAAAACGCTAGGCAACATTTTTTATGAAAGTTTAACACCTATTGATCTTTTCTGGAAAGATTTTTCGCATGAACTGATGCAAAAAGTACAAAAACTAATATGCTATTATTTTTCTTCTCATTTCAAATTAGCCGCATGAACCACTCAAATTTATAAGCGGAGAATACAGTACATACAAAAACAAGATATAATAAGTGGTGAAATGCAATCAAATAATTTATTTGCTGCTATTATGAATAGCATAAGCCGTACAGCGTGTCAATAAAAGGAACTGTGAATGTACAAATAAAATATAAAACATTACAAAATTAGTGGTATTTACGACAAACAAACTTTCAAAAACATCGTAAATAATTTTCAGAATATACAATAAATTAAAAAAATTCCTAAAGGGAATCACTGAAATGAAAAATAAGACTTCTTCTGGAGAAGTTTCTTATCAGCTCTGGTAAATGGTTGTAAACTTTCAGAACAGAGAAATGAACATTTTTTTGGATATGTCTAGTTATATCTCTCGCATAGTAGATCATTTTTCTTTCGGGTATTGCATTGATGATCTCGAGTGAGCTTTCCAAACAGATCCCTATTTCTACAGATAAACAATGCAGCCTCGTAAATGAACAGACTTGGCAGGGTCAGACCTGACAACTGAGCAAAGTGAGGCTTACAGCTGGCATTCCTTCTGAGGTTGAGTATTGCCCTTATCATCCTTTTCTGCAAGATGAAGACTCTATTGAAACCTGCGGAGTTCGCCCAGAAAATAATTCCATAGCGAAGACGGGACTCGACAAAAGAATGGTAGGCGATGATGGCAGTCTCCTTACAGACCTCCATGCTCAAGATCCTCAGAGCATAACAGTACCTACTCAGCTGTCCTATTAGATTATCTATATGGATCCTCTAGTCCATTTTGTGATCAATCTCCATGCAAAGGAACTTAATGTGGCTCAGTGACCCCAGATTGTACCCGTCGAAGTTCAGTTGTAGTTTCTCTTGGTGTCGCCTGTATGAATATTTCACGGGCTGCGTCTTCTCGACATTAAGTTTCAAAAAGTTGTTACTGAAATATTCCTCCATGTCGTCAAGTTTTCGACAAACTGCATCTTTCAGCACTTGATCGCTGTTCCACGACATGTGACAGGACGTATCATCAGCAT